>ML685950.1:1922003-1964027 GCA_007922175.1 Pelusios castaneus
TTTGTTTGTTTGTTTGTTTGTTTGTTTGTTTGTTTGTTTGTTTGTTTTTAAATAAGGCTGTCGGAAGAAAAACTACCATGTTTTCTTTTGTATGGCCTGAAGACATTCCCAAGATTAAATCACACTTAAATATCTTTTCTGTTGTAGCATGTTCTGTATCTTTTTCTTGTGTATTAATATATAAATGTAACTTATTTGTCAAAAGTCTGAAAAGTCAGATTTAAATTAGGTACCCAGTTTAGAAGTGACATCTTGTAAAAAGCAATGTGCTTATCTTAAGCTTTATTTATGAAATAGGAGACCCATCTCCTTAGGCACGGCATTTTCAACTCGAAGCACAAAGCCCCTTTATTGATTGTTGTTTAAAAAATAAATAGGGAAAAGTTAGTCTGCTGCTAAGGATAAATTTTGATTCGTGAGGTGGCATCAGTGCTCTCCACAGTGCCCCTAGTTTGCAAGGCTGGAACTTTCTAGGCAGCTGCCTAGGCCAATAAGCAGCTTCACTTGAGCAAAAGGGCAAATCAGCCATCGTGCCTGCCTGTGGCTTATACCTCTTCCCTAATGGGTGGAGGTGTCCTGAACGATCAGCTGTAGTGTTTTCTCAAGTTTGAGAGATGTGCTGACATTTCACTTGATGCTCTAGAAAATTAATGTTTGAGGTGGGGGTGCTGGTTGCTGCATTATGTAGCTTTCAGCATAGGTTCATGTGCATGAGCCTATTGTATAAAAACATGGCCCAGAAGGGCACAGTGCAGTAAACAGACTTCCTGGTTGAGCTCTGAAAAAGTTTTAAACCTGGCAGTGAAACTTTACAGCACTGATCACCATTCATGTTTTGCCAGATATTTTTCTAACAATCTGTGGATTTAATTGTGTATTGTTTACTGTAGCACTTGCTAGTCATTAGATTTATGGTAACTTGTTTTTTTAACAAGGGCTTGATTTCAAAATATTCCAATGTGTCTCTGTAAAACACAAGAGATTTTAGCTCAGTTCTTAATAATGAATCTGATTCAAAGGTATAGCAAACAACTGAGCACTGGTGCAGACAAAGATTTAAAAATGAGTGTTTCAGTTAACTCCACAGACGTGTCACTGCTAATTGTGTTTGTTCCTTTATTAAGACAATGTTTAGTATTTGAGCTCAGATAAAGAGCTGCATGTCTGTTACTGCTGGGTATCTCGGACAGTCAATCCAGATCCTTTTCCAAAGCTGAGAACATGTCTGGCTTACACTGCGGCAATGACAGTCCTTTCCTTTAAAGAAAGAAAATGTCAGTCAGAGGTTTATTTGGAAATGCTGGAGGAAGGTTCCATGTTTACTGAACCACTCTGTGTCAGCATTGCGAGAAGCCTGTTGGGCTTTTTGATTTCACAGGCTGAAGTTAGGAAGCTGGATCAAAAGTGGTGTGCTGGATTGCAAAGATTCTAAGGAACTGAACAGCTTAGATGATTTATTGACTGTTCCAGCTTACTATACAGTGTTAAGTATGGGTCTCACTGTAAAAGTGAGGGGCTGAATCTGGGTATTTGAAATGGATAACGTATTGTTAGTGGCCATCAGTACCACCGTTCAGCACCGTTGTGCAGTGCCACACATGACAGGAGTAGGGCTCTCAACCAAAGAGCTCATGGCAGGGCTCTTTCAAAGGACCCTAAGGGAGTTAAATCCCAGACTGTTCTTTCAGGATCTGCCTGGAGTCAACAAACGGGTAAAACATACAGCAAGTGAATCTGCTGTTTTGGGTAATAAATAGCAGTAAGAACATAAGAACATAAGAAAGGCCGTACTGGGTCAGACCAGAGGTCCATCTAGCCCAGTATCTGTCTACCGACAGTGGCCAGTGCCCAGGTGCCCCAGAGGGAGTGAACCTAACAGGCAATGATCAAGTGATCACTCTCCTGCCATCCATCTCCATCCTCTGATAAACAGAGGTTAGGGACACCATTCTTAACCCCTTTCTGGCTAATAGCCATTTATGGACTTAGCCACCATGAACTTATCCAGTTCCCTTTTAAATATTGTTATAGTCCCAGCCTTCACAACCTCCTCAGGTAAGGAGTTCCACAAGTTGACTGTGCGTTGTGTGAAGAAGAACTTCCTTTTATTTGTTTAGAACCTGCTACCTATCAGTTTCATTTGGTGACCCCTGGTTCTTGTATTATGGGAGTAAGTAAACAACTTCCTTGTCCACTTTTTCCACATCAGTCATAATTTTATATACTTCTATCATGTCCCCCCTCAGTCTCCTCTTTTCCAAGCTGAAGAGGCCTAGCCTTTTTAATCGTTCCTCATACGAGACACTCTCCAAACCCCTAATCATTTTAGTTGCCCTTTTCTGAACCTTTTCTAGTGCTAGAATATCTTTTTTGAGATGAGGAGACCACATCTGTACACAGTATTCGAGATGTGGGCGTACCATGGATTTATATAAGGGCAATAATACATTTGCAGTCTTATTTTCTATCCCCTTTTTAATGATCCCTAACATCCTGTTTGCTTTTTTGACCGCCTCCGCACACTGTACGGACATCTTCAGAGAACTATCCACAATGACTCCAAGATCTTTTTCTTGACTCATTGTAGCCAAATTAGCCCCCATCATGTTATAGGTATAGTTGGGGTTATTTTTTCCAATGTGCATTACTTTACACTTATCCACATTAAATTTCATTTGCCATTTGGTTGCCCAATCACTTAGTTTTGTGAGATCTTTTTGAAGTTCTTCACAATCTGCTTTGGTCTTGACTATCTTGAGTAGTTTAGTATCATCTGCAAACTTAGCCACCTCACTGTTTACCCCTTTCTCCA
Source organism: Pelusios castaneus (assembly GCA_007922175.1). Taxonomy (NCBI): domain Eukaryota; kingdom Metazoa; phylum Chordata; order Testudines; family Pelomedusidae; genus Pelusios; species Pelusios castaneus. The sequence continues at coordinate 1,924,816 of ML685950.1, forward strand.
GATCATTTATGAATAAATTGAATAGGACTGGTCCTAGGACCGACCCCTGGGGAACACCACTAGCTACCCTTTTCCAATCTGAGAATTTACCTGTCAGATGCTCTTTGGGGCTGTAAGGCCCCCAGCTGCTGCACATTTGGCCACACCAACTGAACCATCCCTGATGGGAGAATGAAGGAAAGAAAGAGGTAAAAGCAGATCAAGATGGGAATATTAGCTGCCACCACCAGACAAATGAAAGGAAGCAAGAGAGCCCATGGGTAAGGCTGAAGGGATCTTTGTTCTCCTTCCTTGGGCTATATGTTCTCCTTCCTTGGGCTATAGATTCTTATCTCCAGCCCAGACCATCTCCTCTCATCAAGAGAGTGAAGGAAATCACTCAATGCTGATTGAAGAATTTAAAGGGAAACATTTCCAAATCTGTAGAAAAGTGCCACATTTGGTGGAGTCTGAACTTTGGTCTTATTTCAAACCTGGTTTCCTGTGGCATGTTAGAACTTGTCATGGAATGGTTTCCCATGAGAGGGGGAAGGATTGATACCGTTTAGGTTAAAATGAAGATGTTAATATTCAGCTTAATCTTTTTGTGCTTATCAAGTCAGCATATTACCAATTATTGTGTGTCAGGTCTCTGTGAATTACACCCCTTGTGCCAGAATCCAGCTCTGTGTGTCATCACATGCTACTAGTTTTTTCCTTAATTTTAAATAGGATGTTCTGGGCCTCCATACCTTGAACTATTGAATCTGGTTCTAGTAACAGTCAGCCTCAGGCCTCCTACGGAACAGCTGCTCTGTGGCAATAGACACTACAAAGGGAAAGGGAGGTGCCAAAATCACTATTTGGTTTTTAAAGCTAGCAACTTCGTTTTCTTTACAAGGATATCATACTTGGTCCTGCTCCCTGCAACTACTACTTGGTATCTTCCAAATAAAGTATATATACAGAGGTACTTTTACAGATGTGGTAATAGTCCTTTCCTGGTGGAAAAAATGCAAGAGAATGAGTGACCTATCAAAGAAAAAGAAATAATGAAAAAGGAAATGGGGAAAGCACAATAGTTTCTTGTTAGAGCCTTTTCTAAAGTAAGTGTTTTCTACGGCTTGTCTGCTTGCTCTAAAAAGAGAAGTCAGAGTATTCAACTTCCCCAAAAAACAATCTAGATGACATCACAAACCTGATGGGATGTTTCTCATAACCATAATGGTGATACCATACCTATCAATTCAAGAAAGGCAACAAGAGAGCACTAAGTGAGGAAAAAGAAAGCTTCATGCTTTGTCGAAAAACCCTATACATCACATTTATTTGAAGATCTACGTTTTACAAAGACAGGAAATTATCTAAATAATATTGCACTGGAGAAATTTAGGCATAGAGATTAAATGACTTGCCTGAGGTTTCACAAATTTGATCTTAACAAGCAGCTAAGAGCATAATTATATTTAGAAAAGATACAAGAATAAGAGTGGGGGGTGGAAAAGAAAAAACTGCACTTGGCATCTGTGGAAGAGCACCAAGTTGAGCAAAGCATGAATGAAAAATTCTTGGATTATCAAGGAGCAGAAGACCACAGGATAGCATGAGCAGCTAACTACCCAGGAGTGTGTGGAATGACAAATATAATTAAAACTAAGATTCTCAAGTTTTCTATAGCGAAAAACTTTATTCCAAGAGTATGGTATCCAGGCAGACGCAAACTGCTCCTGTGTTAATTTTCTACCAGAAGGAGAAAAACTGTTAAAGAGAACAACAGGGAAGTGTTTAAACTAGTGACCAAAGTGTACTTAAAAGACAGACTTCATAGAAGGTATGGATTTCAACAAAACAAATGGTGGGGAATTAAGACATCTAATGAATAATAAGTGATGTGAAAAAGTATTAAAATTCACCTATGTGAAAGAAGGCTGAGGAATCTCAAGAGTTTTTAATTGAGATTACAATTCTTCTGATGAAATCCAAGAAAAAAGAAATGAGTGTGAATGCACAAGGCACTGGTTCAAAGAAATGAGAACCTGCGCTGAAAAGGGAGAAGGAAACGAAAAGATTATACAATACAAAATTTCAAGGTATCAGGAAAGTTCAGGGCAACAAAACAAAACTACTCCTGAATCTGTTCCTATTATTTAAAGATATACACATATTCAGTACAGACATTGCATGCCCATCTAGCACAGGTATAAATAGCAGTGAAGACAGTGAGGTGCTGCTTAGATGAGTAGAGTATAGAAATGCAAGTAGCAAAGGATATCCCCTAAACAGCTCTCCACATGCCAAAATAACACCTTCATTTTTAGCAATGTAGCATCCTGTTGGTTCCTCACTTCCGGAGCCTTTTCCTGCCATAGTAAAAGGCGCTGGCAAGGGGATGGCAGTGGATTGTTGATGGAGCCTTACCCATTACCAGAGCCTTTCACTGCCATGTGTAACCACCTATCGCAGGGCAGACATAGCTTGCTTTTCTGTAGTATGTGGCTACATCTATGCTATATACCACCACGTGCAGACAAGGACTAAGAGAATAAATGAAAACTATTGTGGCGTGGGGGGGGAGGCATTTTAGTGAGCAAGTCTAAAATGGCTGAGCTCCTGAACTACTCAAAATTCTCTTTAAACAAACGAGTAATCTAGCCAAATGAATAACAAAGGTTTCATTAATGTAGCAAAACTCCCTTTCCTCCCTGGGTTACGTGGGAGCAGGGAACACTCCCCATGGGCCTGATGTTGACAGTAAAGGAGATAGTGAGTATCCCAGTGTTGGTGTTGGATAGGTGGGAATTTTCTAACCACCCCTCTGCTTCAGTCCTTTTACTTGTAAAGGAAATTAAAATTGATAGTGCTGTACATATTCAATGACATGCCTTGGGTGCCAGCAGGAGTAAAACTAATCTGTGCAATGTGTGTAATTAAAAAATGCCAATTATAAACAATATACACTTAGATTGGACTTAATACACCCTTACTTAATTTAGGAAATGTGATATGACACTAAATGTCACCACTAATTTAAATCCATGAACAAATACAGTTTACAGTAATAAATGAAACTTGTCTAACTTGTATTTACACTGCCATTACCCCAACCCTAAGTGTAATTTCCTCTGGATTTCAGAGATCTAAAGGCTTGTGTAGCTATGCTTCATGATGGTGAAACTGAGGCAACACTCTGTTCCAGTAAATCAGTCTAGCCAGGGCAACAAGAGGCAGAGCAATTCTAATTTGGGATCATTCCAAACTGCACACCCCCTCTGAAGATCAGAGTTGTTTTAACCAGGTGTCAAAACCCTGGGTCTGGTTGGATAAGACCACTCCACCACTTCTTAGACTCAGACAACCTATTACCGTCCCTTCGCTTGCAAACAGTTTTCCAAAGGAGTGGTAGTTACTCACACTGACTTCGCTGCCACCTGCGGGCCCACCTCAGTCAGCTCTGGGGACAGCAACAGTCCATGTCCTGGCTCCAGTGAAGCCACCAACACCTCTGAGGCTCCCTGCTTCCTCAAAGTCCCAGCACGCTCTCAACAGCAGCTTCTGGTTTAGACAGAGCTCCATCATACAACTCAGCTCCTCTCCCAAAATGGAGGACACTGCATGCTCTCTTCTTTCTGCATTCCCGACAAGAAGTCTCTCTATTTAGATTTTAGGAAAGAATGTAATAGAGTACCTTTCTAAATTGTGCTTGAAAACGTAATTCAACATGGCTTGAGTCTAGGCACCATCCCACAAACTGAAATACGTCCGAAAATAGTCCATGAACAAACGACAACAATAAAGGGCAATGTTTCACACTTCAAAGTATCTTGAAGACCTGGTTGTCTTTAACTTTCTTTGACTGGTTAACTAATTTGAAAGGGTGATAAATAATCAATTAGGAATGGCTGCAAATACCAAAGAAGATGTAATATCAAGAGATCTAGAAAGATAAGATAAGAAATGGGCAATAAATAGTGTTGGGATTCAGTCTGCAAAAATATATCCTCAGAGAAAAATAATACAAAACGCAAATCCAATAGGGAAGGAAATGTTTCAGATGCAGTAAGGTGAGACCAGACCTAAAGGTGACAATGGATAGTAAATTAAATATGAACTTGCATACTTGTAGCAAAAATACTGTTTTTGCCTGCATGTACCATGTTATCATGGAACAGGGAGATGAGAATAATATTCATAATAATACTACATTTAGTTCTGGTCAGTCTTAGTACTAGAAGGCTGTTGACAATCTGATAATACTGGAAAAAATAGTTTAAAAGTGTAGGGACTGGAAGCCCTAATTTTTTAGACAATTAAAAGAGTGAAATAAACATAGCTTGGCTAACTGGTTACTAAAGCTATGTCTACACTACAAGCTAGGGGTGTGATTCTCTGCTCACGTACGCATACAGTACTTGTGCTAGCTTGCAACAAGCAAGCATGCTAGATATAGTGCAGGCAGTGGTGACATGGGCTGACCGCTCCGAGTACTGTACCTGTGCTTTGGCAATGTAGTCTGTGCTGCCTCTGCCTGGCTAGTCTGCTATTTCAGTATGCTAGTTCTCAATGAGAGCCAATGCAAATATGTGTACAGGAGCTGGGAATCATACCCTAACTCATAGTGTAGACATACCCAGTGTGTAGAAGTAACAGGGTCTCCAAGTTTTTCATTCTCCAGACACCTTTGTAAATGAAAGAAGGGAAAAAGTGAGAGAGCCAATAACAAACGTTCCCTATTGGCTGTTTTTCAAAGTGCTGAATTCTGACTGACTACCAAGATGAGCTTTTCAGACAATAGTTTGAGGACACTTGACATAGTTGAAGAATGGAAACACCAAGGAAGCAAAGGATTCATTTAGGACGGTCTTGAGGGACATGACTAGGTATAAGCGAAGAAAGCTGAGCAAAGAGAAAAGGGTACATGTTCAGGTATAATCTGCTGATGTCAGTATGTAGAAAGGTCTCCCAACTAGTGTAATTCCATTCCACAGGACAATTAAAACAGCAGTGAATAAAGCTCCTGAATATCTGAAACAATCCTGCATCAGTGGGGGTGTAATCAAGGCAGCCTGATGGGTAGGTCTGTTCTTTCATGTCTGAAATGTGATAATGTATACTGGTTGTGCCTTCATCTTGCATTACTAATACACTGACTAAATAAAAGTTATTAACAAAAGCAACTAACAGGAAACTTCAAATTACAAAACCATGTATTCAGTGTGATTAAGATATGTTCTCTTACTATAATTAACCACTCCCTATATTAATAGTTGTGTAATAGCAGGGTGAGTGGGAAGGACATTAAACCAGAATCATGTGGGGAAATTAGCCCATGTATGCATAATATGTTAACTTGATTCACAGTTTCTGAGACTCTAATTGTTTTATTTTCCAACTGGTGTTAGCAAAGGCTGTCAGAAAATAATTAGGCTCTGTCAACAGCTACCCTACTCCTAGGTCACCACTTCCTGCTTTGCAGTTACTGAATTGGGCAGGAAATTCGTTTTATAGTGCTTTTTCCTACCAGCCTCACTTCAAAAGAGCCACCAGTGAACATGTGACATAGCCACTAGGCTGTTGCAAAGCATCAGGATTACAATTCAGTATTTAAAGTATAACAAACAAGGAGTCCTGTGGCACCTTTAAAGACTAATACATTTATCACATGAGCTTTCGTGGGAGAAATCCCACTTTGTCATATGCATGAAAATGGAAAACTTACAGTATGGGAGGGAAACGTAAATGCAGTGAAGTGTAAGTCACAGGATCAGGTCAGACTATTTCAGCAAATCAAACAGGTCATTTGACAAACTGGACTGAATAGAATAAATGGACACAAATCTGACATCAGAAATAGCAACATTCAGAACCCAAAGGGATCCCTTCAATCTCCCTGCTCACTCTGTGAAAGACATGTCTCTTACAGTACTTAACCAGGTTAACTTTAAATCAAAGCTTCAAGGAGAAACTACAGAGTTAGAAGTCATATGCAGATTTGACACCATTAACTTGCGTTTGAATAGAGACATGGGTTTTCTTTCCCATTACAAACTGATTTTTCCATCTCTCTCACCCCCCCCCTTATATGTCACTCCACACTGTATGAATCAAAACAACTTGTTTGATTTGCTGAAATAGTCTGACCTGATCCTCTGACTTACACTTCACTGCATTTATTTTTCCTTCCCATACTGTAAGTTTTCCATTTTCAAGTGTCTGACGAAGTGGGATTTCTCCTAAGAAAGCTCATGCAATAAATACATTTGTTAGTCTTTAAAAGTGCCACAGGACTCCTTGTTTGTTTTGCTGAACTAGACTAACATGACTATCCATTTGGAACTTGTCAATATTTAAAGTATGCTTCTCATTAGAAGTGTCATAATATGAAAATCTCTTTATATTCCAGTCCTTGACATGGGGAACAGGATAATTGACTGGGTTGCAATTGAATATTAGTTGTTTTGGAGTAGGACCTGTTATTATTAGAATTATGAATAATCTGTTGCTTCCTGAGCCTAAAGATGATTTGCATTGATTCAGTAAACAGAAAAAGTATGTATGCTGATAGACGTGGGTCTTCTGTGGAAAAGCTAACATTAAAAGAACAATCTGATAAGAAAACTTTCAGCTGTTTCAGACCATATAAATGAGCACCAGGTAAGGGCCACATAGTCAACCTGTATCCATCTGGATCAAGATGGAGAACTGTGTGATTGTACAGGAATTTACAGAGGCCACAAAGACCAGTGAAACCTTCCTTATCAATTCTGGTGACCCAAATAGTTAGGAATAAACTCAGTCCCACATTTTTGGAAAACTGCATGTGATACTGTACAGACAAAAATTTGCTCACTTGCATACCTAATTGATTACATCAACTGCATATACAAATGACCATTTGTGGTGTGTGTAAATTGTTGCACGCACAAATTAGATGCACTGATATGCATCTGTTTTCTGGAAATTTGGATTTCAAATTCTACACATTACTATATATATTGATTAAAGCAACACTGGGAATCAGCCTGCTAGATTGTTTCCCAACTCTATCACTGTCTGACCATGTGAGCTTGAGAAAACTGTTTCATATCTGTGCTTAATTTTCCCCATCTTTAAAATGTACTGAATTCTTAAGTAGTTCACAAAGGTATCATGAAGTTTAATGTTTTCAAGTGCTGAGCTCTTCAAGTAAAAGGAGATGTGAACAGTAGCATTAATGTAATTGTATGCCATAATACCAGAAACTTTTTTGAAATTGCAATATTTTAAATGGTAGGGTTGTCCTTATTTTAAAGAAACACAACTTCCAAAGCACAATTTAGTAATTTTGGTTCTTTCTTACTCTGCATTAATATACACCAATTTTATAATTGGATCAAGACCACAATGATGAATTGGGCACATAACGGGGCCTTTTAGAACTCCGTGGCTCTGAAGGCAGATGAAGCATGCAGCAGGAGGGAGGGCCCTCATTATCTTGCTTCTCCTTGCCACTGGGTCTGGGTTTTCCTCCTGTCAAACTTTGTATGGTTACTGCCAGTGCACCAGTTTACCCATGTTAAAGAGATTTCATGTGCAGGCCTCTGACAAAGGGCTCACACCCATAGAAAGCCCTGCAGCAAGGAGCAAGTGGTGGTGAAGACAAAGTTACCTCTGGGAGTCTTTAGTCACAGATTTGCAGCTGGGCGGCAGCTGTATGATGGTCATCTTGCACTCAGACGAGACAGAAGTGCATTTTGGCAGCAATGGCTGTACTGAGCACGTCTTTAAAAGATCCGTTCTGCTCAACTCAAATGGAGAATGGTCTAGAAAAAGTGCCCCAAACATAAGCAGTCTCATACTCCTCTTAACTGGATGACTGCATCTAGTGGGATCACTCAACTCTGCAGCCCAAAATAAGAGACACAAAAACAATGAATTTTGCCACCTGGAATATTTGCACCCATATGGACTCTCAGAACAGTGAATGCCTAGAAAAAAGACCTGCCGTAATTGACAGAGAACTGGCAAGACTCAACATTGACATTGCAGCTCTTAGTGAGATCCGCTGAGCGGATGAGGACCAATTCAAAGAGAAAGCTATCCTGAGCCTTACAAAACACTGTGCTTGTGGGCCTTTTGGGATGCCACGATTACTTGGAGTCAAAGAACAATCTTGTTGCTTTATTTAAGTCAGTGTATTTTCCAAGGTAGTCCTTTACAGGCTGAGTTCATGCCTAAACCACACAAAATTGAAATCTCACCTGTACCATATATCTACAGTATTAAACAGCTGTTAAAATTAAAGGATTCAGCAGACCATAGATTGCTCCCAACTGCATTTTACTTATACTAAATCTTACATATTAGTACTTAATTTTTATCAGATTAATCCTTTGTTTTCATTCACTTATGCCTAGGGGGAATCTCTTCCAATTCCTGGTACTGAAGGGAGAAGGATACCAGCAACTGTTCCAGGAGAAACATGGAATTGTGAGCCTGACTCTTGGCCAGCAAATCAAAGAAGATCTACTGTAAGTACTTTTTCCCCCTAGACTTTTAAAAATTTTAAATCTGTGCCTGTCCTGATATTGATCCACGGTCCTAAATTTTAAGTTTAATGTGGTTGCTATGCGGTTCACAAGGTCATGGAATTGCAAAGCATATTCAGAGGGGGAAGACACAGAACATATACACAAACTCATCAGAAGATACATCTGGATCAAAGTCAATATCCATTCGTTCCTGCTCGTAAAGAGGAGCTATATCGTTATCCTCTTCTTCAGAGCATATCAGGTTCTGTCAGAAGAACTGGATCTGAGGCTTGTTGAGCCACCTTAACAGATGAAATTTCACCTCCCATAAGGCAGCTGATCCAATAACTGGTGGTGGAACCAATATGGACTTGAAGACCACAGCTGCCAACCTCTTCAGTAGCTGGGAAGCAAAAGGATAAATCGGCATAGTCCAGGACGAAACAAGTCTCTTGATTCTTTCTCCATCATCCTCTACAGAAGGATCCAATCTCAGATCCACTACTGATGTGATAAATAAATCTGTTAGTCTTTAAAGTCCACAGGACTCTGTTTGTTTTTCTGCAATAGACTAACACGGCTACCCCTTTGGAACTTGCATTCAGGAAGGATATGAATAAATTGGAGAAAGTCCAGACAAAAGCAAAAAAAAAAAAAAAAAAAAATTAAGATCAAGAAAACAACTTAAAGATGGAAAAAATTGGGCTTGTTTAATCTGTAGGAAAGAAGATGGGGGGACATAACAGTTTTCAAGTACATAAAAGGTTGCTACCAGAAGGGAGAAAAATTATTCTCTTTAGCCTCTGAGGATAGGACAAGAAACAAAGGATTTAAATTGTAGCAAAAGTGGTTTAGGTTGGACATTAGGAAAAGCTTCCTGCCAGAGTTGTTAAACACTGGAGTTAAATTGCCAAGGGAGGTTGTGGAATCTCCATCATTGGAGATTTTTAAGAGCAGGTTAGACAAATACCTGTCGGATAGTCTAGAGGATAATGCTTGGTCCTGGCATAAATGCAGGAGACTGGATTAGAAGACCTTGTGAGGTTCCTTCCTTCCTCATCGCCAGGTTTCTATCAGACAGATTTGAGGAATGCTTAGGAGAGGTCTACACTTAAATGCAGCAGCTGAGCCAAGAGGCAGACACACCTCCCCAGGGGGAAGTAGCTGTGTCATTGAGAGAAATTTTCTGTCAGAGTAGCACTGTTTACACCAGGAGTTAGGTCAGTTTAACACCCCAACCAACTTATGCTGACCTAATTTCCTAGTGTAGACCTGGCATGAAGTGCAGCAAGTGGACATCAGCTACTACTGTTAACAAGGTCCCAGAAAAGGAAGATATGGAACTAGTGCCATAGACCTGGCAGGTACCAAATGTGGGGAAACACTCAGCTGTACGTACAACTCTGGACTTTGATATACAACCCAGAACCAATTGGGATTTCAAAGTTGGAATCATAAAGGCTAAGTCAGACTCGGACAAATACAATAAGTCGGGTGTGGAGGATCTGGCAATGCTAATAGTCACTGTCTTCTCCCTCAACTGCTTCTTCAGAACAAATACAGTTAGAATTGATAGGGGCTTTAAGTTTCTTATCAAGCCATCAGTCCTTTTCTATCAATGGTTCCTTCGTAGCTTACACAGTTTTAGCCAAAGGATTGGAAACTAGAACTGAGAAAGATCACAGGTTTCTAACCATTAGAGGAGTAAAGTTCTGGAATAGCCTTCCAAGGGGAGTTGTGGGGGCAAAAACCATAACTGCTTTTAAAACTGAGCTTGATAAATGTATGGAGGAGATGCTATGATTAGCCTATTTTGGAAATTGGCTGATATTTGGCTACAGGTGGTGGATATACAAGTGGCCCAAGAGGGGAGAGTACATGGGGTGGGTTCTGAGTTATTACAGAGAATTGTTTCTTGGGTAACTGGCTGTTGAGACTTGCCCACATGCTCAGCGTTTAACTGATCGCCATATTTGGTGTCGGGAAGGAATTTCCCCCAGGGCTGATTGGCCTGGGCTCTGGGGGGGTTTCGCCTTCCTCTGTAGCACAGGGCATGGCTCACCTACCAGTGAATTCTCTGTACCTTAAAGTCCTTAAATCATGATTTAAGGAGGTAAATAACTCAGTCATAGGTTGGTGGCCTATTGCTGGAGTGGGTGGGTGAGGTCTTGAGGCCTGCATTTTGCAGGCGGTCAGACTAGATGATCGTACTGGTCCCTTCTGATCTTAAAGTCTTTGAGTCTATGAGTAAGATCCCAATTATTTGAAACTCTTAACCTTGTTAAAAGAAGCCATCAGAGCCGAACCAGGCCTCTTAGTTTTCAGATCCATTGATCTTCCAGAACTGGTTGACAGAGTCAGAAATTCGGTGAGCAGCAGCAGTTCTGCCTCTCCTAAATCTGGGAGTGGAAGTCTGGCAAATAGAATACTCATATGGAAAGTGTCCATCTCCTAGGCACTTAAAGCATCTCACACATTTCTCGAATGCCAGGAAAACAGCTGGGCATGAAAACATCTCTTTAAGCTCAGCTGCTTCTTCTCCTGGTGTTCTACCATAACACACAAAGCTCCCTTATGAAAGTTGTATTAAACTATACCTAGTGTACTCTACTGTACATAAACTCTTATACTAAAAGTACACTAACAACAGCTATTATAAGGCACTGTAACTGGAAAAACTCCAGATCTGAAGGGCTACTTTTCTCTGGTACAACAGTTGGAAGGAACTGAGGAGGTAGAGAGAGCAGTACCCAATATATAGTCTTTCCCTTGGAACATTCAAAAATACCAAAGGAAGAGTCAGAGGCAGCTTATGTGCACTCCAACAAGTACTACTTGGAAAAGGTTCTGGTGTTGGGCACCACAAGGTGGTACATACAGTACAAGTGGGACTATATAGAGCCACTCAAAGAAGCAGCAAGCGTCAGCATTGGCTGGCCTGCACAGGAGCAACCAATATGACTGGATTTTGGGTTCTGCCTTTTTCAACACAGGGAGGAATAAAGGAATCAATGGGAATATACAAGCTTCCTCTATGCTCTGCTCTCAATAAAAATACATTGGTAATAGTCTGTCCATCTCTGCTTTGAAGCAGAACCAGAGAAACTTTGCATTGCTGTTTGTCAGAAAGAAGTCTATGGATGGATAGAGCTACCTCTTGAATAGACATGTAGTCAAGAGTACTAACTAGCAGAGACGATGCTGCTGCAAATATTGCTTCTGGCCTGGAAGCAGATACAAGAGCATAGCTGTTTTAGGAGAGAGAAGAAAGGTGAGGAGGAGTCTTGTGGCTGATCTGTTGTAATCCCCACTCTTCCAAGGGTAAGAGGAAAGACCCTGCCACTAAGGCTCTATAGAAAGGAAGACTGAGGTGGAATACCTCAGGAGACTGCAGCAACTGAGGGAGAACAAGAGCTTTGTGATAGCGCTCTGCTGTATGAACTGTCCCAATAAGCTGCGCAGTTTGCCCCAGGAAGTTCCAAAGCTGAACAGGCCAACCCATGAGACTGAGATCTCAACTAAAACTCTTCGCCTTGTAATATCTGGATCAAGAGAACGTGCATACAAGGGCATGATTATCTTCTGCTAATGGAACACTAGCCACATAGGAAGTAAGTCAGGATCGTAGGGATCATCAACTTGGACAGAGCAGGAGGAGCCCTGGATACCATGGCATCAGGGCAAACATCTCATCTACACAGTCCGTGGACCAAGTGGGATGTTTTTCTTCTGGGAAGGTGTAAAGAACTCAATAGCTAAGGCCCCCTCAGTACTTCTTTCCCTTGTTTTGAAAGCAGCCAGGGGAGGCACCATGGCATCCTCTAAATGCCCTATGCATTTGAACTACTTGAAGAGGGGGTTCCAGGGAGGATGGAGCTAGGCTGTTCTATACAAGGAAAAAAATTTTCACTAGGTGGGTGGTGTAACTCATTTGCTTCCTAGGGAGTTGGTGGAATCTCCATCCTTAGGGGTTTTTAAGGCCTGGCTTGACAAAGCCCTGGCTGGAATGATATAGTTGGAGTTGGTCCTGCTTTGAGCATTGGGGGTGGGACTAGATGACCTCCTGAAGTCCCTTCCAACCCTAATATTCTCTATTCTGTGACATGGCCTTAGGAAGCATTTCTAAGGTTTCCAGTAACTTCTGGACCTCTGGCAGTCCTAGGGCATCTGGACCAGACTGATATATTAGTAAATGTTTAGATGTAAATATTGCTTGACAGATAATATTGTTGCATTTAAGTTAGAAAAGAGACAAAACCCTCCTCCCCGGCTAACTGGGAAATCCATATGATGGTTTCTATTTCTTCCAAATTACATTTTTTCACCCCAATTTCCAAGACTGGGTTACCCCAAACAGGTGCTTCTCCATGAAAGCAAGGATGAAATTGGTACTTCCTACTAAGATGTCCAGACCCTTCACATGGCAACCCCTCTAGGCCTTTTATTTTTCCTTCATTGGAAAGGAGGAACCAAGCAGATCCACAAGGAGAATTGGATCAGGTTCCACCTATGTAGGCATAAGGATGTTAGCATGCTGGAACCAGTTTCACATCTGGGACATGATAAAAGTACAACAACTTTGTTGTTTGGGAACCCCACTCCCATGTCCCTTGGCTATAGGGAGTTGTAGTTTTTTAATTGATAGTCATGGTGATTTGGCCAGGGACCCACAGAAAGGTTCCAATAATGTTACTAAATTTTCTATAATAAGATGGAGAGATGTATGTAGGTATGCCACTCAGAACATAAAGGGCCTGAGCACAACCTTTTATCACCTCAGCTCTGTGCATAAAGGGACTTACACAGCTCGGGTGGACTGTGCGTTCCCAAAACTAACCAAAGCTCAGTGCCACCAGTGGGACAACAGAGAGATCTGCTCCTAAAAAGCCCTCCTCTTGTTTAAAGTGAAGACCAAGCAATGTTCCCTCCAGAACTCCTTAACATTATTCCTCATATTAGCTTGAATTGGTGTTCCCTACTGCCAGTGGGATGGCTGTTGCTCAGCTATGTTGAGTTGGTTTCTCCTTCATAGGAGGGCAGTGTTTGCTTTTTAAATCTGTGAATATACTGAAGTCGCTTGACAGACCCCAAACACCTCTTTTCTCAGACAGCTGCAGAGGAACCCTATCTCATTAGGGAAGGGCCCAAGTTTCACCATCATCTAAAAATAAAACGTACATGGAGTGGTCAGGGATACAATGCCTTTATTTAAGAGGGTTTTCAGAGAAAGTTGAGAAGGTGCATTGGTATAGCTGATTCACTAGCTGGCTGAATTGTTAACTTGTTCCTGTTTCAATGTTTGCTTTTAGGCAAAACTAACAAAGAGTCCTGTGGCACTTTTAAAGCCTAGCAAATAGTGAGTATATTTTGCTGTTGTAAAACTAAGTGTTAGAATGCCTAGAGTTTTTGTATGGGCATTTGTTTACAATTTAAATCTAAATAAATAAAAAAATGAACAAGAATATTGGGAGTTTATAAAGCTGTTTATTATATACAGTTATCTGTCACAATTGTTGCTTCCTTTAATCTTCTTGGTTTATTCCAGTCTCATCAAAACCTCTTGTGTGACTATACAAATCATCCTTAGAGATACAAACCTGAATTTTTAAAGGCAGATGCTTAAAATTGGCACCTACCTAAATTAGTCCATTTTTATTTTCATGCAGCCTCTGTACATTTCAAAGCGAGCTGTGGCTATGGCCACTTCTGCTGCTGCAGCTAAAGCTGGACTCAAATGCCTAATTTCAGGAACCTAAAGTTTGAAAAATTTAGCCATGATTGTATTTTTTTCTCTTGGAATGTACAGGACCAACTTTTTTTTTTTTTTAAACTTTGCCCCTAAATAACATGTGGCTCAATTTTCGCAAGATGTACTAACAAAGTGGTTCTCAAATAGGTTCATGATCCCCATAGGGGGTTGTCAGGTTCTGTTGGGTTGTGAGCTGTCAGCCCCCATGCATGCCAGTAAAGGGGGAATGGCATAGGGGAGTCATCACAACCTGAAATATTTTCAAAGAGGGTCCAAGCAAGAATAGATTGAGAACTCCTGTGCTAACATAAATGAAGCTAATATTAATATTTGCATTATCTATACGTTTAGCTTCGTAAGCCAGATAATCAAATTAAAATCCCCAAATTGTCTTTATTAGAAATGAGAGAATATTAACATTTGACATAGTACTCTGGAACCTGTATAGGAGACTGCCCTTAAGTATCCCCTGTTTTAAATAGACTGTGCCAAAATACCGTACACAAATATACTAAATACCCTTCTGCTCCCTTTTCTTAAGCCACCTGCATGAAACAAGCAACTGTTTGCCTATACCTGAAGTCACTTAAGATGCATTTCATTATATAATAAGGAAATAAGACATTTTACTTTCTGAGACTATGAAAATAATCTTAGCACATTTATTAAATTAATTTAAAAGTTTCTGAATCAGACATCTTGCTTTGTAAATTTACACATTCAGGGAAATTTGTTGATTCTTACTGCTAAATTCCCTTTATAAAGGAAGGTGTTTTTTTCTTTGTTTTTTTTTTAAATCACCTGGAAAAGATCAGTTGTAACAAATCTTAGAAGAGTATTCCAGGTCCCCTTCATTAATCAAAGAAAACCCAGTGTTAGTGAATTTACTTTATTTGTAAGATGCGTTCTCTTTCTGTATAATACAATGCTGGCTGTTTTGTAATGAAGTGCTCGTGATTTTTAAAAAATTGTTAAAAAAAAAGTTCTCTTTTCAGTCACGTTCTCAAACTCTTTATACATTGGATCCAGCTACTAACAGGAATGCAGATGTTCATCTTAGAACATTTTGAGTTTTTTGCTTCCTTAATGTCGCTTTAGAAATAATAAAAATGTTTAGCATACTCATTTTTATCTCTGAAATAGCTAGCTATAAAGTAGTCAAGCTCAGCCTCTGGTGGCTCCCTAGCCCTTTGTACACACATGGATGGGATAAAGCCATTACAACTATACAGCCATCTAATCATTAAATATGAAATACTCTTTGAATGATTTTTCACCTACCGAATACTTTTATGCTAGTGTTTGGCTCCTCCTAGTTCTCTGATCAGGTATGTAGATGTTAGCTGTTAGGTCACTTACCTCCAAAAGGAAGGGGAGGCAATGGCATGCAGGTTCCTCTGGAAATAAAGCTCCATGGATAAACAGGCCGTGGAGCTGCACAAAGGACCCTTTCGTCACCCAAGAGCGAACGCATCACTTCCAGTGAGTCTGACAGGTTCTGCCACAGAGAGCTGTGGGACTCTCCATGCTTCCACTCTGTTTGGTGGCAGTTTGGCTCCAGCATGCCAGACTTCACACAGATGTCAGTTCACAAGTGTGGCAGGGAAATTCTTCGTGGGCTGTCACAGCCAAATGCTACTAAGTCTGTTCCTTAGTAAAATCTTTAACTGTTAGCCACAATCTTCTTTTCCATGAGTCAGTCCAGTATGTAATCCTAATGGTCACAGCTGAACATCCCCTTTAGAGCTCCGCCCTTAACACTCGGAATAACAGATAGCAGCAGTGGATGATTACATTGATTTCCTTTGTGTTCAGCCCCGTGAACTTGACTGGCGAGTCAGGGCTGCAGCTGTTCCAAGTTAAACATTTTGGGCCTTCTGCCTCTTGTCCTCTCTAAAAATTAACTCCTTACAAAACTTTGTTGCCAGGAAAACCTCAGTATCACCCTCTGTCAGGGGGAGAAAAGTCTAGTAGCAGCAGCAGCAGAGGGTGCACTGGGAGAGAAACTGTCTGTTCTACCAGGGTAGAAGTATTTATTGCTGCTGTACTTATTACAGCCCTTATTGGGAGCTGATAAGCACTGATTTTCCTCACAGCTACTGGAGATGGGTAGAGACCTGCACAGATACAAATACGTGAATCCGTATCCAATCTGCATCTGCAAGAAATGGTCTGTGGATATCTGCGTTGTATCTGCGTATTTGCAGGGCTCTAACTCTGTACAGATAAAAATATGTGGATCCATATCCGATCAGCATCTGCAAGAAATGGTCTGTGGATATCTGCATTGTATCCTCAGATATCTGCGTATTTGCAGGACTCCAGCCTTGTACAGATAAAAATACGTGGATCCTTATCCGATCTGCAAGAAATGGTCTGCAGATGTCCGCGAATATAATGCGGATTTGGAGGATTTGGATTTGCAGGGTTCTAGAGATGAGTGTCAGAACTCCTATTCCACTCACTGCAGCAGTGCCTGCTAGGATAGGCAGCACTAGGAATTAGAAGCTTAGTTCACAGTTATGGTCATGCACCCTTCTCTTCAGAATCCCCTACTCAGAGGCGCTAGTCCAGTGAAAGTGATCTCCACACCAGCACTCTAGCACCATTCCCTACAGTCCCCTTCTGGGAAAACGAGAGCAAAATATGCTGCTGGGGAAGGTGAAGACATTATTAGCACACTGTGCAAAGAATGTTGATTTAATTTTCTTTGACTTATGCAGGACCATTTTGTATCTCCCCCAATGCTTTACCAAGTTATAGGCTTAGAATGCAGTGTATGCATCATCATCACTTCCCCCACCAGTTAAAATGCAGCCACTTCCAGTGTGGAATATAACAGGTTAGCTGCAGAAAATGAAGAATATTGCATCCAGCCACAGCAGTGAGGGATTTCATTAACAAAATTGAAATTTGGTCTGGACATTGATGGCCCCGGTTCTCATTCTACCCAAATTACATGGATGTAACTCCCATTTACTTCACTAGGTGAAGCACCATTGTGGCTGGAGGGACTGGGTCTGGCCTTAACATAAAAAATCCTCATTTTGCAAAAACAATCCCTGGTGGATCTCTGAAGGCCACAATTTTCACTCTTATCTAGAAGAATGTTCCTGCATCATCACAAAAGAAAGAGCCC
This sequence comes from Pelusios castaneus, assembly GCA_007922175.1. Taxonomy (NCBI): domain Eukaryota; kingdom Metazoa; phylum Chordata; order Testudines; family Pelomedusidae; genus Pelusios; species Pelusios castaneus. The sequence continues at coordinate 1,942,190 of ML685950.1, forward strand.
TATCGGACTCACGATTGCTATTGCCAGCACTATCTGGAGGTTCCTTGATGATGTTCCAGACAAGCACTCACCATTTAATACTGCTTAGCTACAGATCTAACAAAAACAGTCTGTAGTGCTCTAGCTGTAAGTTATTTAATAAGGCACTGCTAACTTAGTGTGTTAATATAGAGAATATCTCAAGGAGAACTCAGTTCCCATTCACAAATTAGTAACATCCTTATGGCAGCCTTAGCGGTATTGTAAGCAAAACAAACAAGGAGTCCTGTGGCACTTTTAAAGACCAACAAATTTATAAATAAATAAATAATCAGTTTTTAAAAGTGCCACAGGACTCCTTGTTTGTTTTGCTGAACTAGACTAACACAGCTACCCCTCTGGAACTGTCAGTAGTTTAAGCTAACTTTAATGCCATGCGATGTCTGTCCTCTTTGGATAAAGTGAACAACATGATTTGCTTTTGTTTTCTCTTCCCCTTACACCTGATCTGTTGTATTTCTGCTGGATAGAAGGTACAATGTGACAAGATGTCCCCAGACCAGCCGCACGAGCTGTCTAGAGTGCAGTTTGGCAACTGCTGCAAGGAAGTCTGAACGCTAGCCATATTTTGAATCAATAGAAAAGAAGATTCTGCATCCAGGGATATGGAAAGCAGGTCAGGCACAGGCTGCCTATGTAAAAAATGCAGCATTGCCAGGAAGGATTGGATCAGAATAATGGCAAAGGGGATTGTGAGCAGAATGAATTGATGCTGCAGTAATTCAGCTGGAAAGGGAGAGATTGCATAGCAACTTAAAACTTTGTCTTAAAATTATTTGCCTCTTCCATTTGGCACTTTCTGCAGGGCATTATTTAACATTTTTCAACATAAGAACAGCATTCAAAGAATGAATATAAAATGAATGTGGGTATTTACTGAACAGCAGGGAATACAATTGTAATTTAGATTAGGTCATTCATAAGAGGACAATCCAGGGGCAGTTTAGATAGATGGAGCAGCAATAAATGCACTTAGTATTACAGAGAGCTTTGGCTGTTGTGTATTGTACTCTGGTTTTTGCCAGAAGAGGTATTCAGAGTGCCCTCCTATTTGAAACATATTCCTGCATTCTAGGCAACGAATACAGTGGAGCTGACTTCCTGGGCTGCAGAATATAGTTTGAATGGTTAGATTAGAAAACTCAGTCAGTGTTCCCCTGGCTTCTGTTTTTTATCAGTGCTGTTAAAACACTGACTTGCTGTGTGCTCTTGGGCAAGTAATAATTTCAGTGTGCTTCAGCTGCTGTAGGGATATGAGATTCTTACAGCAAATGTCAACACTGTAGTAGTTTCAGGCTTTGGGGTCCTGATTCATAACCTAGTAAGTCCATCCAAAGACTCCCATTTACTTTAAAACAAGGAGTGTAGTGGCACTTTTAAAGACTAACAAATTTATTTATTGCATGAGCTTTTGTGGGAGAAAATCCCACTTCCTCAGAATGGGAGCAAAATAAATGCAGGGAGTGTAAGTCATAGAATCAGGTCAGACTGTATGCATCTGATGAAGTGGGTTGCAGCCCACAAAAGCTTATGTCCAAAGAAATGTGTTAGTCTTTAAGGTGCCACAGGACTTTTGTTGTTTTTAAATGTAGGTCATTGTGACTTTCATTATATTATGCAAGAAAACACTGAAATCTGCCTACACTATTTTGTCCACAGATTACAGCTTTCCTATGTGTTTTGCAAGAAACAGTTTTATTAATTGGTTGCAATACCCTGAAAAAGATCTTTGGCTGAGTCTCTCAACTGAACTGGTGCAATCTGTAAGTTTTTCCCTCTGTGTGGATGAGAAAACACAAACAATTAGATTTTTCCTAACTTCACCCCACAATGAAGTGCTCATTACTGCTAAGAATGGTTCGGGATACCATGGGACCCATTCTGTGGAAGTCACAGAATACACTGGTGCAACCACAGCTATACAGCATGGTGTGGATAAGCCAAAGTTGTATTGTAACAGTATTATCTGAATAAACACTAAACTGTTGCCGAGACCAAATCAAGACAACCATGAATGTAATGCAATTACTATTGCTGCAACAATTTCCTTGATCTCTGTAGATCTATCCTGGAAAATTAGTTTTAAATCTTTAAGTTATATGCTGTCTCACACAACTGTGTTAGTAGATACCGCTGTTAGACAGTTTTTAAGAAAACCAAATTGGTAAAAGAGGGGCAGGAGAGTTCCGGCAAATTTATGTTGAAAGCTTGAGTATACTTAGTATCTGAAGATAACAACAGAAGAAATTTGTCTTTTTGAACAGCCGCTCTTTTAGTCTATTTATGATTAGTGCCGGAAGAGCGTAGCCTTATCCTTTGTCTCAAAAGATGTAGCCAGTGCCTGAGTTTGGAAAAGGTAAAATATAAGAATGATCTGCTTGCTTTTCTGGATACAAAAATAAGTAGAGACTCAAATCCACAGTAAAATAGTCCAGTTTTAGTGTAACAAGTGAAGAAGAGTCAGACACAATACAGAACTATGCACTCATATACTTTTTAAAATAAGCATCTGTCCAGCTAATAATCCAGTGTTTCACTGGACAGGCAGTATCCAGATACAAATCTGCATTGTACAAATCGTTATAAGTTCAGGACCAGACTGTTTCCTAAATCCTTCCCATCACAATCAGCAATTTGCTCAGATCAGTTTCCAAGACAACCAGATTTGAACCTTGGCTTTACAGATAGGTATGTACCTTGTTCCCCTGCAGTTTGTTTCCTTTATCAGCTAATTTCAACAGAAATGAAAACAGACTCAAATCTGCCTACTTGGTCTTCATTGCACGCACAGAGCCAGTGTTACGCTTACATTCATATATCAAGGAACTTTGATTCTTCAAGAGCCAAAACCCAAGAGCAGTCCAAATATTCTGGCTCTCTGGATGCCAGTTTTAATTTAGTTACAGTAATAAATGTAAAGCTCCTTCTGGTCACATATCCAATAGTTAGGTAGGATTCCTTTCCAAAACATCTGAAGGGAACAAACCATGCACATCCAGTTTTAATTTCAGTGAAAGATCTTTTTTGCGTAGATGAAAGTTGAGCCAGTACCATTATGTGTAGCAGGGCTTGTAACAAACTTACTTTGTGAGAAACTCAAATATTTTTATTTTTAAAGAATCCTGACATGAAATAGGTAAACAAGTTATTGTTAATGTTCCTTTTGTTCATTCAAGTTTTCGTCATTATCAAGTGACTTGTAAGGAAAAGGGAATGAAGAAAATTGGATGAACCCAACCCTTTTTGGGAGAGAGAAATTGCATAAGTACATTTAGTGCTTGAGAAAATTTTGGTCTTATTACTTTGTCATATCAATGTTGGCACCACCTCGTTATGTTCTATCCCAGTTCTGCAAGTATACATCTAGCCATGCAGGAAACACTATCGGCCTGCCGATCATGAATGCTCAGCTGATGAATTTGTGACCCTAGACCAGTCAACACATTTCCAGTTGTGCTGGTGGCCAGGTTTCCAGAAGCAGAAGGTAACTGAACATGCCACCCTAACCCAAAGAATCAGCAGCAACTAAGTGCCACCATTTCACAGTATCAGTGGCAAATTTCTGCTCCAGGGCTTTCTGCAAACACATTCCCTGCACTCAGTGAGAGCAAACAATGGTTGTAGTTCTCTCAAATACAGATACAATATGCTCCTGCTGGAGGAAACCCAGAGGCAGATATTAGATGCCACTCATCATTCCTCCTTGTTAAAACTAAAAACAGTAAAGTACTTGAAAACTAGCTTCTACTGCTGTTAATAAGTGAAGAAATCACTCTAAAAAGCATCCCCTTTGTTTGGAAGAACTAAAGGACTGATGGCCAGTGCCCCCGCTCCATTACAGGGCACTATACATCCCCCAACAGTTTGCACCCCAGATATTTGCTGACTTTGATTCTAGTCTGTGGACTGCACTGCAGTCTATCATCAGTGGAAATAGCCAGTGGACACTGCTGGCTGAAATGTGATGGTTTTCACAGATATCAAAATGTGACATTAGCAGCCTAAGAAAATAATTGTGGTGCTGGAATGAGGGGGGAGATTTCTATAGGATGGATTTTTAATTCTCTCATAAGGACAATGTATATTGTGCACATGTTTAACTCACAATGGCTTAAATTCTCCATCAGTGGAGTCCTGTATAAAATGTTCCACTATGTTGCCCAGAATTGATGTCAAGCTTACAGGTCTGCAAGTAGCCAAGTCATTCCATTTATCCTTTTAAAATATTTGAAAAAATCTGAGATTTGCAAGATCTTTCCCAAAGGATTTTGCTTGCTCAAATTTATGCCCCACTCATGACTGAACCACACACTGTCTCCCCTCCCCCCACACAGCTGATGAACTGTTGAAGATAACCTTGGGTTCAGTCCCTTCCCTTGTAGCAGCAAACCAAGGACAGTTTTTAATGGATGGGATGGCTAAAAACTGTTTAACAATTCCCAGCACCACACAGTAACCCCAGATTGGCATGGCAATTATCACAACAGGAGACGGAGCCTAGTCCACAGCAAGGGAGGGGAGTCCTATGCCAAAGAGAAGGGCTTTTAAATACCTTTGGTCTAAGGCATCGTGATACAGAAGATGACTCAGAGGCAGCAACCATAAAAGCCTGCTAATCTGTGCTGGGCCATGTGAATGATATGGTGGTGCTAGTGACAGGGCCCCCGTGATTGGAGGAGAGAAATGAGAGTAAGGCAGCTTGAACAATCATTCTTTCCTATCAAGAGTGGACTTCATGGCCTTTTACATTTAAAAACAAGCACACAGTTTCCAGAGTTCAAAGAGTCAACTAAACAACCACTTGGGGAGCACACTGGCTGTGTGAAGGTGGAGAATAACAAGCAGCTACAAAAATCCTTTAGGATAATGTTGTCATATTACAGGAGAGGAAGGAGGGCATTCCTCATCTATTATCCAATGACAAACCCTGCTACAATGCTCTCCTCACTGCTAAGATGCCTCTAATTGGGAATCAGTCACAGAGCAAGTTGGAAGTAACAGAATCACAGCAGGAAGGTAGGAACCAGAATAACAATTCCTCTTTTCTAGGTAGTGATCTACTGCATTCATCACTGCAGTTACCAAGTATTCCAAAGCCACAGGACTACACCACTGGAAGATATATAAAGATCAATCCTTTAAGATGCATGAAGCATGCTTTGTGCTGCCTCTATTCCCTGTTTGAGGCTGGTAGCACAGCGTAGCTGCTGAAAGAGACACAGGAAAAAAGGAACACCCACACTCCAGTCCCAAGAGAAAACCAGAACATCACGCACCAATCCCAAGTAGGGAGGCCTTAACTATTTATTGTTCTTCCGGTATCCCTCCCCAGGAACTCAGACTCGAAGAGGGAAAGGATAGTTTTGGTTCAGCCTGTCCTCGTGTTTTAAATAAGAATGTGTTTTATCCCAAGTACACAAGTCAAAATGCACAGCTCAGGAACAGACAGAAGAAATGTATTCCAAGAAGCCAGCTATCAGGTCTATGGAGCTGAGATTCCACCTACAACAGCTGCTAGGTCTCATTTTACAGGACAGGCACAAATATTACAAAGTGAAATGGATCATTAAAAATATATATATTTGTTTAAAAACAGCCACAGAGTTGAAAAGACAAGAAGAGCTAGCAATATCTTGCTATGCCTGTTAGCACTGCCTTGCTTGTCTGCTCACCAGTCTCAGAACACCTTTGCTGGACAGGACTGCAGACAGCTTGCAGTTTCTTTGACAATGCTCACATGAAGGACAGAGGCATTTCACAGACTCACACGTCAGCAGTTGTTCCACATTGTTGAGATTAACAAAAGGGTGTTAAATGAAAAATTACAGTGAGACAGAGATTAGACATATAATGGAATATTAGGGCACTGTACCTCACCTCCTACCCCAAGACATACAGACCCTGAAAAGAATGGCAGACAGGACATTGAGTCCCAGAGTCAGGACAGACACTGTTGGACACTGACCTGGCTCTGCTGGCACCACCGCTACTAAACAGACAAAGCTAAGAACAAAGTATGCAATATTTAAGAAAACCAACCCCCCAAAGCTCTTGCTTGCATGCATGTGCTCTTCTCATGCTTCTTAAGGTTCCATCGTGGACAAGTCAAGATTTCCCATCCAACATGTAATATCGATACATTAAGCCTATGACCAGTGCGCCAAAGATGGGGATTAGCCATGTTGACCAGAAACTATAGAAGAGAGAAAAAAAATTACACAAAAAAGAGCAGCATATTAATAATTTATTCTGAATGTCCAACAATCTCAGCTCAGGTCTGGTTTGATCTGGGAAACTCTCAGGTAGTTGGTGAGAGACCACACACTTAGGCACTGAGGCCACATCCACACTGACAGCAGCAAGTCAGCTCGATCGTTCTGGATTGTCTTAACGGTCAGTTAAGGCCCGCTAAGTCGATCCGGAGATCGACTTACTGAAACCAACCCCTCGAGTGGCGTAGCGCTGCATCGACTGGAATGCATTTCCCTCTGGCGCAGTACAATGAAGACTCCATGCTGAACAGGAGTTAGGAAGCTGACGGGAGTTATGCAAGCTGTGGTTGACTGCTGCTGTATTTCGCTGCCAATGTAGACCTGGCGTGAGAGTTGCTCAGCTCCAGCCAGGCTGACTGGCCTTCTCACAAAAGAGGGCCTTCTCCATCAGTCATGGAAATCCAGATGCCCATACGTCTGGGACTTCAGCTAAACTAGACTGGCCACTCTATAGTAAGACAGAGGCCCCCAGAAATCTGCCAGTTTAGCTCATGCATGAACAGGGGACTAGCAGCCTGTGACATTCACGTAAACTAAGCAGTTTGTGAGTGAAGCAGTTTCTAGCCATAGCCCTCTTTAACATGAAAGTGTGGAAAAGGGACCAAGTCCCAGATTGCTAGGAGGCCTAGCTCTTCTGAACAGGATGGAGGTAAGCATGCTGGGACTTTTCTCTGTGAGTGGCTACTGCATATTAAAGGAGAGGGGAACTGGGGACTCAAGCATAGAGCTTATTGGGCTACCTATCTTGGACTGGCTGCAGTCAAGAGCTCTGAATTAAGGTTCTGGGATTTCTGCGCTGCTCATTTAGAAAGGCATAAAATTCCTATGCAATGTTTCAGGTTACAGTTTACTTCTACAGTAACAGGGATACTGTACCTTGACTTGCTTGAGGAGGTCGTGTTTGGATCCTGAGAAGAAAAAGAGATACATTATCCAAGTTGTAGTAACAAAACTACAACCCTGAACATGCAGCTGCCATAGGGAGGGGGACAGAATATCACTCACATCTTCCTCCCATGCCCATACCTTTCTTCTCCTTCCATAACTAACACATGGCTTTCACTTACTCTCTGCCACATCTCTTTATTTACCTCCTTGACTCCATTCCCTCCTCAGCCTCACACTCAGACCTATTCCCCTCTAAGTACAAGGATGCTCTGGATTTATCCATCCTTAATCAAATGAACTCTTCACCCCATTTGCCTTTCTACCTACCATCCAACCCCTCTTCTTTCCTTTGCCTCTGACCTCATTGGAAATGCTATCTACAACCATCACCTCAAGTTGCTCTCAGATAACTGTATCATAGATCCCCCTCCAGTGTGGCTTCTGCACCCAGTACTCAACCACAGCTGCTTTCACCGAGTCTGACTGATCTTTCCCTAGTTAAATCACTGAGCCTCTATTCCAGTCTCCTCCTCACGACACCTCTGCTGCTTGACACGGTCAAGCTCATCCTTCTCAAACTCTAGCCTGGTTCTGTCTGATCATCTTTCTGGCATCTGTTTGGGCAGGTCCATTTCCTCCCCATCTCCCAGTCTCCAGTGGAGTCCTACAGGGGTCCATCCTCAGCCCCCTCCTCTCCTTCCTTTTTCTCAGTGATCTGTTCACACTACTTCATGTAGAATGGATGATGGTTATTTGTCAGTCTACCTTAAGGTCACCAATTAAGACCTAAAAGGGGACAGATAGGGAAAGTTGATAGTTATGTATGAAAAACCCTGAAAATTGGGTATATATTACTCTGTCTCCCTCTTGTCTTCATTCATTATAACCATTTTGGGACAGGCACCACAGCTACCTCTAGACAGCACCTAACATAATAGAGTCCAATCCTGATCAGAGCCTCTTGTTACAACTATAATACTTCATTACAAAGGGATACTACATGGATGGATACTAAGTCATTCATCCTTTGGGAACATGCTGTCCCATCTCCTAAGACAGGCCACACTTGTAGCTAGCCCTGATCACAAAAGAAACATAGGACTTGGCATAATATATAAGGCATCTGGACAAAAGGGCAACTTTGTATTTAACATGGAAATTGGGAAAGATTCCCCTCTCCCCCCCCCCCCCAGCAATCAACTGATGCAATGATTTATAAAAGATGATTCCCCTTCATAGTTTAGCTTGTGGAATTACATATGGAGTGTTAACAACATCCACCCCTTTATTTATTTATAAAGTGAGTTAGTGTTAATGCTTGTGAAAAGGTGTCAGATAAGTATAGAATAATAGGGATAGAAGGGACCTCATGAGGTCATCTAGTCCAACCCCCAGCTAAAAGCAGGACCACTCCCACTAAATCACCCCAGCCAGGGTTTTGTCTAACCGGATCTTAAATATCTCCAAAGACGGAGATTCCACCACTTCCCTAGATAGCCCATTCCAATGCTTCACCACCTCCTAGTGAGAAAATGTTTCCTAATCTCCAATCTCGACCTCCCCAGCTGCAATTTGAAACCATTGCTCCTTGTTCTGGCCTCTGTTACCCTCGAGAACAGCCTAGCTCCCTCCTCTTTGGAGCACCCCTTTAAGTAGTTGAAGGTTGCTATCAAATCTCCCCTCAGTCTTCTCTTCTGTAGACGAAATAAGCCTAGTTCCTTCAGTCTCTCCTCATAAGTCATGTGCCCCAGCCCCCTAATCATTTTTTGTTGCCCTCCTCTGGACTCTAATTTGTTCACATCCTTTCTGTAGTGGGGAGCCCAAAACTGGACACCGTATTCCAAATGCGGCCTGACCAGTGCTGAATAGAGGGGAATTATCACATCCCTCAATCTGCTGGCAACACTCCTACTGATGCAGGATGATCCAAAGCCAGGGGCTGGATCTGGTATGGGGTTTTTAAAATATATGATTATATATACAAGCCACAGTATTGGCCATCAATGGAAGTAAGTTTCACAAAGTGACAACACATTATTTAAAATACTCTATTTCCTTTAACTTGTGAAATAGATAATGTATGAAAGTGAGACGAGATCCCTTATTTTCATGCAATGGGGCAGAAGAACGGAAAGACCTACTGAGATCTGAATGCCCCTATAACAATTCTTTTTTCCAGTCTCCTTTGCAATCTCTCATGCTCTAAGTCCCAATTCACCTCCAACCACTCTGCTGCCTTTTGCAATGTATGCTGTCTGAAATGAAGTGATTGAAATGAGATGCTGTTTTAGATGCAGAGAAACCATCATTTGTGCTTGGGAAGAACTTTGGGATCCTGGGAATGTGATATCAAAGGGGCAACATCTTTTATGATCTCTTTTCTGTATTATTTTCCTCTTTTGTGGTTAGTTTTCAATATCCCTGAGCCTCCCACTTGTTTCCCTAAACCTATGCAGAACACCTGATTGTTTTCCACCTCTGAACTAAGGACAGCAGCAGAGATCTTTCTCCTTAGCGTATCCTGCAAGCTTAGAGCCCATCAGAAGGGGACAGACTTTCTTCCCCTCCAGTGAGCATTAGGTTAGATTTATCCAAGTTCAAATGCACTTCCAATAGTACTGCCTAATCTTCCAGTTTCTTTAGATTCTCTTGGGGGCTGTTCACCATCCATCATTTTGACATATCTAAATAAAGCAGTAAACTGTGAAATGCCATAAGTGCTCCTTCTCAGACTCAGCACGGCTGCTTAGCCTGGCGCCCATCACTACACACACTTGATTTAAGTAAATGGCTCAGCATCTGTTTATGAAATGGAGTTGAAATAAAAAGAAGAATTTGAAAGGCCTGTATTGTGGCATAACTAGTCAGCTGTTCTGTATAAAGGACCTATGGTCGAGCTGACTGGAACGATATTTTCTACAGCAGTACATAACAAACAGACCCCCCACAAGATGGAAGAACAAGAAGTAGTTGTCTCTCAATGATGTCTAATGAGAGGGTTATCTAAAGCAGAGTAGTTGCCAGGCCATCTCCTAGTCAAGCACTCAGAGAAGCCAACAGCATGACACACAATTAACTCCTTAATTAGATCCCATTGATTACAGATTCCCTATCCCCCATCTTTTCAAGGGTAGTTTTCCAATAGGCCTCCCCACCCACGTTCTAATCCAGGAGTCCTCAAGTTTTCAGCAGAAGCTAGAGATCACTTGCTGATGTTAACACAGAATTCTTGATTTCAGGCCAAACCCAGGTGGTTGGGTAGGCCTCCTGGGTTGAGTCTGACAACACTAACAGTTCAATGATCAGGACACACAGCATGATGCAAAACGGTCTGTGGTTCAAGGTGTGGAAATAACACTCTGCTGATGTCAGGGGAGTGAGGTTCAAATCCCAGACTCAGGCGCCTGCTGATCTTTAGAACAAAAACAAAGTAATAATTTACTTGCAAGGTTTATTCAGTATCCCAGTTTGTGTAAACACAAAACCACCAGCTCTGTGGAAGAAACTCTGAATGACTCCATTTTTCCCCTCAGTCCTGAGCAATGCACACAGCACCCAAACCTGGGGCCTCATTTTATTAAAGCAACCACTTATGGCCAGCTGTTTTAACAGTCTCCAGAGGGAACCAAACCTAGTTCTCCTTGGCTACAACAGCCAGGCCTGCCGTTCAATTTTTAATCCACCCCCTTGAAATCTGAAGTGTCTACATGGGAGCCACCAATATTCAGAGTCAACTTTTCGCCTTTGCTCTCTTGGGTGGAGCTGCTCATTAAGGTTGGGCAAGGAAGGGACAGTTCACAACCCAGTCTGTATTCCTGAGCAAGTCTATGAGAGACTTGGATAATGTACTGGCTTTTCATAGTCCTCTTTTATTGCAATTCCATTTAAAAACAGAAGCAGAGCCAAGTGCTCTAGGAAGAAACTTCCAATAGAAATTTTGAATTTCCCAATTTCTGTGCATTAAAAGCTGCAGATTGAGCATTCCTTTTTTCGGAGTGGGAAATTGGGCTGGGGAGAGGAGGACTTGTCAAGAACAAAACCCTAATATTTTCAGTGGACAAAATAAGCACAACTCCAGTCAAAGAGGGAAAGTCACAGCCAAGGCAAAGATGGCAGAAACATGCCAGAAACAAACGGTGAGAGCCAGATCCAAGTGCTGAAAAGAATAAGGAGACCAAGAGATTACAAAAAAACACCCAATAAGGACTTGAGAAATCCAACTGAAGGAAGACAGAGCAGGCACCTACTTGTAGTGTGAAAAAAGCTCTCGCAGACTTGCTAAGGTACCAGACCACTGCAGACTAGAAACTGCTGGGACAGACTTCACCTTGCATTTCTAAGAAGAAATCACTCAGTGCCAAAACGCTTCAGAAAAAGAATCTTGCAGCTGCATCTGAGAACCCGAACCCGAGATCACAAAAGCAGGTCCCAAAGAACACAGTTATACAACAGCCAGATTTTTACGTTACAGCTTACACTGAAGAGATGAACAAGATGGACACCAGCAGATATGAGAAAGCGTTAAACTAATCAGTGATCCAACTGATGAATCATCACAGCACTGTAAGGTCTTCCTGGGAAAAGAACCTTGGTACCAAAACATCATCTAGTACTAGAGCAGAAGGATCCACGTAATGGGAAAGCAAGAGTCTCATCACATTAGAATGGGTTGGAACAGCAGTTCCTGTCTAAGGAAGGCCGTTTTCAATGACAGCTGCAAATGCCTGGCAATATTGGCCTTTTATCTCTTGGCAGCTGGAGACACATTCGCATTACCAGGGCACTTCTAGACATGGTGTTTACAGGCAAAAGTTGATGTTCTCAGGACAAGTTCAATAAACCGTGAACTAGGTCATCATGTTCGTTTCAAGTCTTTAGTGATGTGAGCTGGGAAGGAGGATTTAAAAAGAGATAATGCTTCGAACGAGTTCAAAGAACCACTTTAATCCTCTCTGTAAATTACTGAACTGTTTGGTGTACCAGACCTGAGCATGGATAGACTCCACAAGCCTCATTCACGGAGACAGAATTGCAAAGCAACAGATGGCTCCTGGCCTGCTAATATCCCATGAGAACTCTGGACACAGATAATGCTAAATACTTCTGTGAGTGAACCAGAACTTTGGCTGTACTTCACTTTGGCTGCAATTTAGGCCACCATATATAAAGTTCCATCTACCATGGAGGCTCAGCTCAATAATTCCTGCGTGTTCCTTACCCTGCTCCCCCAGCTCTCCAAACTCAGTGTGCCTGATCCAGACACTGGATTTGCAATGAGAACCCAGAAGAAGCTGGTATTACTATAGCAGAAAAGAGGGTAAGACAACTCTAGCAACTCAATCCTCTCTTTTAAACAATGGAATTTCTGGCTAGTGGCTCATATTGAAGTGCTTTACAAATAATGTATACAAAGATAGCTGCATTTATTTGGCAGGAAAAGATAACTTTGGGTGTAAGACAGGCAGCTGTGTAGCAGCTCACAGCAATACAACAGAAGAGTTTTGTAAAGGAAGGAATATCCTGTAATTAAGTAAAACTTCAGGGAGAATTTAGGTAGACTAGTGTAATGACTAAAAATGGAATTTGGCAGGACTTCAATGCTAATGCTCCATTAACCATGAAAGACTCTGGAAGAAAAGCAGTGCCCTTCCCCACTTGGGAAAGAATACAGCAATTCCCTACTTTCTAAAGAATGAGCTACCTCTCATTTGCAAAGCAAGATATCATATTTCTCTTCCACTTCATAACCAGCATGACAGCACTGCTGTTCCTGGTACGGCAGTACAGCCCCCCCAAAGCATCACTACAGCTGTACAGTAATTTCTCTGCCCAAGCCCACCCTCTCTCTCGAGTCTCTTCACCACACTGTCCGATCCCTATGCTTTGCACAGTCTTTTCCATCTATGTTAGAGCCTAACATACTGCGTAGAAACAAAATTAAATATCTGATCACGGAAACCAGCACAAAGAGGACAACAAACTTGATTCTTACCTTAGAACCTTCGTTTTTACGATCACACTGGAATTGGGAGGAGGAGAAAAAAAAGAGAAGAGAAAAGATGGTTAACTTTGCCTTTTGGAAAGGACTTTTCAACCATCAGCATGTACCCAAACAACAGCGCCTGTGTAACTGGTTGTAACATTTCAGCTCCAACTCCCAGCTGTGACTGAGGCCTGGACATCTGAAAGACATAGACTTCAGAGCAAGTTTAATTTCCAAGCCAGAATGCAGGGTCCAGAGCACCAGCTGTCTCACATCACCTCAACCCCTGTCCCCACCCTGCAGAGCCACCCTCCAAAGGGAATTACTGTAAGGGACTGTGCCAGAGTGAGCTCCCCACACAGGCTGTGCAAGGGTTGAATCGGGCTGTGTGGGGCTAAGCAAAGTGCAGACAGGAGCTGTAGGCAGGCCAGCAGAGAGAGAGACACGCAGGGGACTAGTAAGACAGGTAGTGGCTACTAGCTGGGAGAGGCTGCAGCAAGGCAGTCAGTAGTTGCCCCCTGGTATGGGGGGGAGGGGGTGTCTCTGGGCGTACCAGCCTCAGGAAAGAAGAGGAGCCAGAGTGGTAGGAAGCAGTCCAGGGAAGGAGCAGAGAGAGGAGCCCAGAAATGCTAAACTGGAGGTCCCTGGACTGGAACCCAGAGAAGAGGGAAGGCCCAGGTTCCCTTACCAACTCCTGAGGTGTGGCAAGGCCCTGAGAGTGAATGGGAACGCTGGGTAGGACAGCTGATGGACGAAGGGGAACACTGAGTGGCCTAGCTGGTGGGCTGAGTCATGAAGGAGATGTTGGAGCCTGAGGAGTCAGAGTGTCCATGTGTAAGCTGGCGACAGCATCAAGAGCTAATCCCCGGAATGAGCAGGAGGAGGCGCCCGCCCAGTCATGTGGTGTGCCCTGAGACAGAGACTGACTAAATTTCTAGCAGAAGCCTCTGCAGGGGGGCAGTTTAGACTTTAATCTACAGCCTACACATCAACGTGATCTTTTTGGTGGGGGAAGGAGGTCCTCATCAACTCCATGTTTAGCACGGCAGATCTCAATGTTATCACTGGGTTCACACAGCTCCCTCTGGGTTTGAAAGAGGGATGTCACACCCTGCTGTTTCTTACTGGATGAACTTCTCCTATGCAGTACTCTTTGAGCATTTCTCTGGCATCTGTGGAGTGCCCAACATCTTCAAAGCTCTCTGTGGCATCCCCACCAGCCTGCTCCAGCAAAACCTCCTCTCCGCCTGGGTGCTGGAAAAGAAGGAACTCGGTGAGCTGAGGGATAAAAAGCAGTGAGAAGAATTCCAGTCTCCTCCTCAAACACACAACTGCGAGACACAAGAAGATATGCTGGGCCCTACATTTCAAATCTACTCTAATCTTTTTAATCACTGCCCGCTCATTCTCTTACCCTACAACTGTAACCAACTTCTGCAACCATCAGCATGCTGCACTTCACTCTGGGCAAGTCCCCAGCACAGTCCAGGTCTGTAACAAACCTCCAGAGGCAGTTCTTTCCCTCCCTGGGGAAGACCAAGCCCGGAAGTTGCAGTTTTAGACTTCAGCCCTGCAACCCAAACAATAACACTGTAATGGAGAGGGATGCTGGGGACTGCGCATTCACGTGTCATTATCCAGAAGGCTCCTCCAGCTCCCAGCTGTCTCACAGCCATCTTTATGGAGGGACTTGGTCATGTGTTCATGCCTAGTTGGGTTGTCTATAAACCATAACTGCAGCAGGACTCCGTAGGACTGTCTTGCTAAAAATCAGTTTTCAGGTTGAGAACTGCTAGATCTGTGACCTTCAGAGCAGATTTAGTTTTCCCACCTACCCATCCCCCAAAAGACAGTGACAACAAGGAAATGGGAGTTAACTGTTTGATAGCTGCTGGCCGTCAGCAACGTTCTGCCAGAAGGCTAGAATGGCAAGGCTCAGTTCTCTTTACACACTTGGATCTGAACAGTTCTTAGCTAGCTCTCCACTGAAACAGCTGTATGCACTTCCTAAAATCCATGAAAGCAAGAAGAAAATGATGCGCTGTCCTACACAGATGTCCCACGCTACAATCACTCACTTGGTCTAACTGGAATAGTGTTCAAAAGGCTACAAGACAACATTTCTCAAAAGTGACTTCCTAGTCTAACAGTTCTCACCTTGTCACAGAGGAAATGAAAAACTACACATTATTTGTACAGGAAGTCGTGGAGCTTAGCAGGAAACTCCCCAAAGCTACAACTCCAACAGGTAGGTCAGAAAGCTGAGTGGTATTTGAGGTTCAGCATCAAAACTGCACTTCAGGAGCTGGTCTGGGGCAGAAGAGTGGAATGAAGCTCTTAGTCCAATTACAAAATTAAACAAAAATGGAAACACACAAAAGTAAGTGTTATAACCAAGTGCCAGGTCTCAGAGGTCTGGGCCTAAAGACCATTCCAGAAACACAATTCAACAACCAGAATACCTTTGCTGCTGACGCAGACAGTATTTTATACATGTGCAATAAAATAACCATGGTGCTTTCACATCTGATGTCAGCAACGTTACTGCAAGCTCAAGGTGCCAGCACCAAGAGAACATGACCAATACTGGGGGGAGAAGGCGAGTGGGAGCTTCAAAAGGAGAAAAAAAAAGGTTGTGGCTCAGTAAAAGGACATCAAAGTCATAACAACTATAACTTGGACAGAACTAACTTGAAATGATGCACCACGATTAGCGTCTTCCCCAGCCATGGTCAATGGAACGGGGGCCCTGCCAATAGCTGCTTTCAACACTGCAATAAGCCTGCCCAAACTCTGCATTTTCACACTAGGTTCTACCTTTCAACTCTCCAGGCCAAGGCCCCCAGGAGATCAGGGAAGACAGGGAAAGCTCCATAGACTCAGACTTTAAGGTCAGAAGGGACCAGTACAATCATCTAGTCTGACCTCCTGCAAAATGCAGGCCTCAAGACCTCACCCACCCACTCCAGCAATAGGCCACCAAGCTATGACTGAGTGATTTACCTCCTTAAATCATGATTTAAGGACTTTAAGGTACAGAGAATTCACCGGTAGGTGAGCCATGCCCTGTGCTACAGAGGAAGGCGAAAACCCCCCCAAAGCCCAGGCCAATCAGCCCTGGCGGAAAATTCCTTCCCGACCCCAAATATGGCGATCAGTTAAACCCTGAGCACGTGGGCAAGTCTCAACAGCCAGTTATCCAAGAAACAATTCTCTGTAATAACTCAGAATCCCCCCCATCTACCGTCCCTTCTTAGGCCACTTGTATATCCATTTGACCCAGATTCACTAGGCTCTCTCTCTTTACATATGATCTGCTTTTGGAAACAAGGCAGCAGGTGGCACCTAAGAGCAGATTTCCTTTCTCCCCTGTTCCTGAAGTGATCTCCAATATAGCTAGCCCCGGGAGCAGCTCACATGATACATGGTTACAGATTCACCAGCATGCTGCCAAGCCAAGCTTCCTTTCAGGCCAGGGGGAGGTTCAATGGATACTCTCAGAGCATAAAACAGGAAGCGGGAAACAGGTAGATTAGAATGCACACAACTGAATAGGAAGGTAGGCGGGACAACACGGTTCACTGGAGCAGTTGAGAGGCAGAGCTGGGGTTTGAGTTTCGGAAACCTGAAATACCAGGTTGCATCCCAGTGGCTGAGAACTGCTTTCTTACAGACCCACTAAGCCAAAGATAAACTCCGTATACAAACTCAGAAGTGACACTTAGTTCTTAGGCCAATTAGTTTGCTGAAGTCAGGCAGGACAGGTGATGGCAGAGGCTTCTGTTCGCAAACTGTTGTCAGAGCAATAAAGCATAACGGAGCAGTGTTATTGCATAACAATGACACAAAAGTTGCAGAGGAGGCTGTAGAACAAGGACAAGTCAAGGCAGGTGGCAATCACCAGTGTTTGCTTGGTGGACTCTTCATCAGCTAAAATTTGTAAGACACAAGGAAAGTTCATTGTTAGGTCTTGTGCACACTAGCACTTATCCCAGCGAAAATTTTGCTGCCAAAGGTGTGAAAAAACCCCTGAGCAACGCACATTTTGTCGGCATAAGCACTGGTGTGGACAGCACTGTGTCATCAGGAGAGGTCTCTCCCATCAACACAGTCTGGCTACAGCACCAATACAGCTCCAAGGGTAGACTAGCCCTTAGCAGCCAGCTGCTTTGTCTGAACATCTGTGGACAAACATGAACTAGAGCACAACTTTCACCCCACCTCAGGGCGCCCCAGCTACATCTGAGACTGCAGGGGAGAAATTCAGAAACACCACTGAGGATTTGCAATCCGCCACTTTAACCCATTTCTTACTGCAAGAGGGGCCCAACCTGGACTTACCTATAGAGGTGCAACACTACACTGCTCCTCCCCCAGCTGTAAAGTGCCCGCTACGCTGACCCTAATAAAACCACCACTGCGAGACATGCAGAGCTTCGGTCGACAGAGCTAGGGTGCCAGTGTAGTCACAGAGCTGCTTATGCCCATCGTGACCACTCTGGTCACTGATTTGAGCTCCACTGCCCTGCAGCCCAGTACACAAGTATGTACCCCTCCCCTTTTAAAGCCCCAGGAACTTCTGAAATTCCTGTTTGCTCCGCATGGAGAGCTAGCATAGCTACTGCCCACCTGCCCATGCTGGCTCCTGCCTGGAGCACAGCCGAGGTGGTGGAGCTCCTGGGCTTGTAGGGAGGGAAGTCTGTGCAGTTACAACTCCACGTCAACATCTACGACCACACTGGTTGGGACATGGAAGGAAAAGCTACGCTAGAGACACGCAGCAGGGCCACAGAGAAACCAAGGAGCCGAAGTAGGCATGTCAGAAGGCAGGGAAGGCAAACAGTCACTCTGGTACAGAGCTTATAAACGCTCCTATAAAGAGCCACATGCCATCCTCAGCAGCAACTCCACCTCCCTGCCTAGCGCTCCACAGATACTTCAGGGGGCTGGAGTCACTAGCCACTGGAGCAATCCCATGATGGACAAGGAAGTGGAGGCAGAGGAGGTTGGGGGACAGGGTGATCTGATGAGCCAGGACCTCTTGACTCCTGAGCAATCTAGCCACTCTCCCAGCAGTTCAGATCTGGCCAGCCTGATGCAGGGGAGGGAACCGCTCGTAAGTATTCAGTTTGCTTCAATAGTGCATGGACACATCTACTCATGTCCTACTTTTTAATTCAGCTAGAAAAGAGAGTGAAATAACCAGCACAGGTACAGTCGCTGTCTGCTTCCCACTCCCCTTACAGCTAGGCAGAGGAAGCCCTGGGAACAGTTTATCTATGCGCACCGGGATGGCCCATGAATCCTCCACAGAGATCGCTAGTCTGCAATCTTCTGCCAGATGTCTGGGGAGTGCTGCCTTGTTTCTTCCCCAGTGTAGAACACTTTGTCATGCTACTCAGCAATTACTCCAGCAGGCACCACTTCAGTGCACAGACTGGCAGCAGACGGACCTGATCTGCAGACTTGGTTTTCCTGGCTCCTGCAACTGGAGCACAGTACTGTAGCCTGCATTCTGGGGCTTATTTTGTTTCAAGTGGGCAGTAAATTACCTTTTTGATATTTGGGAAATATTTATGGAAATGGCTCTACTGGTCTACTTCATCTGATACCTATCAGGCATCCGCCCACTGCAGCATGGCCAGCTCTGAGAGAGGAACAGATACCAACTCACTCAGGGGATGTATGCACAATTTGAGAAGCTGTCTTTGCACATCCCCTCCTTCTGTCCACTGTCTTATGACCACTCAAAAGACTTTTGCCATGTCTTAGAGCTTCTATTATGTAACCAGCAATACAGCCTGATAAATCAAGTTTAAAATACTCCGTACTGAAAATTACACACTTCAGACAGACTGACCAGCACCTGACCCGCTGTGTCTGGTTTGCAGGAACCAGCATGGCTTCTTAGAGATTATGCAATAACCCTGCGATAGCACATCAATGAGCTCAGCAATTCTGTACAAATAACATTTGGCCAAGGGCTAGAACAGGCAGCAATTAGCAATTGCCCTGGTGATTACAGAGGATTGAGAAGGAACATTTCATGCTGAATCCCTGAAATCTGCAGTTACAGCAATTCAGAGATCTAATGCAGAGCAGTTTATCAGACACTGGGCTTGTTTAAAATCAATACAGCTGCTGGAGAGAGTCAGATCCAGGCACTTTAGTGCACTACGTAGCCATAGGGCTAATGGGGATAAAATGTCTTCTTGTCTGTAAAATGAAGTCTGGTCTATACTCAAAAGCTTAATGGGCATAACTATGTTGGTAATAGGTTTGAGTTTTTTGCTTTCACAATTATTCCAGTAAAAGCTGTAGGACAGGCCTAGTCTACATTAGAACAAATGTTCTGGTATAGCTATACACGCATAGGTACACCAGCAAATCGCTCTCGGACATACATCATTTACACCAAGGGCAGAAAGAGTGCTTTTACCAGTATTATTCTGATCCCGTGAGTGAGAAACCCTATCGGCAAAAGCATTTTCACACTGACAGATGTATTGATATGGGGCTTCTGCTGATACATCACTCTACTGTGTTTAAGTATAGTACTAGATTTAATAGATACCATATTTAAGTGTAGATCTGCTGCAGTTATACTAATAAAAAGGTGCCTTATACCACTATTGCTTATTATGGACCACAGGAGGGTGTTTTGCTGTTTTAAGGATGCCAACTTAGTTAATGAAGCAAAACTTTTAAGTGCAGATAAGCCATAAATGGAGCAGCTGACAAAAAGAATGAGACTCAAAACCACCAATCCAGTGCTCTTCAACCTTCCTCAGAGCCCTCCTTTCACTTCCATACAAATGAGTTGATATAGCCACAGTCCTCTACAAGATTCGTAGCTTCATAGTAAGCTTGATGTTCCAGTGTCTTCACAGAGGCTGACGGGCCTGGAACATGGCAATTTCATGGTGATTACTGACTTGTTTTTCCATCACCTAAGAATTCACAAGCAGACCCAGTACACTCCACATGGGTTCACTAGGACTTTTATCAATTAAGTCCTCATTAACAATCAAAGGCAGTTGATGGTCACTGACATATGAGTTTGCAGACATTTACTGAAAGAAAAGCAAAGGCTGAATGAATGTGTTTGACTTTGAAGCATCATCAAGTTCTCGTGTAAGACTGATACGGAATCCTATTCTAAACTGGCTGCCTGAGTTGCCCACCAGGCAATCTACAGCCTTTACTCAACTTCTCAGTATCTGTGGGGCAGATGGCACCATCTTGTCAATACAGTAACGTTTTGATGTATTTAAACAATAATATAACTTGCTCTACTTTGTAAATAAATCCTGGGAAGTTTTACACACACAGAGCCATGGCCTCTGGTATCCCAGATGCTGCAAGAGGGAAGGACTCCACAAAGTTGGTGAGCTGTCATTCTGTCCCGCAATCTGACAGCCTGCGGACTCCACCAGACTAGGTTTAGTCATCATGTCCTGGATATCAGGCATCTTGCTCAGACGCTTAATAATGTTATGACCACATAGCAGATATGCATAAAATGGCCATCTTCAGGTAGTGGCAAACCCAAAGTTTAGACCGAGTACAGCCAGTCATGAAAAGAAAAATGCTGCATTTCCAGTGAAGTGCTTCTGGTTTAGCATTGCTTCAGAATGAGGGATGGGTGCATTGCCACGTAGAAGCCACAAGCCCAAGGGTGGCAGATGTGGTGCGGAAACTGGGATTTTGGTTTGGGATTGAACAAAAACACCACTGACAGTTTATTTCCATTTGTTGCTCTGCTCCATTGCCGAGTCCAAACACTACTAGGAGCAACCTAGACCGTCAGTAATAACAGCACCGCGCAGCCAACGAGCCGAGAGCCTTCGCTGGGAGAAACAAACCCGCCCCCGGGAACCCGCACAACGGACCCCGCCCCCGGGAACCCGCACAACGGACCCCGCCCCTGGGAACCCGCACAACGGACCCCGCCCCCGGGAACCCGCACAACGGGCCCCGCCACTCCGGCACCCGCCCCCGGGAACCCGCACAACGGACCCCGCCACCCACCCCCGGGAACCCGCACAACGGACCCCGCCCCGCAGTGTCACCGGCCGGGCCAGCTCCGCCTCCCGGGCCGGCGCCCCCAGCTCACCTCGGCCAGGAAGCGGCTGACGTCGTAGACGCGCCCGTGGATGACCAGCCAGGTCTCCCGGCTGCAGTTGCGCCTCGCCACCTCGGCCAGGGAGAAGAAGGGGCCGCCGGTAGGCGCCGGGCCGACCCCCGCAGCGCCGGGCTCCTCGCTCCCCATCCCGCTTCCGTTCCCTTGCGCCACCTGCCCCAGCGCGGCCGCCGTACCTAGGCCACGCCCACTCTGGACCCGAAAGGCCAATGGGCTCTCCCGGGTCTCAGTCCGGTCCGCTCGCTGGCCCCCCAGTGGAGGATGGAGCCGCTCGTAGCCCGCGCTGGTTCGACTGCTCATAGCCAATCAGAGCCTCCCGCACTCCCCACCGCAGCACGGGGAGGGCGCGAGTCCACGGAGCTGACCAATAAGGAGGCGAAGTGGGGGCGGTGGGTGTCAGAGCTAGAGAAAGAGCGGGACTGGGCGGGCATTGCGGAGCAGTGAGTGACCCCCTCCACCCCCCGCCTTCAGTCGAGGTGGACTCTCCCTGCAGCCTCGAACCCCGCCCCCCCC
>ML685950.1:1979027-1999913 GCA_007922175.1 Pelusios castaneus
GATTAATAAATCTGTTAGTCTTTAAAAGTGCCACAAGACTCTGCAGTCAAAAGTGGTTAGCATTGTCAATAACATTGCCCCAGGTCAGGTAAATAGCAAACATTGTGTCGCTAGAAGCCTAAGACGAAAGCTTTTGGTTTTTTGAGAGAAACCTGGCTTCTTTGCTGGGATTCTATCTTCTATCTCTGTCATTTGGACAAAGTCACTTGTGCTTTCCTTTGCAAACAGTATATATAATAAATCAATTTATTTCTTCACGTCATCTGTAATAGAACAAGAACGCAATGTTTGGTTGAAAACGCTTTGGAGAAGGCTTTATTTTTGCTTTTAAGTGGAATTAAATTAAGTAAATCAACCCCCTATCTCAATTTTAGATCTAGTTGTACTTGAGCAAAATTTGAACTTGGTGACTCAAGTGATCTGACAGCAAGGTCTTTTCAGTGTTATGGCAGAACTTTAATTTTGAATGTCTTGATATTTGTGAATTTACTCTGCATTAGTGTAATCTTTTATGTAACTTTTGTTCAGTGTGTTCTTTCCTGATTTTTCTTTTTTATGGTGTATGAAGTAAAGCAAACTGCTCCAGAGACTGAGTTCACACTATATAATTGCCTGTAATTTCACTTTATAAAACTTTCAAACTCCCCATGCATTATTTCTTTTCAAAGACCGTGCATATCTCAGTCAGCATTTCTTTCAGTTGAATGACGTGATCACAAAATTGCTGTGTGTGTTTTATGCTCTGTCAGATACTGCAGCATTAGTGCCGAACTGAGCAAATCCTAGCCTTCTTAGCTTGGCTGTTTCCTGTGGAGGATTTCTTGTGCCCAGGTTGATTTGTGTCTGTTTTAAAACCCATAGTAATGAATTGTTTCTCTTAATTGTAGATTGCACCTTTGATACAGAGTCTGAGCTCACCCCTCTTGAATCGGCGATCAGTGTGCTGGAGCTGATTAAGAGAGAATTTCCTGCCTCTGAGGTGGTAATGGAATCTGTTCGGAAAATGCTGAAGGAAGCTGTAAGGGTTGATTTCTCCTTTTTCATTCAAATAGTTTAGACTTTTATTAGCTTTAAATCTATTTTTAAAAAAAACCAGCTTCCCTTACCTTCCCTTACATTGACGACAATGTCCCTTCTCGGTCTCCCCTCCATCACTTGTCTAATTTCCTGGAGCTATACATCATTAGGAAGATGGGAACCCCTCAGGAGCAGTAGCTCTGTTTGGAGATGAACTGAAAAACAGAAAATTTCTTTTGCTTTTACCATTTTCTCTGAAGAGTTTTTAAAAACCTATTAGAATTGCTGGAAAACTTTTAAAACAGAGAACCAGAATGCTCTTAAATCATGCTGTTTCAACGAATCATCCCTTGAAGACTCACTTGTTCCATTTGCTGGCCTGGGGTAAAGATTGTGTGTTAGGCTAGAGCAAACCAACCTAAGGCTACAAGACACCTGCTAAGTCTCATCAATATGCCTTTGGTACATTTTTTTCCTACATCTTACACACTATCTGTCTTCACTTGTGAGCTCTCTGGGGAGGGGCCATGTCAGCTTTTTAGTATAGCAGTGCCAACTCTGTGCTCCTGTGTAGAAGGCTACTTGTTTTTTCAAAATTAAGCCGAGGAAATGTAATGAGAACTGATTGGTTCCCAAATTTCAGGGATGTCCAGCGAAGTACTTCTGTAAGTGTGCATGAATTGGATGGCACTGTAGAAATGAAAATCAGATAGCACAGTCCTTAACATTATAACCTTGCATTATGGGGTAGTTAGAAGGGTTCAGCGGGATTCCCGATTACCAGCTCATGGAGGTATTTTGTGCAAACTGTTTATTTCTGTGTTACTTTGATCGTGTTTGGCAGTAACGACACAGGCTTTGCTTGGGTGTTGCTTGTGCTGTTTGTGAAGCTGACTTAGGAGATGTGGTCGAATTGATGCATGTACAAAAAACGAGATCCTCTTTTTCCTCTCTAGGCTGTTATCATTTGCATTAAAAAGAGGGAGTTTGATAAAGCCACAAAAATTCTGAAAAAACACATGGCTAAGGATCCCAGCACCCAGGTGAGTCTGCCTATGAGCAAGCTATGACTTAGGGGGGCCGAGATGAAGTGTCTTGTTAGCTGTTCCCAAACGTGTTCCCTTTTCTTTGTCTGTCTGCTGTTACTGTTGCGTCACAAGGCCTGAAAGCAAGTGTAGTTGATGATGAGGAAAGAGTCCAGCCTTTTTTGTCTTTTGTGTCCTCACTTAGATAAGTGTAAATTAGCTGATAATCTTGTATTGTCAGTGGGAAAGTCTGCTCTCCACCCTGAATTTATAATTTACATCATTTGTACATACTTAGAATGTTCTTGCCTCTTTACTAGAAACTGAGGACACAGTTGCTCAGCATTATCCGTGAAAAGAATATGTCTCATCCGGTGATCCGAAATTTTTCCTACAAGACTTTTCAGCAGAATGTGTTCCAGTTCTTGGAGGCCTACCTGGAGGATTCAGAGCCCTTTCTCTTGACGGTATGAGTTGGCCCTGGCTACGCACATTTCAGCCCTACTCCTTCTATCGCCGCCCAGAGCAGGGGTCTGCAGCCTGTGGCTCCGGAGCCACATGCGGCTCTTTGGGTGCCCCTGCACAGCTCTGGGCTCCAGGCCCCCTCCTGCCACCAGGGGACCTTGTGGGTGGCCTGCGCCAGGCTCCCCGGGGACCCAGTGGGGGGCCTGCTCTTGGTTCGGGGCTCCCTCCCTCCCGTGAGGGGACCCTGCGAAGGCGCCCCCTTCCACCCCCCCGCAACCAGGAGGCTACACCCATTGCGGGTCTCATAACACTTGGTTATTGAATGAATTTTTTTAATTGGCTCTTCTTTTCTTTCGGGTTGCCGACCCCTGGCCCAGGGACTTCAAGAAAATTGCATGAGGTGCCTGTCATTTCTAATCCCTCCGTGTTCTTTTCAGGGGACACGCCCTTAGGTTTCAGGACTCCATCTGTCACCTCTTAATAGGCAGAGTCCCATGGCACTCTCTCCAGATCTGGAATTGAGGCTTGCAGTTCTTTGTGACTGTTCTAGCAGGTCTAACCTAGCTCAGCACCCCTGGTTTCACTCTTCTTCAGTGCCCCACCAGTAGCCAACTTTGCAAAGTACATTTAAGAACAAAAGCATTACAGAGGAAAATGTGTCATAAAACCGTAAAAAGCCTAAGTGCACGCTAAGCTGACCAGAGGGAACTCATCTGTCACATGCGAGTCTGTAGGAGCCCTTCAAACCCCAGATCCTTCCAAATGTTTGTTTAAAGGTCAAGAACACCTTCTCCATCCCACTTTAAACTCATTTTTTGTACCAAAAGACTTTTTTTGTTTCCTGGGCTACTGGAAGCTGCTCTGCCCCTGTCTTTGTAAAATCCCCTGGTGTTATACCAAGTGGGTGGTGGTTACCTGTCCCCGAGCTTGGGGATAGTGGCAGGGTGGCTAATGGGAATGAGGATATGAAGGTAGAAATTTTCACATCCAAGGTAGACCCAAAACTCTAACTGATTAATGGGACTAAATCGAGGGACCTGGATAATCTCCAGGCAAGAATATTAAAGGAAATGGCTCAGGAATTCCCCGCAATATCCTGAATAGTACCCTGGCCACAGGATGGTAAGTAATTGCAGGGATTGCTCCTTGCTGTGGAATGGAGCTGAAATAAATGCAGTTCCGTGGGGTTCTCTTTGTAATGATTATGTGTGAGGCTGTACTGCATCCCCGCCCTGCTTCCTGCCCCAGTTGCTCTGTAGCCGTGGAGCTTTTTGCAGCTGGGGAAGGTTCCTGGAAGTGGATCTGCCGCAGCCCCTGCAGGAGAAGAGGAAGTCCTGTTTCTCCCTAGCCTGGCCTTCACTAGCTGCTGTGGCCCAGCACATAGTAGGATTGGCCCTTGGCTGGGGCCACAACCTTCACAACCAGGCGTGCCAGGGGACCATACCCCCCCTTTTTAACATAGGCATATTTTTGGAGAGAGGGGGCACCCCCCCCCAATAGCATCTGCTCCATGCTGGCTTGAGGCTTGCTCTTCAAGTATTCCCATGTTAAAAAGTGGTGTGAATAGTCTTTGCTGCCCCTTCACCCACCCACACTTCTATAAAGATTCTGGCACCCTTGCCCCCAGCCGTGACCCTCTCTGACTCCAGGTCCAGCACTTAGGGGTTAAAAAGGCCTTGGACTGGTTGTGGGGGATAGGAGGGACCACAGCATCCCCGACCACAGGGCTCTGGGTGGTCGCCCATCCGTAAGTCTGGTTCTGAGCCTCCCCAAAAGTGATGGCCCCCCCCATACCATGTAACCCCCCACGTCTACACTGGCTGCTGCTTTCTGACTGCCCAGCTCTGAAGGCAGCACCTGAGCTGCCAGACGTGAAGGTGGCGATACCATGACGCTCCCCGTAATAGCTTGGCATCCTTACTCCCCTTTGGGTTGGGGCCCCCTCGGTTATAACACCCTGACATTTCAGATGTAAAGATCTGAAACCAGGAAACTGATAGTCTTTAAAATCCCATCACCAGGACATTGATCAAAATGGACCTGAGTTTGGTAGGGTCCTAATTACATGCTTTCTTCCGGTCAAAGATGGCAAAAAAGACTTTGAATTCAGAATGTGTTGATGAAATGAAACAGCTGGCAAGAGCTCCAGACAGTGTGGAAGTTGCTAAGCAACCATCAGCTGTGGCTCCAGACTTTGTGGGAGTTGCTAAGCAACCATCAGTGGTGGCTCCAGACTTTGTGGGAGTTGCTAAGCAACCATCAGTGGTGGCTCCAGACTCTGTGGGAGTTGCTAAGCAACCACCAGCATCGGCTCCAGACTCTGAGGAAGTTGCTAAGCAACCACCAGCATCGGCTCCAGACTCTGAGGAAGTTGCTAAGCGACCATCAGCGGGGACTCCAGACTCTGTGGAAGTTGCTAAGCAACCGGCGGCGGCTCCAGGCAGTGTGGAAATGGCTTCCAAGGACTCTGTGAGGTGAGCGGTACTTGTGATGCTGTGGCGTGTAGAGAGGAAACGTGCCCACAGGTGGTGAATGAATGAAGCTCGGTGTATTTCCCGGCTGAATTGTAGCACCCTCTGCGTTCACCTGCGCCTCGGCAGCTGTGCGCTGGCCATGTGAATGCAGTTGTGCTGTCCCAGGGACCAGAAGTTTGGGATTTTTCACCAGGCTGTCTAGCTCTGAATTAAAATGTTAATCTTTTTTCTGAAGGGAATCCTGACGAATGCTTAGACCAGAGGTCCCCAAACTCTGGGACATGCCCCAACGTTCAGGGGTGCACAGCAGGGCTGGGACAGCCCTTGGGGGGGGGGGGGGGGAGCACCCCCCCGCCCTGCTGTGCCCCAGGCTCTGCTGTGGCCCTGCCCCAGTGCCTGACCCCTGCCCTCTGCTTCAGTCCCTACCAGGGTCGCTCCACTGGCCTGGCCCCAACACAGCCCCAGCGGGGCAGGGACAGCGGGCACAGGCAGGGATGTGGGGTGGTAAAAAGTTGGAGGCCCACTGGTTTAGACTGTAGGAAAGGAAGGTGACCCGTGGTGGATGTGCGTTTACAAGAGGGTGTTGGTGTGTCTGTGGCGTGTAGCTTGCTGCTCTTTGGAGGGGTAAAAGCCGATGGATGCTTTCATGATAGTTGCTGTCTGTAGCAAGCGGTAGAGACCCCTGTCTGGGAGGAGACAGCTGATGGGCACTACAGACAGGACAGTACAAGACACTGCATGGAGACTGGGAATGCCCTGTGTGCTGATGACCATCGTTCAGGCATGATTGTTTGCTGTGAGGCAGAGTGAGGGGAGCAGCCATGATTGTAGTGAAGGGGAGTCTTGTATTGTTCAAATATTTGCTTAGTTTCATTTGTTTTACAGGCAGCCCCCTGGAGCTGTAACCACATACGGGATTTCTGTTCTGAGAGAAGCTTTCAAGATCTTGTCAGATTCCCAAGATTCTGATGCAGCCTTTACCAAACTGGATGAAACAGACTTTGCTTTCCCCAAGCAATTGTCCCCTTCTGTATCCCACAGACTCAAGAGACAGAGAGAGGAGGAGACTCCGCCCTTGGAGACCTCTGAGACCTCAGACATCCCTAAGCCACCGCCCAAGAATAAACGCTTGTTGACTATCAGCAGACTGGTTCTGGACCAGGACAGCCAGAGCACTGAGCTGAGTGAGCCTCCAGACTCATCCCAGGAGTCAGTGGTATCTTCTGCATCCGGGCATCTTACTCAGAAGCCGCATGTCCAGCTTGTATCTTCTCCAAGTCCCAAGTATGAAGCACACTTGACACTGTGTAATCTAACACAGGCTCAATGCGTTGAGAATGAATTGCTAACATTAAACGTTACAACCTTATCAACATGAAGCCAGAACATGAAAGACCCCTCCCCGTTGGTAGATGTGGGAATGAGCAGTTACAGTAAATGCTCTATTGCCCCGGTAGTTCATACATGGGAAATGGGAAAGTTCACCTCCTACGTTCCAATAACCTTAATGTTGCCCCCTGACATCCTTGCAAACTGCATCTCAGTGTAGGCAGCATGAATATAACCTGTGGACCTGCAGTTAGTGATGGAGCTTGGAATGGTTTGTAAGGATGTTTTCTGGACAGATTAAAT
Source organism: Pelusios castaneus (assembly GCA_007922175.1). Taxonomy (NCBI): domain Eukaryota; kingdom Metazoa; phylum Chordata; order Testudines; family Pelomedusidae; genus Pelusios; species Pelusios castaneus. The sequence continues at coordinate 1,985,641 of ML685950.1, forward strand.
TAAATGTCACATCGGGGATGAAGTTAAACCATGTCTGAATTTTAAGAGCAATGGAATAGTTATGTAAGTTACTTTATTCCTCCATGTCCCTTTTGTCCCTGCTGTGTGTATTGTATCACTTAGTGCAGTCTCCTTGGCTGTAAGCTAAAAAGGATGACGTGGGTGTGTGGGAACAAAGGCTTCTTTGGGGCCAGCTTCTGAAATGAATGAATTTCTGTGGGGCCTGGGGGTGTATCAAGGACCCCTTCTTATGCATGATGGGGCTGTGTAGATGAGGACGTCTGCTTTGCACCCTTCAGGAGAAGCTGTGGATCTGCGGGAACAGAACAGGGGATTCCCTGTCCTGAGCAGCACCTGAACTCTCCCAAGAGCAGAGGTTCATGATAGTTCCAGAGCATTCTTGGTCTTAGGAGCGCTGCAGGGTGCTGATGGCAGAACACAGACTGTATTGAGCTGCGGAAAATCTCATGCCTGGAAAGAACCTGGTTTACAGCTCAGCGCTTCAGGGTTTATGTTCTTAAAATGTTAAATGCCAAGGCCCAGGAGTGCTTGGAAGTCGGTCGCTACAAGCGGCAAACTCTGTAGTGCAGCTGGCTCCAACTGTTCCTAGAGCCTGCGGAGCGCCGACGCCTGGCGGGTTTCCAGAGCACCGTGACTGCCCATTGTTGACAGGTCCTTTGAGGGGCAATGTCAAGGAGATTGGATTAGTTTTAAAATTGAAAGTATTTTAAATACAGCCGAGATCAGGAGCACAGTGCAGCTGTAACGAGTTGAATGTATGCATGTGAGCGAGAGAAATAAGGGGTGCGTTTGGTTGGGGACCTGCTGGCCATAGTAATAGTGAAAATTTAATAGCAGCCTCATGGAGATCTGACCCTTGCTAAGTGCTGCAAGTCTTGCTTGTCTGTTCCATGCCCCATGCTCAGTACCATGGTAGCTCACAAGTTTCTATCAGTTTCCAGCAACTGTTTAATTTTTCCATAGATCCTCTTAGTTGCTTCTTGTGTGTTTGATACAGGCCTGTGTTGAAGTCCAGCGAGACACCACATAGTTCTTGAAATGGCCCTGAGTGACTTTGAATGCTGCTCATTGCGCCCTTTGCCCACAAACCAGTCCTTATGACTGAGGGCAGCCAGCTAAGATGCACACATTGTGGAGGTGGCGCAAGCTCCCCATGTTTCCCATTCTGATCTCAGTCCTGAGTCACTGGGACCAGTGTGGTCCTGGACCCTTTCCCCAGTGTGCTCTAGATAATTAGTAAGTTGCTGTGTGTGCCTTTTGGGTGCTTGATTTAGCTGTCTGCATTGACTGTCTCTTCAGCCCTCATTAATCAGGCTGGCTGGCTGTAGGTGAAATGTGTGTTGTATGTTTTCAGGCTGGTGAAAACAGGAAGGAGCATCTCCAAAGAGCAAGAGGAAAAGGACACTTGGAGTGAGGAAGATGAGCTTTTCCTGGACAGGGGTAAGTGTTCTTTTGCCATGTACAGTTCAATGCTGGTCCCAACCATGCCCTTCGCCTTGGCACGCTGCTGCCCTGAAAACTTGACAGAAACCAAAAGTTTAGAAATCTCAAGCCCAGGGAAGCTTGGGACTGTGGCTGCTGTTTATCAGACTGCTGAAATGGAGATGGGGTCCTTTCTTGGACAGGCCTGAGCAACAGGACGTTGCTAAATCTTTGGTCCCCTTCCTCTCTGCCTGATGATGGAATGCATGCCTCATTACAATTTCAAATGTGGTGCAACTACCCTTCCTCACTGTCAGCTTTCCTAGTTGGAGACCCAGATCAAAGACGATTGCTTCTAGTTAACAGCTGTCGAGTGGCAGGACAGAGTTTGTGCACTCTTTTCAAAAGACACAGTTAATTGCAGCAAAGGCTTTTTTTCTCCTGCATGCTCTCCCCTGCTGTGGCCTGAACAAGCTTCCATTCATCAATTGGGATTGCTGTGAGGAAGTTTTTCAGCTCCGACTGTCCTTGTTTCCCTAGACACATTAGCTAACCCAAGATAAAATCTAATTCCTTTTAGATGCAGTCTTAGTTCCTAGATTTCTTCAAATATGTTTCCGATGAGCGCACCAGGGCCAGGATCAGAATGGCCAAGTGTCATTCATGGAATTGTAGAAACTGGAGGAAGTAAACACATTTGTTCCTGTTCTCCATGCCCTGGCCGGTGTTCGCCTTGTCGCCTTGCTGCTCTCCCCTGTAATCTCACAGGCTAAAGCCAGTCGTCTTTGCGGATGTGCACACAGCAGAAGGTGAATGCTTAAATATGACTGTCCTTGGGTTTATTTTTCAGGGTCTCCTGGACAATATAGCCACAACTCTTCAGCCTGTGGTTCCAAGAAGCAGGTAACGTAGAGCATTCCGACTCCCTTCAGCCCAACCTGAATCCCTGCATGGGGCTGTGAAGCTATGAGGCAAATAGAAAAGTTGGGAGGGGGAATTCTTTTTGCCCCTCAACGATTTATCCCTTAGCAACTGCTGTCTGGTCAGTTAGAGTCCAAGTCATGGACGCACACTGAATGGAGAACTCCCAGATGGCATTTACTAAGGGACTGGAATATTTGCACAATGCTTGTGTAATCTAAGCGGTGAACTTACAAGGGGGTGAGTTTCTCCTCCAGAAGCCAGGAAAGTGGGAGTTGCCTAAAATACCGTGTTTTGCTTACCCAGCCTGCCATCTGCTTCCCGAACCGCCCAGCAGGTGAGAGAGCTGCCTAGGCGGAGAACCAGAACACATCCTAGAACAGCATAATTGCTAAAAAGCCTGCAGCCAGCATTGAATTGTAAACACACTTTCAGAGGGTGCCAGTGAAGTGAATCCTCCTACTTGCCCCCTTTTATCTAATGCAAACCATTTGGATCTGAGTCCCTCAGATTTTCCATGCAGGGAAGAGGCATGATGCATATCAGTGGTGCACATACCGAGGGCATTTGCATCATCAAGACTCCAGAATTTGATACCTGCAGAAATCACCTCCTTTCTGCCAAGTGAAAGGCTGTTCACTTTCATGCTGCCTGCACATCATTCAATGCTTATTTTTCTGTGGTTCACCTCTTCCCTCATCCGTGGCCTTCTGCCACTGACATTCACAGTGTCCTCAGATGTAGCACTTTCCTTCCATGAGCTCCAGGTAGTTAGTTTTCCTCACTTGTACAGACATTGCATAAGGCCTGTGACTTCCACCCTATCTCCATGCTCAGACCCTCGGAGTAACTCCTGAGACTCTCCTCTGTAACCTGCAGTGTGGTTTAGGAAACAGAATTAATCCTGAATGTTAGCTGGAATCCTAGGATAGTAAAAGCTCAGAGTGAAGAACTGAGCAGTCAGCCACACACCTTGTTTGGAACCAGAAGTGTGCCGTCAGGCAGCAGCAGAGACCTACCCAAAAAAAAGGCAAATACAGCACTGTACTGCGTTAGATGTAAAGGACTAAAAAAGGGAAAACAGCTGTTATCTTTTGCCTAGTCAGGTTTCAAAGCTGTGTTAAGTCAGTGTTCAGCTGTAAACTTTTGAAAGAGCCATAATGTGATGTTCAGAAGTAGGAACACTTCAGAGTTAAACCAACCTCCGTTCTCAAGCTGTTCGTAACTGTGAGGTTCTGCTGTATTTTCCCTGTGTGTAACCACTGTGGGGTGGAGTGATCACTGGGCACCCTCTGTGCTTTATTGCCCCCTTCTCAGAATGTGTTGAGCATGGCTGGAATGAGGACCCAGAGGCTAAGCAGCCTGCAGTGCAGAGTTGATAGGACCTGTACCTCGAGAGTCATGGGGCTCCTTGTCCTTCTTTTGCAGAGGTGGACAGTGCAGGAAAGCGAGTGGATCAAGGAAGGAGTGAAGATGTTTGGAGAAGGGAACTGGAAAGCCATTTACAAAAAGTTCCCCTTTGAGAACCGCACATCAGTGACGATTAAGGATCGCTGGCGGACCATGAAAAAGCTGGGACTCCACTGAGATCAGGAGCTGAGGAATTCTTAGAATGACACGCTCTCTTTTCTCGCCCAAAGATAGAGCAAAGCAACAAATGCCATGGGGGGGAAGGCTGCAGCCCCTTCCTGGAGACGTGATAGGCATGACATGGAGTGTTGTCTGCTTGGCAGAGCTGATCGCTGCAGCTGGAAGATGCGAATTGTAGCTGGTGTTTGGGAAACCCTGGTTCTTGCATTTTGCTGGAGCCGCCAAACGTAGACCAGAAGCAGTGCGGCCTGAGTAACTCTGGGAATGGTCGCGTAGGAGTGCTACAGTCCTGACATTTTACTGGTTTCTGTTCTCATCTTTGCCCGGGGGAGGGTTAGCGCTGGAACCTGAGTGGATTGTTGGTGGGATCGCAGCTCTCTCTACTCGGATCTTAGAGGAATGGCAGGGTAATCCTCTCACTGCCTGTTTGCATTTTCTTAAACGAGTTGTGAACCACTTGTCCAATCGGCTTTTCTTCATCTGCGCCTCGGTTCCTCCCCGAGGAGAAAGCTGCTGTGCAGTCTGAACCATGGCTGAGTGGCGGCAGCAGAAGTCTGGTTTCCTGGCGAGCTGACTGGCATCTTTCCACACTTCTCTGCTTTATTAATGTTTCTATTCTGAGAGGAGAGTTCTTCCTTCAGGGTTCTTGATGCTATAAAAATAGATCTTTTGTGTCTGCTTGGTAGTGTCTACAATGTTTGGTGCCAGATGCCACCAAGTTAAATGTTACAATGTTCAGTTGGTTTCACTTCGTATTCATTGAGTTGCTCCCTTCCTTGCAAAATTCCCTCTCCCTCTGTTTCCTGGAGTAGTGCACACTGTCTCTCAAAGGTCTCAGGGTACCTCTGGCAAGCACCATACGTGCCTTGCCTTCTAGGGCCAAGTCAGATCCCGTATCTGAACCCATTGTCTGGAAAATAAAGCAGTTCCTGTCTTGAACATATCAGTTGCAACAGATTTGGTTTGCATTTCCCCAGCATTCCCTCCCCTGGTGGCTATTCCACCTTGAAAAGGGAGCAGCTTGGTGCATCCCTTGCGACAGCTTGGTGGGACACTCTGGTAACGATCAGAGTTTGATCCCGCATTCACTTCCTGAGGCTGGGAGCATCACATCAGCAGCGAACTGGAATGGGAGGGTCAGAGGCTGCTACCACTGTCCAGCAGGTCCTACTGCTTATTAGGGACAGGGAGAGGTGGATTTCAGAGGCACCTACGAATCCTCTTCCCTCACTCCCACACACAGTAATGCTTTTAATTTCCATTGGATCTAGCTGCCGAAACGCAACAACAGCAGAGTTCCTTTAGGTTCCTTCTCTTATCACTGGTTCGGGGTAGAAGTCCCTGTTGAAACACCTGCTTGTCTTTGCAGTTGGTGGAAGGAACCTCAGCAGATGGACTCGTGGCTGTCTGGGTACACGTGGCTGAGTGAACTCTTCAGCCTCACTATTAGCCAGACTTTCTCTCTCCTGCTCCTTGCCCTGCATAGCTGATCATTTCTTTAGGAGCTCTGCAACATTCCCCTGCACTGGCGTGGCCTGGCTGTGAGGTGCTGCCTTAGGCAGATGGGTTAACAGCCACCCTCAGTAGTGGTTCTATTTGGGCTGTTAACGGAAGCCAGATTAGTAAGTGTCCACGGGAGAGCAGCCCTTGGCTTCCCTCCCACTCTGCAGCAGAGTTCTTCCAAGCGCAGCGCCCCCTTTCCCATTCACCCAATGCGGACATTGCCCCAGGAGAGAGGAGAAGTCGCCCCAGAGATGGAATAGGACATGTCTCAGCCCCAGACGATGGCGGTGGAGGTCATAGGGGCCATAGCCAAGCTCCTGGGTCTTCTCCGGTGCATTGTTGCTCTGTGACCAGTGCCTGTTTTGGTAGTGTTTTAACACAGCGCTAGCGTTGAGTGTAGGCTGGAGACGGGGCGAGCACCCAGCCTGTCTCCAGAACAAGCAGTTCCCCAGGAAAGACCGTTTGTGCCTGCTGGTGTCTCTTCAAAGCTGATTTCAGCGTTTCGCGCACTGTTTCCGACTTAATCTCTAATGGGGAGACCCTGCAGGCCTGGGATTGCGCTGAGGTTACCTGGAGGAGTTGAACGCCTTCCAAGTGGACACGGGCAGCTGTGCTGTGAGCTGAAGGAGAAATGTTTGAGGAAAGCAGGACCCTGAGGCGTGAAGTTAATGATTATCCCCTGGGAGCTGGGCTGCTGCTGCTCTGCCCTCGCCAGAGTTTGGAGGCCCAGGAGCCAGCATGGTCCCGCTCTTCCCCTTGGTTGTTATTGTGGGGTTGCTGAGTGTGCCAGGTCCCACCAGGAGCCGCAAGACCGAGCCACTGAGTGGCTCAAGTGAACAGCCGCTCTTCCGTGGAGCTGATCGCTATGACTTTGCCATTGTAGTCTCTGCAGGGGGCACAGAATGCTTCTGGCAGTTTGCCCATCAGAGCGGCTACTTCTACTTTAGCTACGAGGTGAGTGCTGGGGAGGACTCGCAAATGGCAGGTGTTCAGCTCGATAGAATTTCCTGGTAAAATAACTCCCCGCAGCCAATGGCTGCATATCCAACAGACGAATGGATCCGTCTGTTGTCTCTGATGATGGCCAGACCCCAGCTGCTTCGGGGGGAAGGTGGAATGAATCCTGTAGTCAGCCTTTCTTGATCCCTAATCTTTGTCTCAATGAGCTCCCACAGCAGCAATTCCCACAGGTTAATTGTTCCTTGTGTAAAACGTGGCAAGTGGTTTCTGTAGGGTAACACTGGGATGCCCAGCTGAGAGAAGGACAAACTCCTGAATCTCTCCAGCTTATCAGGATGGCCAGCGGAGCTGGGCTGCTGTGCTCTGTGGAGCACTCCATTTCCCCTGGAGCTTGGCAGCTGTTCTTTGGGGTGAGATTAGAAGCAACTAGCTAAGATATTTTGATCGGACTAAAGGATCTAATGGTCCTTCCTGGCTTCAGAATGATTGGCATGCATCTTCTATATCCGTTTTAAACTTGCTGTCTTTCACTTTCAGCAGCCTCTTGCTCGGGAGTGTGAAAAAGAGGCCCTGGACTAACTCCTCCACACCTCTCGTTTGTCCCTTTAAACAGCCCTGTTCTTGTCCCTGAAAGGTCCGTACTCCCTGAACTGTCTTCAGCCCTGGGAGCTAACCGGGATTGCCCTCTCAGCTAGGGTCTTGGCTCTGACATTGGCCACTGCCAGATACTTCAGAGGAAGATGACGCAGCCTTGCGTTAGGCAGGTGTGGGGTGATCAGCTCGCCCACTCCTCCCCACAGGTTAGTTTAAAAGGACGCAGTGCATGGTCTACTGACTGTCCCGAAATGCGTCAGCGTGAACTGACCTCACCCAGATAAATGTCCAGAAGTTCTTGGCCACAGCAACATTCTCTGGCAGTGAGATCTGCAGTCTGATCACACGAGTGTTTGCATTGTATTCGTTTGGAATTTTGCTGTTCTTTCATTTCATTTACTGTCCCCTTTGTTATGACAGTGAGAGAACAGGAGCCCCTGATTGCTCATGTGTGCTTGCTCTCTTACTGGTGATTTATATAATGGCTTCGTACTTTTCTTCACCATTTTTAAACATCCTCTTTTAACCACCCTGATTTCCATTTTCCCTCTTGATGCCATAGTTTGCTACTTTCTATTGGTTTCTCTGGAGCTGATTTCCCTGAACACGAGGGTGACTCAAATAACCACTTCCGTTAGCCAGCCTGTCTTGCTCCCCAGACCTCACCTGGTGGGGACACAGTTCACTCCGTGCTGAGCCCCTTTGACTCAGTTCCTTTTAAACTCGCCCTTCCTAAAGGATGAGGCCTCACGGTGCTAATTCCTGGTTTCCGCCCCGTATCTGGGCGGGGGGGCGACTGGTGCGTCAGCTAGTCGTGACTTCTGGCAACTCCTGTGTTTTGCATTGACCTAAGGCAAGAAGAACGTCTCCCTGTTCTCTAGGACTGATTCTCAGCCACTGTCAGGACACATTCCTGTGTTGCTGCACAGTGGTACGCGTGTCCTGGAGAGCCGAGGAGATGGCTGGGTTTGGCCCGGGGTGGGTAGCTGGTAGGGTTGCAATATGCTGCCAAGTGTGTCAGCCTGGAAAAGGTGGAGAACCACTGCTCTAGGCGGTGCTATTCCAACGGTTCCTAAGTCCCTTCGCCTAGTGGTAGCAGAGTGCGAGTCCTCGTAGACAGCACTTAGTGCTGATCGGATCTTCATGCGGCAGGAGGTTCCACGGTGCAGGGAATCAGTGGGGCAGTAACAACAGGAGACCTTCATTTTCCTTTGAGGTGCGCGTGGAAGAAGCCAGGGAGGTTTCCTGCTGCATGGTTGCGTTCATTTATCGCTAGTGCTTGGCACTGGGCCCCCAGTCCCCTTATCTTAAACACTACTTCCCGGCTTCTGCTTGCACAGAGCCGATTGGAGCAGCGCTTGGCGTTTGCCTGGCACTCCCGCGCTCTCGTCACTCCCGGCGTTTATCTCGGCTCCCTTTATCGGCGGTGGTGCAGAGCCGTGTGGAGCAAAGCAGCTGTGCAGCAGACGGGGGCTGGGAGCTGTTCAAGAATTCAGCAGATGGAGCTGGTGTCCACGTCCAACGTACAGCTGTGTTGTAGGGGATCTCCTACGCCCGGCTTTCCGCCTGTTTCCAAAGCGGGGGAGGTGGGTCTGGGATATTTGTTCCTGCCTGTGCAAACAGCAAGGAGGCCAGGATGGAGCCATAATAACCCCAATGGGCTGACTGTATACACAGACGAGAATCCGCTGCCCAGTGGTGGAACACATCCGGGGGACTTAGCACGGCTGTCAGTGCATAGACTGGGAGTTCAGATACCAGGGCTCATGCCAAGCTCTATCAGAAACCCCTCAAGCAGGTGGTGTGAGAGAGGAGAATTACTCTGTACAGCACAAAACTGGGCCAAATCCTTTGTGTCCTTGCTCTGACGTAGGCAGAGGGAGACACATAACAGCAGGTTCCCCCTGCTGCAGCCTGGGTCCCTGAAGTTAGGTCTAAGTGCACACTCAGCTGCCAGACGGGAAGCTCCTGTCCATAGCCATGTCCGTGTTCTCCTCATGCCACTGATGGAAGCAGAACCACACAGCTGCACAGCATGAGGCGAGCCAGGATTTCTCCAGTCCTCTGCTTGTTCCTCCAGACGGTGCCTCTGCACAGCCTGTCTGGTCTGTCAGGGAGCTGTAGCCCTTGTTAACTGGATGAGTTTAGATGTATCGTAGGTGCCACTAGAATGGCCAAGGGCTTCGCTGCCCTCACCACCACCATGGCACCATCGTCCCCAGCACAGCACCAGTCAGCCTTTGTTGCTTGTTAGGGCTCAGAGTTCCCTTTCTACTCCATGTCTCCTGGCTTCAGGTGCAGCGGACATCAGGAGTGGGACTCGACAGACACATCCTGGCCACTGCAAATGACCCCAACGGCTTCCAGATGGGCGCTTCTCAGGATGTCCGAGGACAGATCAACTTTCCGACCAGAGAGACAGGTCCTTGCCATCCCCCTGACCTACATGAGAGCTGGCCTGCACGAGTCCCGTGGCAGCCCGCAGACCCATCCTAGTGATGATCTAAGCCACAGGCCTGTAAATTTGCCTGTGTGATGCTGAGCTCAGCACTTAATTTGCCAGGCAGCCGAGCTTTTCTGTATGTGAAGCTCTGAGGGACCACATCTCTCTGCTGAGCTGGGGATTTGGGGCGATGTCAGGCTGCCCTAGCAGCTATTGTTCTCACTTCATGTTTGGAACCACTTTTCTCTACAGGGTTTTACCAGCTGTGCTTGAGCAATCGGCTCAACCACTTTGGTTTCGTGCAGGTTTATCTCAACTTCGGTGTGTTCTACGAAGGCTTTGACCCGCAGAACTCTCCAGACGTGGAAAGGAAGAAGATTAATGACACGCTGGAGGCCATTGAGGTAATGACTTTTCTTTGCACTGTGTGCTGCCTTGGAATTAAGTACGGGGCTGAGGCCAGCTCAAATGAGCATCCTGGTTTTGAAAACGAGACGAATTACTGGTCCCATGACACGCCTGGGGTGGGCACTGGAGTAGTGTAAAAGTCTGAGAGGTGGCTTATGGAGACAGCCAAGAATAGGGGTGTGTCACATTCTGGAGTGCAATCCCTGTCCTCTAACCCCATAAGCCTCAATACTCCACTGCTGTGGCTCCAACCTGGGCCACTCCCAGACACTAAGCAGCCTGCAGGTCATGGCCCTGAGTGTCTGCAGAGCTGCAGCTCCGACCCCAGCTTCCTGTCAGTAACTTCCCAGCCACTCTGGCTTCCAGCAGCCTTGGTTATTGCTTGCAAAGGGACCCCAATGTACCCCCAGTGCTGAATTTCCCCCACAGCTTGTGCTCTGCATGGTCCTCCCGCTCTGGGGCCATTCAGGTAGGAGAGGTCTGTTGCCCCTCCAAGGGGTCAGGATTCAAGTTTGCTACTTGGCCTAAACACACTGAATTAATTTTGATTTAAAAAGACAAAATTTGTTTAGTTACAAAGAGACTTTAATACAAGTACAAGGCATTCAAGTCAGAAACGATTACAAGAGAACTAAAGATAAAACACTTCCTAGTCGCTAAAGCATAACTAGATTAGCTAAAGGTAAAATCCAGCCCGGCTAAATTGCTGACCAAATACTCAAATCCGGCTCTCTCAGAAAGTCTAAGGACTGGATCCTTAGTCAGGGGAGACAGAGGGAGACACATTTGGGGTGTTTCTGCCCCTCTCTTCTATAGTCTAGCCACCTTTTGAAGTGGTGTGTTCTGAGAATTACCCCACAAAGTTGTTTATTCAAACCTTAGATGCAGCGACATGGGGTAAGGTGGCTCCATGCTTTTTCTTCCCTGTGTATGCTGAAATGTAGATACTTTGTCTCCTGCCATTTCCCCCAAATGCTGTCTCAAAGACCCTGTTTTCTCGTCTCCAAATTGAGGTATAAAAACACATTCCTGTATTTAGGACAGATCTGTTTAACAAGTTCTGCTTACTTGGGACTATTTGAACACGTGCTAACCTGATCAGACTGGGGGAATTCATAACTGTCCCCATATTGTTGCATACAACTTCACCAGACTCTCACTGACCAGTGAGTTGTTAGTTTCTAAATGACTCTCCACAAGGGATATTTTGAACAAAGATTTCGATACTAGAATGTGAATACAGTCGTGTTTTCAGGAGGCTGGCTTTGGGTGAAAGGGGCCTGGGAATTGGGAGGGGGTTTGCTGCAGGAGAGCCGGGTGGAATGTACCAATCACCAGGTTCCAGTCCTGTTCCTGAATCACAGCTCTTGTCATTCAATCCCAAATGGTCGCAGCCTGCAGCGTGTGAGGCTTCCATTCTTCCCCTTCTTGGTTCTCATGGGGACCACCAGACAAGAAAATAGCTAAGGTCCCTCTAGCCCACTGACTGGTCAGCCAGTGCTTCACAAAACGGTGCAAGAAACCAGCCAGGAGGCAGAGGTGGGATGATATCCGCCCTGGAGGTTTCATCCCAACACCACTGGCGCCAGAATTGAAGCTTGTCCAAAACCATTAACAAGAACAGCCCGTGGATCTGGCCTGGTTCTTGCTCCCAGTGGCAGCCTGTGGCATTGAGTTCCACAGTCTAACTGAGGCTGGGGGGTTTCATTCGCTGTTCTTGTGCTTGCTGCAGGAGAGCACGCGCAAGCTGCAGGCCCACATCTTCCACATGTGGCGCTTTTATAACTTTGCCCGTATGAGGAAAGCAGCCGACTACTTCATCCTTCAGTCCAACTACAACTACGTGAACTGGTGGTCGCTGGCTCAGAGCCTGCTCATTGTCCTCTCTGGGGTCCTGCAGCTGTATTTCCTAAAGCGGCTCTTCATTGCGCCGGCCACAACTGCCACAAACCAACCCCGGTGCTGAGGCCCTGGCTAACGCCCCGGCTGGAATGAGCAGGGACACCACCGAGGATGTCAAACACTGCCACCATTCTTTCTCCTTTCCCTCCACAGAAGGGGAGATCCCACCTGTGGAAGGAGCTGGGCTGTAAGATTTTTCAGGTACAGCTGTTTTACTGTGCCTTCACTCCCTCCTGGCCTCTAGCTCAAGACCCACTGTTTGGGGAAGGGAGAGGAGACTATTAACTGCATTCAGTGGAGCTAGTTTTAGCCTCATCTGCCCCAGTGGTGTACTAATGAAATGGCTGGAAAGGGTTTTTATATATTATAAATAAAATAAACATTCATAGTCTGAAAGCCCTGTGCTGTCTGAAGCCACCAACTGCCAGGATCCAGGGCTTGTCCTACTGCCCCAGGAATCAGCTGCTGCCATGAAAGCCCATGCGCCAGCTGACACTGCAGCTGACTGGCTCTGTGCACGGTCTCCTGTTTTCCTCTGGTGGCATAAACCTGTCAATTTGCACCCTACCCATAATACCCACTTCTGCTGGGGAACAAGGCAATACAACGTGGGGGTGGGTTGGGAAGGAAGTGCTTTGTTTCCATTGATTCAAAGAACAGTATTCCCTCAGTCTCCCTCCACACAGACTCTCCAGATTACCCCAGTGTGGGTGGAGAGAGCTGTGCTGATATAATCTACTTCCCTTTGAAGCTGCTGTTGAAAAACTGCCTTTAGAGGGAGAGGCTAAGCAGTGTCCCTGAGCAGAACAGGTGCCTGAACATTCAGGGAGCCACATGGCAGGATTTTTATTAGATAAAAACAAGCTGTAGGTAATCCACATCTTCTCTTCAGGGGAGGACAGGCAGGTCCTAGAGCTCCAGAGTCGCAGATAAGTCATCACTCCCTGCAGGAGAGCTAGCTCCCTCCTGCCACGCTGAGTCCTCGTTTCACGGCAAGCACCATTCTTGCCACGTGCAGCGGAGTCCACACAGCCTGTGGGCTGCTGGCTGCCATTTAAGTCAGCGTCTCCTCGTGCCGCACGTACTCCCCCACATCAGCCTGGTGAAACACGACGATCGCCATGGGATCCACTTTCCGACAGTCCTGGGTAGACTTTGCGGCGACTCCAAACCCCTGAGCAAGTAAGGATAAGAAGTCAGATAGGGTAAGAGGGCTGGCTTTCTCCCCCACCCTCTCTCACCTACCATCCCAGTCACTTACCAGAGGAACATCGGCCATGGAATAAACCACCACCCCCTGATACTGAGCGGTGTTCTCAGTGATGCGGCCCAGCCCTGATTTCAGCACGTGGTTCCCGTAAAGGAAGGACTGCTCTGCTCCAGGTTTCACCCACACTTTATACTGCAAGAGAAAAACATCCCTGAGGAGCTACTTCGAGATGAGCAGCTGCTCACCCCCCATCCTCACAGGTCAAACTTAGTGCTGAGCCTACAAGGTTCTTGCTCACGCACACCGTACGCTGAGCAGAGGGGCAGAGATGGGTGATGTCACCTTGGGAAGCCTGGCTCAAGGAGGGCAGCTGGGGCCTGAGAACAGAGCAGACCTGTAAATCATTTCTTCCCCTTTGCTCTTCACACAGCTAGGTAGGGGCACCAGGGCTGAGACCAACAAAGGTTAATAGCTGGGAAGACCACAAGGAGCGATGACTACATGCAGGTCTGTGGGTCCCCAGTATACAGTGCGCCTAAAGGCACATGCTTGAGACTGCTCCAGTGCTGCAAGGAGGGAAGCAGTAGCCCAGATGTTTATGTTGGTAGCACCCCAAGCAGGAGCAGTGCACCCCGCCCCCTGCGTACAGCTGTATTAAAGACACAGTGTCTTCACAGGCTTAGGGGGAGAGCTGGTCCACGTAGCTTCACTGCAGCGTGCCCCTCACCTTAGCATAGGGCGCAAGATAATCCAGGGCAGTGACGTGGAGCCGAAACTTCTGGGTCTTGGTGAACTTCCCAAAGCAGGTGCCCAGTGACACCAGCTTGTCTCCTGGGATGTTGGTGGCCACCTTCAAAATTCTCTCACTAGGGAAGAGCAAAGAGACAACTCATAACTAGTTCTTAGGGAAACACAACACCTGCAAGAGAGAGTCCAGCCGGTGGTGTCCTACGGCCAGCCTGGGGCCCTGCAGTGATGGGACGCATCCTCCCTGTGACATGCATCAGAGGATGAGGCCAGGCCCTGCCCCAAGCCATGCAGCCTCCCACTGGGACACCAAGTCTGCAAAACCAGCACCGGGGCTAGCACCGGTGCCGCCCGCCAGCGGGACCCGACGGGGCCACCCACCTGACATAGTAAACCCGGTCCTTGTGCAGGCGGAAGCAGTAGGAGCCGTCGGGCCGGTCCACCAGCAGCTGGATATTCTCGCCGATACTGCGGGGAGAGCGAGCGTGAGAGGCGGGCCTCGACTCCCCGGGGCCGCTGCCGCCCCCCCATCCCGGACACCCCGGGGCCGCT
>ML685950.1:2009575-2028763 GCA_007922175.1 Pelusios castaneus
CCCCCCCCCCCCCCAATGTCCCCACCCTGGTACCAGCACACACCACCTCTGCGCCCTCCTCTCCCCCCATATCCGCCCCAGTATCAGCGCACACCACCTCTGTGCCCCCACCCAGCCCAGCACTGGTACCAGTGCCCCCTGCCCTGTGGCCCCTGACCCCCAGTCTGGGCCCATTTCTGCACCAGCCTGGGGAAGCGTTGACCCCCCCCCCCCCCCCCCTCCCCCCCCCCGCAACATGCCACCGTGTGGTCTCCTACTTCGGTCCCAGGGGCCCTTGGCATTCTGATGGGGCTTGTCTCTCCCAGGCGCATGCCAGGCTCCCCCGCTGCCAGGCACACCCACAGCTCTGAACGGATACTTTGCGCATGTGGCCATGGCCTGGGGGAGATGCTGGGTTTGCAGTGCTGGTGCCGAACGCCACGGCGCACAGCCTCTTTTCATGGTGGATGTGCCCCAAGCCACTCCAGATGGCCTGCAGTGAAGGCCGGGCTATGCTGTGCCTAATGAAGGGGGGTGATTGGTGCACAGCCTCTCACAAGAGCCACAATTGCTTCTGCAGGTCTGAACGAGGCAGGAGAGCCCGTCTCTTGGGAGGCAAGTGGGTGGACGGCACGCATCATCCAGCACGAGATGGACCACCTGGACGGCATCCTCTACATCGACCGAATGGAGAGCAAGACCTTCATGAACATACGCTGGATGGAGATGAATGCGTGAGCCCCTGCCCCCCCCCCAGAGCAGGGGACTACAGCAGCATCCAATGGGGGAAGGGGGTGCTTTCTGGTGGATGGACTCTTGCCGGGAGCCTCCCACTGCCAGCAAGAGGAATAAATGTGTCAAACAGCTCTGCTGTAGCCTGTGGATGCTGGGGCCCAACCCTCCCACTCTACAGCTAATACTGGGAACTGCAACAGGCAGCTTTATGCATCTCCTCTGCTTTCCCAGCACACCCACCCTGTCTAGGGCTGTCACCTGGCTGCCCAGGGACATCCTGCCGCGCTGGTTCAGGTCTGCCCCTAACGCGGAAGGGTGGTTTTACCATGTTCACACAGGGACCACGCAGAGATGAACTCATCTTCCCTTCTTTCCCTGCACTGGTTGAAGCTCGGGCCTTAGAGGGAAAGGCCAGTGCATGTAGCTCTCCCCCCTCCCCAGTCTGGGAATGCCATTTCCATTAGTGCCATTGGGGTGCTGGACCAGTGCCAGGCCTCTGACTGCTGAGCAGCAGGCCCGGGAGACCCCGCCCACATACACACTTTATTATGGTAACAACAGAGTGTCTTTCACAATACCCACCCCTGCCCACCTGCTGCCACCACTTCCAGGCTTCTGCCACCCGGGCAGGGGCCAGGGCTTTCCCTGCTCCCAGCCTGGGCTCTAGGGACTCAGGCGTGGGGGAGCTCTGCTGTTTTAAAGACTAACATTTATTTATCGCATGAAAAAAGAGAAATTGCATATGAATTCAAATTCTGCAGATTTGGCAGTCAATTTAGGATTAAAAAAAACCTGTTTTTTTCCCCTATTACAGTAGGTAATTCTGCTTTCCTTTTTTCTCTCATCTCCCCCCATATGCTGTTCCCCACTCTGACTCTAAACAACTGAATTGATTTGTCGTAACAGTCTGACATGATCCTATGACTTACACTTCCCTGCATTTATTTTCCTCCCATTCATCTGTACATCTCCATCTTCAAGCACCTGCCAAAGTGGGATTTGCTCCCATGAACGCTCATGTGATAAATAAATTAGTCTTTAAAAGTGCCACAGGACTCCCTGTTCGTTTTGCTGAATTGGACTTTTCTGGAGGGAAGGCTTCATGATGGAACCTGAAAGGCATCCTGCTCTGAAACTAGCAGGGACCTTGTTCCTCCTTAGAAATGAGACAGCTATGGATGCTGAGGCTGAAACACACATGTGCAGAGAACTAGCCCTCTTAGCTCAAAGGCAAATGAAAAGCGAAGTGCTTCCTTAGCTCCACGTCTGCTGCAGCAACTTTACAGAAACTGCCCCAGAGCTGCAAGCCTCAAAAACAGGCACCAGGGAGTGCTGGAATCCAGCAGAAATTCAGTTCCTGCTGCCACCTCTCACAGATGGCCAGCGACTCAGCCCTGTTTCTCTAGGGAGGACGGGGGCCAGCCCTTTTTAGCTAAAAGGGCTGCCAGCAAGACTAGGGCCATGGCTTGAGAAAAGAAACCCATTCCTGGTTGAGCTGAGTCTCTGGGCAAACACCAGCCATGCTAGCCCCGCACTGTGAGTGGTGCAGAGCAGCTCTCCGTTGGGGCTCTTTCCCTGCACCCCTGCCCCGAGCACCTCCTGTCCGCAGCTGTGTGCTATGATCCATGCCGCCGCAGCAACCTACCTGTACTGTTGCACAACCCCCTGATTAGGCAACGGGGGGGGGGGGGGGGGGAGGATTTAAGCATTGACCGTGGGAGGCCTTGCACCTGTCACCTCTGTGGGGCACTAAGGCCTATGAGGGGGGCTGACAGTAAGACGCCCTGGAGAGGAGGCAGAACAATTTCTGCTTCTCTCTCATCCACCCCCCTTCTCCCCTGGAGCCCCGGGACACATCAGACCCCCAGTCTCTCAGAGACCTGCCCTTCGTGCCAGGTTTTGGCAGCAGGGCACCACTGTTTCCTGGGAGGAGGCTGCAGCCGGAGCACCCAGGAGGTAACCACACTGGGGGCAGAGAGGCCCCGTGATGGCCAAGCCCAGGGAAGTTGGGCACTTTGCTATTGAGCTCACCCAGGCGAGGGTTTAGCTCATGAGGCAATGTTTGGACAAAGCTCCTCTGCACGAGCCCTGGAGCTTGGAGACTCCGAGATGAGAAGCCGGCAAAGCAAGATGGAAACAATACAGCAAGCAACGGGCTGTGGCCGGTCACCCCCTTCAGCGGGGAGGACGTAGACCTCTGCTCCTCCCTCTCCCCTTGACGCTACTCAGCCGCTCTTTCATTCTCCTGGGGGCTCCTTTAATGGCAGCAGGCTCTTGGCCTGGGAGATCTCAGCACAGGCGTGCAGTCAGAGCTGGACAGAGCCTGCACTGGGGGGGCGGGTTGGGGCCCCAGCTCTCAGCAGGAAGGAAGGCCTTAGCCTAAGATGATCCAGGAACTGATGGGACTGGGGAGAGCGAAGAGCAAGACTCGGAGGGGGGAGGGGGGGCAGCAAGCAGTTCTCCCAGGAGAACATGGGGCAGGACCCCTGCCTAAGAGCAGCTCCTCACTGCCACTGACTCCACAGACCAGCCAGCAAGACAGCCCCGCGCTGTCCTGCTCCATCAGAATTGCCTCACCTGAGGAAAGGCAGCCTTCTGCCCCACGTTACCACACCTGACCCTCCCCACGTGTCCAGACTGGTCCCTTACTCGTGGCGCTAGGTCTGAGCCCATGTGGGCTGGGCAATGGGCAGGCGGCTCCTGACGCCTCGTATCACAGCTCCAGCTTGGGGCCGTTTCTGTGCGGAGAGCCAGGCACATGAGGCCTAACCCAGAGGCCTCTGTCCTCGAGCAGTGTGAGCCGGAGGCAGCGATGGTCATGCCTTGCACAGCTCAGTAACCTCAGGGCATCGCTGCACGGAAATGGCCCCGGGTCACTGGCAAAGGGTTTCAATCGTTTTAATTTTTATACAAACAAGACAAAACAGCAGCATTAATTTAAAAAACGGGAGCGGGGAAGAAAAGCAAGATGGCGAGTTGGGAGTGCCCAGGGGGGCAGCTGGGCACCCTAGGCGTGTCTGCAGGCTGGCAGGGGCAGTGAGCAGTGAGTCGACCATTAGCCCTGCTCGGCCCCGTCTGCCAGTCGGCACAAGAGTTTTGCAAGTACACAGGCTACCCCCTGCAAGGCGTGTCCCACCCAGCCCTGTCCAACCCCCCACAACAGGAGCTTTTAACCTTCCTGTCCAAAGTCCTCTGAGAATTTCTTCACTTTCAGGAGGTCGTCTGCATTCACGGTGGGGCGGGTGGTGGCCAGCGAACGCAGCATGTCCGACTGCAAACAAGGAGAAAGGCAGCTGAGGCCAGCAGAGCTGCTGTGTCGGCACCCTCGGAAATCCTGTTTCTGGTTGCGAAGAGGGCGCGCTCCATCCTGAATTGAGGCTCTCCCTAGAGGATCCCGCAGGGCAGGTGCAAGAAACAGAGGCCTGGGAGCCAGGATTCAGATTCTGCACTGCTCCTGGCCACTGGTATGAGCTGGGACAAGTCACTGGCCAGTCTGGACCCTGGGCTTCCCCTACTTACTGAGCTCCCAGGGTGCTGGCAGGTCTGCGGATTGCTGTGAGCAGAGGAGTCACAGCTGGAGAAGGAACCTTTCCTCTTCCGGGGGCATAAATCCCAAAGAGCCCATGTCTGTTTGTGGGTTCCCCTGCCCTCCCCACTCCAGTACACGACACCACTGCCCCAGCTCTCGGCAGAACAGCAGATTTGCAGAGAAAGCCTGAAGCTCTAGCACCGGGGCTGTCAGCCAAGACTTCCAGATGGGCCAGTCACAGGGAGGCCGCAGGCAGAGGGGACGAGCCACTGCGGAGGTGCCCACTGCCCCTTTCAGCTACGTGGGCTATGCTGACACTGAATGACACAGGTTAACCGATTTACCAGCCACTGTAGGACCAGGACAGCACCCTTCCCCCCACCCCAGTGGTGCCATGGGGGCAGAGTGAGGCCGTCTGGTACCTGGGGCTCTGCTAGCGTCACTGGCTGAACAATAACCCCTCTCACCCCGGATGCCCTGGCCCAGCGCGTCTGTCCCTTACCATGCAGATCACTGGCTCAAGCAGCTTGTCACTTGGCACCTCCATCCACGTCATCTCAATAGCTCCGGGGTCCCCCGGCGAGCACGGGGTCAGGAGGTCGTCGACAATTGTGCTGGGATTTGTGCGAGATGGGCCTCGTGCCTGCAACGAGCCAGAGAGGACGTGCCCTGAGCGGGCTGGCACCAGTCACCCACAGGGCCTCTCTGACGTGGGCACTCTGGGGCTCAGGAAGTAGTTTTCGGGAGGTGAGGGCCAGGGCACAGTGCACACAAGAACGGCTACAGAGCCTCCCTGCCCTTGGCTTGCCGACAAGTGGCCCCAGACCCCGGCACCGGAGCCCTTGGGGAGTGGCAGGTCCCACATGCCTGATCTCACCTTCTTGAAGTGCGTGGCCGACTGCACCTTGCGGACAGGCTGCATGAGGGCATCACGCACGATGATGCTGATGTCAGCTCCTGAGTAGCCATCCGTCTTCCTGGCCAGCTCGTGGATGTTGGCCTCAGTCAGGTTGTGGGGCGTGTTCCCCAGGTGCAGCTTGAACATCTGGGCTCGGGCCGCCGCCTCAGGCAAGGGGATGTAGATGCGCTTCTCAAACCTAAGCAATGACAGTGGCGGAGCTGAGGAGCCCCCTCCCTCGTTCCACCTGGCGAGCAGCGCCCTGTGCAGATCACTGCAGCGCTGGCCTCAGCGGATGAGGGAGAAAGGCCCTGGCGCCTGGAGGGAGGTGGCTGGGCTCCGGCACTCAGCAATGCTGAGACCTAAGTTTGCTGGCGGCCAGAGCTCACCACGTTCACTAAGCCACCCCGAAGTGGTGCATTCAGTGCGACCGCACACAGCAAGGCAGGAGAGCAGCTCGCACTCACCTTCTCCTAATGGCCGAGTCTAAGACCCAGGGGATGTTTGTAGCACCGAGGACCAGGATCCCATCATTGTTATTGCCAACACCTGCCAGGGAGAAGAGCCAGCAGTCAGGGCTGGAGAGTTACAGTCAGCTAGCTGCTGATCCAAGACAGATCCTGGCCCAAGTAACCTTCAAAATGCTCCCAGAAAAGGAACCAGCCAGCTGAGGACACAGCAGCCCCTCGTGTTCTTCACGTCTCATTTCCAGTCTCCCGCCCACCCCACACAAGCCGGTCAGTCCCACTGCAAATGCAAGTGGGCACTGGGGGGCCAAAGCCTGACACACCCTGCATCTGCACCAGGAACTCCGTCTTGATCCGGCGGGCAGCTTCGCTCTCGTTCTCATTGCGGGAGCCGCACAGGGAGTCCACCTCGTCGATGAAAATGATGGAGGGTTTGTGCTGCCTGGCCAGCTCAAAGAGATTCTTCACTAGCCTGGGGCAGAAAGACACGGGGTCAGCGCAGACCCTCCCGCCCTGCTCCTGCAACCCCCACACAGAGCCTGAGTAGGGAGCGAGGCCATGGGCTGCAGGCAGGGAGCTCACACTGCTGTCAGTGCTTAGGTCTCCTCATTAACCTCACTGCATCTGCCGACACTTTCCTCAGCGGCCACGCTAGTGCCTGCAACGAGAGCAGCCACCTCACGGCGCACCCATAGCACACTCCTCCCTGCACTGGGAGGAGCCACCTCACGGCGCACCCACAGCACACTCCTCCACCCTGCGCCGGGAGCAGCACATCCCTGCCACCCACTTACTTCTCGCTTTCTCCCAGCCATTTGGACATCAGGTCTGAGGACGACACGGAGAAGAACGTGGAGTTGTTGGCCTCAGTTGCCACAGCCTTGGCCAAGTATGACTTCCCTGTGCCAGGGGGCCCAAAGAGCAGAATCCCACGCCAGGGGGTGCGTTTACCTGCAACACAGCGTGCATGGCTGCAGGGGCAGAGCTGGCTTGGAACAGAGGACACAGAGCTGCCACACACAGCCCACCAGACCTCTGCTCTCAGCTCCCTGCTGCACTGCTCCTGCCACGCTGGGGAGGGGCCTAGCCAGTCCACATCACCGTGCAGCTCAGGGCTCTGCTAGGGCTGTTGGCAAATGAGTTTCCGGCTGCTGCTCAGGCTGAGGCCTATAGAACTGCAGGTGCCAGCGTGTGCTCTCTGCACAGCACCAGAACTGGCACCATGGGGTGCAGCCACCAATCCAGCCTCACCCCCAAGAGCTACCAGGGCAACCTCACCTGTGAACAAGTGGGGGAATTTAATGGGTAAGATGACAGCCTCCTTCAGAGCTTCCTTGGCACCCTCCAGGCCTGCTACATCGTTCCACCGCACGTTGGGCTTTTCCATCACAATGGCACCTGCAGGAGGAACGCAGCTTTCCCTAGCGGGACGAGACAATGGCACTCCCGCCACAGGGCTCAACCAATACCCCCTTGAGGCCAGCCACCATGCAGTGCCTCTTCCCAGCTGTCAAGCTCCACCCGCCCTGGTCACAGTCATCAATAATGCAGGCCATCAACTTTTTGTTCCACTCATGAGGAGTCTCAATTGCTCCAAAAACAAACAGAGTCCTGGGGCACTTTTAAAGACTAACAGATTTATTTATCGCATGAGCTTTTGTGGGAGAAAATCCCACTTCGTCAGATGCTTTGAAGATGGGAAATTTACAGAATGGGAGGAAATTAAATGCAGGGGAGTGTATGACATAGGATCAGGTCAGGCTGTCACAGCAAATCAAAACAGATGTTAGGATTCAAACACTGGGAACAGCACATAGAGGAAGGTGAGGTCAAATCACCTGTTGTAATGAGAGAAAAATCCGTAGTCCCTGTTTAACCCCAAGGCAACTGAGTCAAATTTGCACATAAATTTGAGTTCTGCAGTAAATTTCCCATCTTCAAAGCGTCTGACAAAGTGGGATTTTCTCCCACGAAAGCTCATGCGATAAATAAACCTGTTAGTCTTTAAAAGTGCCACAGGACTCTGTTTGTTTTTCTGCACTAGACTAACACGGCTCCCCTCTGGAACTCAATGACTCCAGTGGTCCTGGAGTTTAGACAAGGAGGCCCCGTGGCCCCACATGCTGCTCCAGAAGCAGTTACAATTAATCCAACAGCCCCTGCCCTCGGCAGTACAAGCCAGCCATGTTCCAGGGTCGGGAACTCCGCCAGCAAGCCACACAGTGCCCTCAGCCCCGCGTCAGGATCTACATTCAGGCCTCCTACCCATCAGCTGTTCCTGCAGCTTCTTCTTCTCAGGATTCTCGCCCTCGCTGTCACTGTCGCTTCTGTGAAGAGGGCGCAGAGTGAGGCGTGGCCAGCGACACTGAGGTGCCGCTATTGGGGGGAGCCAGGCTTTGGCCAGGCAGCACCAGACATGATGAAGCCTCGCAATGCTTCCACTGGAGACACCGACGCTAACTCGCAAGCTCCATTATGCAGAGGGACGCTTGGTGGTTTGAAACCCACAGCCAGAGCCACCCCCAGGAGAAAACGGGGCATCACTCCTCCCCGGGCCTGGGGCTCGCCTCTCCCATTGTTACGGGGGTGAAGGTGTTTGGGGGGCTCAGGGCTGTGCCAGTCCCGCACACATACCCTTTGCTATCATTCGGAGACTCTTTGACAGGCTTCTTGCTCTGCTTGTCTTTGTTGCGTAGATAGTCCTTCAGCTTCTCCGCACGGTCCAGATACTGCACGCACTTCGCCCGGATGCTCTCCTTCGCCTTGTCACTGTGAGCTTCATCTGTCAGGGCACCCGAGACACAGTGAGCACCTTCCCCGTAGGGCCCGGCCAGCCCTCCCCGGGGCCAGGACACAAGCATCTCCTTTCACCGTCTCCCCCCCGGCCGGCACCGCTGAGAATTTCCTATTAGCGGCCCCTAGAGACCGACTCAGCCAGGCGATCCCCCCCCCCCAGACCATCCGCGGGGCTCTGAGCCCAGCTCACGGTCAGGCCAGGGGTGCTGGGCGGGGGCCGAGGATCCCAGGAGGACCCGCGGGAAAACCCTGCTCAGACGGAGGGGCCAGAGGCCGAGCGGGACTGACATTTAATGGCGTGTAGGAAATACTCCACCGCGTGTTGGTACAGCCGCAGCGCCTCCTCGTAGTTCCTGCCCTTGTCCTCCTCGGTCGCCTTCGTCACCAGGTCGATGGCTTTCTGGGGGGGAGGGAGGGAGAGACCCCGCCGCAGTGAGCCGCCGCCGGACACGGCCAGGGGACAGCGCCTCCCACCGGGCCCGGCTCTGGACAGCCCCGGGCCCGCAGCTGCACCCGGCTGGGGACAGCGCCTCCCACCGGGCCCGGCTCGCAGCGCCTCCCGGCCGGGCCGGCCCCAGCCCCACTCGGGCCTTCCCCACCGCCGGGCCGGGCCGGGCCGGGAGAGCCGCGTCTGCACTGTCCGAGCCGGCTCGGCCCCGCGGGGCGACGTGCGGGGACCCGGGGCGGGGCGGGGCGGGCGGTACCTGCAGGGTTGACGTTGTCATTTCATCGCCCGGGGCCGCCGAGCGGCCTGGATCTGGATCCGGATCCGGCCCCGGGGCGGCGGCAGCGAACCGGGACCGGGACCCACCGGCCGCGCGCAGCTGGGACGCGGAGAGCGGGGCGGGGCCCGATGCGGGCTGCGCCGGGAACTGCAGCGCCCCCTGGCGGGTGGAGGGCGGAACGGCCGGGAACTGCCCCTACCCCCGAAGCCAGCCCCGCCCGTCCCACAGCCTGGCCCCGCCCCCGTCCCCTCCGCCTGCCCGCCCGGCCCCGCCCCTCCCACAGCCAGCCCGCCTGGCCCCGCCCCTCCCACAGCCTGCCCTCGGCCCCGCCCCCTCCGCCTGCCCCCCCTCCCACAGCCAGCCCGCCTGGCCCCGCCTCCACAGTCTGTCCCTGTCCCTCCCACACCCTGGCCCCGCCCCCTCCGCCTGCCCGCCCCGCGGCAGAGAAGTAACTTTAATTAACTCTAACTAATTAACAGTGCAGTCAAGTTCCGGAGGAGGAGCCGTGTGAGTCTAGTGCAGAAAAACAACTCAGTCCTGGGGCCCTCCTACAGACTAACAGATTTATCGCAGGAGCTTTCCTGGGAGAAAATCCCAGCGCATCATATGTCTGAGGAAGTGGGATTTCCTCCCACGAAAGCTCATGCAACAAATAAATCTGTTAGTCTGTAAAAGTGCCACAGGACGAGGTTGTTTAACTGACACTGACTGACACTGACTGCCTAGGAGCCGGCCTGGCCTTTCCCCCCTTGGCTGACAAGACCCCAGGGCGGCCCCTGCACCCTGGGCACTGCTGAGTGTTGGCGGCTCCTGCCTGCCCCCGTGGCCCCCCCCCCCCCCCCGCTGGTGCACGGGCTGCAGGCCCTGCCCGCCCTCTCCCTGCCACAGGGCCCAGGGTGCTGGCCCGGCCCCTGCCACAGATTTGGATGCTAACCCTCAGCCCTGCCCAGCTCCTTTTCCACATCAGCCAAAACATTTTCCGCAGAGAAAAGCCCCAGTGTAAAAAATCCAAACCCCTTGAAACCTTTATTCCGTACAATATAAAGGTTACATGTGCCCTGGCGCAGTTCATTGTAATGTACGACAGTAGAGCGGTAACGCGCAACGCAGGGGCCAAGAGTTGCAGAGTGCACCGAAAGCTTTCCTGTGTCTGTACACAAGCCGCCTGCTTTTCACCACTCGCGTTATCTGGATTTGCTATCCAAAAGTCTGAGATTACAAAAATCTCTAAGAAGAAGTCGTGTATAAATAGTGAACTACAAAGACTACAAAAATAGAATGGGTTGCATATTATTTTAGTTTTCCCATGGGAGTATCAGAGGCTGTCCCTTGATTAGATCGCAGCAAACAGCATGCATAGCATTTGCACATTTTAAAAAAATAACAGTTTATTTGTAGTGGTTCTGTTCAAGTTACTCTTCCAATGACCTGGGGCCCATTATACATACAGGGTTCTTGTCTTGGCACGTAGGCCTTGTAATGCTCCGTTTACCCAAAATGTAAACTTAACACCGTCCCAACAAGAGCCCCTCCCCCACTGGCTGGGCCCAGACAGGTAGATATGCTCCAAGGAAAAAGGGGCACCACAAACACGGATGTCCCAGGGGGAATTTTGTCATTAGGCAGAGAACGGAGGGATTCACTGAAAATCTGTTTTTCAAACCAGGCAGAACTAGCCCAGGCAGTCCCACAAATCCTAGGACCTGACAGTGAAATCAAGGATGTGATGTGCTGTGTTGCTGGCCAGGAGGCTGTAAGATTAGTAGCAGAAGCAGAATTAACCCATGTAGCAGAATCCTGGCAGCGAAAGGCAAAAAGTAGAGGTGGAGTGGCTCCAGAGAGTGGTTCCTTAGCCTGACAGTAACTGGGCTGCTCCAAGATGCGCTGCCCGGGCAATCCCACAGAGCACATGCACACTCGGAGCAGGATACACAGGTAGAGACTCAAAGAACATTCGCTTCTTCTGGTTTCACATCCATTTTCTTTATTGCTTATCTAATGCAGAGAGGCTTACTGGCCTCCTTTAGGGGAAGAAAACAAAAAAACCCATAAAGCATAGCATGGCTTCCCCATGCAATCAGTGCTTAAGTTGGGCCGGGCTGAACCCCGCCATCTCCATGCTTGGCCATTCACAGCCCCAGCACCTCTGGGCATGTAGCATCAATTATGACAGTAAAAAAACCTGATTGAGCCCCAGCCCTTCTTCTCTTACACATTAAGCCTGGTGTGTAATGTCTGCTTTCAGCTGTGCAGATTAGCTACAGGCCCAGAAACACTGCACTGGGGCAAAACACAAGACTTTACATAGGTTTTGCAGAGTATTAACTTTGCAAGTCAGTCCTACAGTGCTGTTTGTTGAGGAGTTAGGAGGAGGAAATGATGGATGAGAGGGGACTGTGAACAGTCTGAATTCCATTTCCTGGTAGCTCAGATGTATTTTGCTTGTTTAAGGTCATTCACATGGGCTGTGAGCACTCTTCACTAGTTTAACTACACACCACCACAGCATCCACCAGCCTGCTAGCTGTATTTAAGACACTTCTCTGGTCTGATTTGGGATGATAAAAAAAAATAAACCAAGCTCCTGGTTTAATATTCCCTTCTCTGGTTTCCAAGGATAACCTAGGATCCACTTCAGTAGTGTTTTTCTATATGGAATGCTGTAGCAGAGCTCCCCCCAGGCCACACGCCCCCTGGGGCACTTTCTAGTTTTCCATCCTAGCAGTTCACTCAGTCTGGAGGTTTGCATAGATGGGGAGTGGTCCAGAGCAGCATCTCCTGGCGGCATTCTGGAGCCCTTTCCCTTACCGAAGCAGGGCAGGCTCCCAGGAGTTTTGTACATTTCACCCTGTGTCTACACAAGCTCTGGGAAGACAGAAATAAACGAAGGCATTTGAGGCACATAGCACATGCCCAGTGCACATAAACGTGGAACTTCAATGCTTCAGGAGGAGCTGGGACACAGCAGAGGGTTGAGTATCAGAAATTCAGTCTGGACAACAGGCTTTTCATACTAAGTTAAAGCATTAAAATCTTAAAAACCTGAGCATCCCAACCAAGCAATGGCTCGCAGTGTCCTGGAAGGGCGTGCAGCATTCTGCAACAGGGCAGATATTTGGCATGAATGAAAGACAGGCCTGGGAAGAAACTCGGCAGAGTGCAAACTGGCACGTTTCCCCAAGACCACTGATACACAATGAATGTGGGCATCCCTTCAATGGACACTGGTGCTCACCTGAAGAGAAGATGTGTCTGGTGTGGACACAGGTTCTCTGGGGACTAGATTGAGAGCTGTGGCTTCACGGGAAACAATTCAGGACTGAATCCAGGCTTTGTGGCAAAGGGTGGGTTAAAACAGGGCCCAAAGTTATTCTTAACACATTATAAAGCATGGGAAAGAGCCTGGATCTGCTGGGAGACAGGTTCAGGCAGGCAGCATGAACCTGTTTGCACATTAACTGTACTGAGTTGATGCAAAAGGGGGAAGACAGACCATGCTGTCCTTCACAAGGGGTGCCAAGTCAGCTGGTGGTGTTACGGAGGCAATACGAAGTCCTCCCCCACCGCCCCAAAACCCAAATCAAAAGGGGTGAAAATAACATTCGCTAAGCCAGGTGTCCAAGTGCAATTTGGTCTGGCTTCTACTCCTGACAGTTCAGTAGCCACCTCAACTGGTGGGTTGCTAGTGACAGGCAATTTGGGAAGAGCTCACACCTGCTGCCAGCAAGGCATTGACACTGAAGTTTTGCACAGATAACAAAGGTCACTGGTCATCAGTAACCACCGCCAGGGTTTCAATCAACAGCCACTCAACCTGAAACCTCAGCACAAGAGACAAACAGCAGAGAAAGTGCTGAAGTCTACAAGTCCCTCCCTGAAAGCCTGAGGGGTATTAAACCAGCCAGGGCACCCCAGAATTTGCATGGCAGCGTCTCAGAACAAAGGAATGTGCGTGGGAATGGGAACTGTCCCATTGTGTGATGTAGCGACACCACTCGCTCGCACAGGAGTCATACAAGGGGGTGAACATGCCCTTGCCGAGGCAGCCCAGCTCTTCCCTGGGAAACATGGTTTCTAGCAAGCCGCGTTTCCGGGGAGCCAGAGTGACCGTGTCCAGAACTGTAATTTATGTCAACCTGTATGTTTTAATAACAGTCGAACCTGCCTCGCCTCTAAGTGTATTAAAAAAAATTCCAGGTGCGGTACAGCACCAATCTAGTGAAAAAAACAACCCAGGACTAATTTCTTATCTAAATGTCCAACATGCTAATGGCTCAATCACCGTTGGAGCTCAGAGCGTCTTTCTTTTTGGATTGTCAGACGCGACGCTAGCTTACTGTCTGTGCAATAGGTTTTCACCAGGAAGAATCGTGCTTCCCAGCATTCGCTGTACTGGGGGGACAAAGCCCAAACATACTAGTTAAAAAAATCCACCTGAAGAGCAGCTAAAATAGACTGAAGAGCTTAATGGCCTTGTGCAGAAATGGGTCCACAGCCCACAATGCTGGGTGAGCACAGCCTGTCCAGATCAGTAGTGTGTAGGAGCGCACACGTATTAACCTCAGATTCACCCGTAAGCCCCACTCAGCTCTGGCGCTGCTCTGAGTGTTTCAGGACCTGGCACGGTTGGGTTTTTAAAAAACACATTTACATTGATTAGCCCTTGTCAGTTCCTAAAATACCAGCTGGAAACTAATGGCTAGGAAGCCGGCATAGGCCAGGTGGCTGTGCGGGGCCTGTGAAGAAAAGGCGCTTTAGGCTTTCCCTCCCTAGGGCGGCAGCAGACTGCGGAGCTGGGGGGCCAGACAGCTTTGCGCCATACCTCGTTAAAGGGAGCATGATCGCTGCAATCACGTCCTCCCACGCTGTGACCCCCCAACGACCGGATGCTCTTGGGTTGATCCTGGAACATTTGTGCTGCAAATTCTCCCAACTGAGACCCTCGCCCCGAAGTGGTTACATCCAGCTGTTCGTCTGACTGCTGCAGAAGGGCTACCGACCCAGTCAGCAGACAAATAAGGGTCCCGCCCCCCGTGGAAAACTCACACACTAGTGGCTGAATTAATCAAATTGAACACTCACTCGAGTGCACATTAGAGAGGCTCCAAGGAGCCAAATACAGCCCAAGGCCCCGACTGGGCATGCGCCGGGAGTCCCTGCCCCTCTGGGAGTTGCACAAGAGAGCAGAGGAATCTCGGAGGAGAGCGGAAGGTCTGGCTCACACCAAGAACCTGGTTCAGAGCTCAGAGCAAGCCTGTGTTACCACGTGGCCTGAGCCCTGGTAGGAAGAGGTCGGTGTGGTGCTGGGAGGGGGACTTTGGAAGCTGCTTGCTAAAATTCTGCCACTAAAGCACAGGAAGAGCTGCGATTTCCCTGCCTGGCAGATGCATCTGAAGAGCATGTTTGTAACAGGACAGGCTGCCAATGAGAATTGAGGCAGACACGCGCGCAGCGACCTGCAGATGGGCTCATCTCTCTCTCACAGAAGCTGGGCCAGTAAAACTTATTCCCTTCCCCACCCTCTCGCTCGGGCATTTCCAAGTCAGTCACAGGCCCTGGGCCGGCCTCTCTGCCACAGGCTCAGGGAAACTGGCAGCCCAGTGCTAGGCCAGGAGAGGCTGTGGCTAAGGTCTCCACGGGAAGTTGCTGGGCCCAGAGGCCGTCTGCACCAGCCACGTTCCAGAACACACGCCCAGCTGGCCAGGCATCCTGCCAAGGCGTCCGTCCTGGTGCCTCTGACCAGCAGGGACCTCGGTGGATGCCCAGGGCTCTGCAGAGAGGGTGTTTCCACATGTGCAAAGCACAAAGGTCTCCCTCTGACCCCCACCCCTTGGCAAGATGGAGATAAATCCACTGGCCGGGGAAGGGACGGGCTTTCCCTTACCAGGGGCCAGGAGAACAGACGGAGCTGGCCCAGGCCTTCCCAATGACCTCCCTGCCTCAATCACTGGCATAAGGTGCCTCAGCGAATGGGGCGACAAACTGCGTGCTCTGCGCCGAGATCTATGGCCTGCAAAGGAAGGGGCAGGGATTCACCAGCTCTCAGAAGAATCCCCTGCCCCAAGAGATCCTCCCCCCATTCAGCCTGGGCCATGACCTGCAAGTCCATCTCTACAGCTACTCGCTTCTCCCCCAGGGAGGCGGGTGGCTTGGAGGGGGTTGCGGCTGCGGCTGCCAGAATGCTCTTCCAGAGCGAGCAGCTCTGAACTCAGCTCCAGCAAAGCTCCACTCATCTCCACCGAAGGCACATTTGGTAAGCAATAAAAATGGCTTAATACCCCACTCAGGGCCCGTTGTTCCCCCCCCCCCCTCCACAGCCCCCTGCCCGTGGCTCTCTTCCTGCAACGGCCGAGCGCCAGCTGCTCGGCTCTACCATCCAACCCCGGGGCTGCCGGGAAGAAAGTGTCTGAAGTTGCCAGCATCCACGAAGCAGCTGGAAAGAGGAAACTCGAGAACCGCGTGGCCCTGAGTTCGGCATTTCCCAGTCAGGTGGAGCAGTTACTCCAGGGGAGCGCAGAGAGGCTGCAGTGTCTGGCGCTGGATCTCGGGAGGGCCGGAGCTCCCTTACACGCAGCGAGTCCTTCTTTGTCAAGGCACCGGTATTGCAGCAGGACATCACAAAGACAGGACTTGTGTGCTTGTTTGGTGCTGGGCCATTAGACATGTTCAGAGCTGGTGGGACCCTTCGCCTCTTACACAAACAGTCCCATACGGGTGACTTTGGCCGACAAGAAAGTGTGCAACACAAAAACAACGGGCTTGGGACAGGAGTGCAGGTCCAGGGTCTGCGGAGAAAGCACAGGAGACTCCTTCAGTCCCACACCGAGGACAGGATCCGGGTGGAGCAGAAACGTTCCGATACAGGCTGGAAACAAACCACCCCAGGACAGGGAGGCGGCCTGGGTCTGCCGGCAACATGATCAGCTCCCACACAACAGCAGAGCTCGCCCCATGGGAACCGCCTGCCCCCATTCAACAGGCGATGGGAAAAGTAGTAATTGCCGGTCAGGCTGCGTGGCCCAGCGTGACTTCGATAAGCCACAGACTCGAACTATCTGCCCCGGGGATCTGGGAGGGGTTTACAGTGAAGCATCCTCACTGTAGTGATTATGGATCAGCCACCAGCATGGCGTGGGAAGGACCGGTCCTCCGGCACGTCTAAGCCAGCGGTTCTCAAGCCGTGGCCCATGGGACAGCCAAGCCCCACGTGTGGTATATCTATTGCGTGGATGCGACCCACGTTACAGAGAACTGCATCTGCGGCCCAGCATGGGCAATAGGCTGAGAACCACTGGTGCTCTAAGTGGATGCGTCCCTTGGCCCAATGGATCCCCGGCTTTTGAGACTGGGAGCTCCCAAAGCAGGTCTCACAGGTCCGGAGAAAGTTCAGCTTATGGTGGGGGGGCTACAGTGGGCAGGGTGGGCGTGTCTGGAAGGGAGAAATAGCCAAGGCTGGCTTCAAGCCTCTGAAATCAACCCAAGTCAAAATGGACAAATTCGGGTACCTCCCAACCCCAGACCCGCTCTCACCAGCTCTCCCTCCGGGCCACCAAAATCCAAGTAGAGGTTCCTGATGCCATCGTCTGCAGACATTTTCAGCTTCTCAAAGGGATAGAGAAACAGGGTGCTGCTGGGGCCTGCTTCCTCCCTGGAGAGAGTGAATCCATTTTCATAATGGACTGTTAGCTTCATCGCCTGGCCATTCCACGTGCAGCCTGCACGGAAACAGAGTGCAGAGCCTCAGGAGCAGCCAGCTACCGCCGACCATGCCGCATGCTTTCCCTCTGCTGCAGACACACCACACCGGACCCTACGTCTCAGCAACAAGTGCAAGGGAGAGACGGGGGGCCATGGGCGCTCATCCTGGGATGGATGCATGAGGAGAGACCAGACTAAGCTGGGCGTGTCTAGTGAAGGAGAAGGAAAAGTCAGCATATGAAAGTCAGCACAGAGCCAGGCAGCTCATGGGATCGCCCGGGTCAGGTTTGCGAATTCACACACAAGCGTGATCAGAGGTCACACGATTGTGCACCGAATGGACAGAAGCGTCACGAGGCTATGTCCGAACCCCTGGCATGAGACCAGCGGGGAAATTCACCATGCTGCCAGCAGATGGACCACCACACAGAGGGAGGGAAGAGACTGGAGCTGCACGCAGCACGACAGGGGACCTGCGCATCGGAAGAGCAGGAATGCTCAGCTCGGGCCTTCACAGCCCAGCAGCGAGAGGAGCGGGGAACACAGGATGAACTAACTCGCCAAGAATGTGCAGAGCAGTGGCAAGGCCCTGCGTCCACTCTCCCGTCCCGTTCAGGAATGCATCTCAGCCAATACCAACCAGGAAAGGAAAGAACCCCCGACCCAGGACAGACACCCTCCTGTCCACGGGAACGTGGAAAGGACCAGGCACAGCGTGGGCTGTATAAAGGCACCCTGACAGGATTTTTAAAGAAGTTGCTTTTCTGCTTGTCGACTATAGCTGGAAAATCCACAGTGGCATAACACTTTTCCAGAGGATTCAGAGATATGGAATGTGAACATTTTTCAGGCCCTAATGTCTTCACAAAATCAGTTTTTCTCCCAACTATTTTCAGGCCTTTGAGTTAACAGTTTCAGTAAAAATCTATTCCCACCCCAACCAAATTTCACTTGCATGGTATATCAACCCTACCAGTTTCCAGACAGTCAGAATATTCCTGGAAACCAGGACTTGAATTTTTAATGGGGTGGGGGGGCAAAAGCAGCCAAAAGGGACAAGTCTCTCTCGCCCCCCCTTTTCCCTCCCCAACACCCCTTTTTACTTTTTGCCCAGGTTGCCTGTATCATCAAAGGGTTGTGGAAATTGTTCCCTTGCTGAAATCCACTCAGTCAGTAGTTGTGCGAGGGGTTGTTTTTGAAGCAGATCTGGGCAGTGTCCAGGGACTTGGGTTTGTCTGGGCCAATGGTTTTCAAACTTTTTTCCTCAGGACCCAGCTGAAAAAACCATTTATGCCCATGACCCAACAACTGCATCTTTGAGCAATGCTTTCCGGTCTTTCGGCAGCAGGAACGGGGCACCGCGACCCAGTGCCTGAGGGTCTGCGACCCAGTTCTGGGTCCCAATCCTTGGTTTGAAAGCCACTGGTCTAGATCAGAGGCAGGCAGGATGTGGGGGGGGCACGTCTGAAATGTATGGCACCTCTCGTGTATTTCTGGCTCACCTGTCACTACGAAGACCAACCAAGCCTGATTTTCCAGCCAGCCATGACTAGTTCCTGTTTTCACCTGCCAGATTTCCATTTCCAAACCAATGCACCAATAGCAATTTGTCAGAAGAATTGTGGGTATTGTGCAAACATTACCAGAAAATTAATTAATTGTCTAACCTTAAAAAAGGCCTCTACCCCTTCCACACAGTCACAGAGTTGGTGGCTTTCCCTAGCACATGCCACTGAATGCCTGAAAAACAGGGTGTTTGGGAGCGACAGCAATTTTATTACCTCTACTGGCACCAGGAAGAGTGCCCACTGTGAAGTGGGCAGCCATCATTACAAACGCAGAGGGTAAGGAACATGGGGAGCAGCCACATTGCTCAGGATGGAAAACTCTAGCTGAGGTGCCATTTTGTACCAAGAGTGGCATAGGTCCGAGTGGACTGGGGTGGGCCATGGCCCGCTCACTTGGAAAGCAGCCCCGCCCACTCAGACGTTAACCAATTCATCCCAGGTTTGTATCAGCCTCTGTTTTGCTTGTGACACAAAGCTTGTGCCCAGGGCCGGTCCAACCATACAGGTGAACTAGGCGCTCACCTAGGACTCCAGACTTTACGGGGCACCAAATTAGATGGAAGAGAACTTTTTACTCTCTTTAAAACATATATTTATGTGTTATCTCTTATGGCATGGAGGAGGGGCGCCAAAAACCCTTGGGCCAGCCCTGCTTGTGTCAAACACAGGCCCTGCCAAAAATTCAGTTCTTGGGCTGCGTTGGCGCCAATCCTCGCCTTGCAGGGACTGCAACGGGATGGGAGCTGGCCTGTCCTCGCCTTGCAGGGACTGCAACGGGATGGGAGCTGGCCTG
>ML685950.1:2028773-2077303 GCA_007922175.1 Pelusios castaneus
GCCTGTCCTCGCCTTGCAGGGACTGCAACGGGATGGGAGCTGGCCTGCCGTCTCACATTAGCACTTCCCAGCAAGAATCAACCCTGGCGAGCAAGACCGGCTCAAACAACAATTAATGCCGTCACAGGGGGACGGACGAACGGGTTCTATTCTCTTCTGAACACTAGGGGGAGCTTCCAAGCCATCCACAGGCACCACCACCAGACCAAGACCTTCTCTCAGCCGAGGGTGGGGCTCACGTCAGTGTAGTGAGGGCGACTGGGGTCCCTGTAGACACTGCATCTCTTACAGTGGCTGAAAGCCGGGCACCACCAGAGTCCAGCTGAGACCCTGCTTCCCTGGAAGAAGCTCAGGTGGTCGGACCTGCCTGCCCCCCCCCCCCCCCCCCCCCCCCCCCGACAGCCGTGTCAATTTCATGGCACACCTGGCGGAGAGGGGAGAGGCACCGGGGAACAGGGAGTAGCCTGCTGGGAGCCAATGGGACAGCCAGGTTCCTGGAGGGGAGCTTGCCAGCAGGCTCTCTGCTCCCCGCACTGCCCCTTTTAGGTTGGTGGAAGCGTCCTGTTGAGGATGTGCACCACCGACCTACGCAGGGGAAGTGTGGACGATTACTGTGGGCCTGTAAGTCGACTTTCCTTCGCTGGCTGGAATGATTTCATGCTGCCCAGCTCCTCTGCTCTCCAATTTCCAGGCAGCCTCGGGCTTTCCAGCACTCAGATCCAGCTGCAAGCCAGAGACACGTCACAAAGGCCACCACACCTCAGGACATCTGTGACACTGTCCTCACCCTGGGAGATGGACAGGTAAAACCTTCCACTCGGGCATCTGCCTGTCTGGAGAGCCACGCGTTCCACGCCCCGACAGTGCCGAGGCAATCTCCGGGCGTCCCTACCTGCAACAGGAGTGCACAGTGTGTGGACCAGGAGGTCACCGGCCAGTTAGGTGAGAACATCAATCAGTCTTCCAGATTCGCTGCATCATCGCCACTCCTCTCACTAGCCTCTGGGCCACTGGCCATCTCTGGCACGTAAAAGCGCGCCAACCTGCCTGCGGGAAGGGCACGGGATTTGCTCCAACAGCACCTGGGCTTTGCTAGAGGCTTGGCCTCGGGAGTCCCTCAGTTTTAGCAGAGGACACCCTTCACCTAAGCCCCCAAGTTCCATGCTGTGCAGGTGGCCCCCCATGACCTCCCATGTCTCCATCTCTCCCGGAGCTGAGACTCCAGGCAGTACAGCGTAGCCCTGGGATGGGCAATTCACGGTCCTGTTGTCCCCGAGTCTCTCCTTAGGAGCCTTACTCCAAACCATATCCCACAACTCCCTCCACGGGTTTGAGACCGCTGGCAGCCCCCAGCCAAGCACCGTAGGCGAGGCCTGGCCCAGAGGGCAGGCGATCCGACCCGCTCATTTCTTGGCAGCTGCAACAGTCAAGGTGTGAGCCCGTCCAGAGGGAGAAGTGGGGTTTGGCTCCCAGCGCCAACATACCTAGAGACACCTCCTTGACCAGCTCCGCAGCAGCATGGCAACCCTGCACAAGCATCCTGGTCCAGGCAGAGAGGTCCCGGTGCGTCTCCACTCTGAAAACGTGCACTTCAACGCCCTGGCGAGAGCCCGTCCTCGTTGCAAAGGTGAGCTCGGATCCCAGGGAAGGAGATCTGCGCCCGGACCCAGAGTGAACCAGCCTGCGGATCCGAGAGGAGAGCAAGAGCCACGTTACTCAGGGAAGAGAGAAACCAGCACGAGTTCACAGGGGCTCAGGGACAGCACCTCCTCCCTGCCGACGCACCCCAGGGGTACCAGCAGCACCAACACTCAGGCCGTGCCAGACGTCTGTCCACCACAGCAGCGCCCAGGCCCGCACAGATGGAGGAGATGCTGCTCCAAGGCGGAGCGAGACATTTGCACTGCAGAGGATTAACTCTCAGCGTGGGACGCTATTAAAGCTGCTCTCCCCATATATGGGAAGGGTGGGCAGCAGCTGGCAAAGAGACAGTGCACAGGGCTGGGGGCTCTCCTGGCAGAGGCCCCGGGTTGATGAATCCAGCTCCCTGCCTGCCTCCCAGCGACACACCTAAGGGACCCCTGGCCCCTGACAGCTCAAGTCCCAGACTGAGGAAGTAACAGGCCAGAAACAGAACAGCCAAGTGTGACTGCGGACGCCGCACAGGGGACTCAGCCTCCTCCAGGAGGCCTCAAGCCAAATGTTATAAAAACGCTAAGACGGGAGGGAGGTTTCCTCCTCTGGCTTTGGCAGGGAACACAGCCTGATCCAGCTGCAGACCCGCACTGAACAGCGAGGCTCCAGGCACCCCTGCCAGGAGCCACACCTTTTGGGAGCCGCAGGCAG
The DNA here is from genome assembly GCA_007922175.1 of Pelusios castaneus. Classification (NCBI taxonomy): domain Eukaryota; kingdom Metazoa; phylum Chordata; order Testudines; family Pelomedusidae; genus Pelusios; species Pelusios castaneus. The sequence continues at coordinate 2,031,120 of ML685950.1, forward strand.
GCTGGAGCAATGAAAAGGAACACGACACCTTGGCGCCATGGAGCTGCTCAGACAGGCCGAACCTTTCATCCAGCACATGGCAGCCCTCCAGGGAAGCCAGGAGCTGGGGCTAGAAATTCAAACCAAGTACCAGGAGCCATCTTCCAGCACCCAAGATGAGATACAGGCAGACATTTACCATGGCCAGAGCCAGCTGCCCCTCCCAGTTCAGGGGAGCCAGGCTCACACGCCGTGAACGGTAAACTCGTCTGGGACGCTGCCTGAAACAGCGACTTCTTCGCACACTGTGTCGCCATCGCTACGCAGCACAGGGGGCTGGCAGAACATACAGGCCCTGCCCAGCGTGGAAGGAGTCAGCTGGGGAGAGATGCACCGAGCTCTCCTGGCTGAAGGAGAACCCTAACTTGGACTCCAGCCGGGGCAGGGACTGGCTTCACTTGGTCCTAGCTCACCAGCGCCTCCCAGGGCGACTGACAGGTGAGCACTGCCATTCGCGTGGCCCCAGCAGCTCCCCCCTATGGTCTGCGCGGGGGCCACAGCGCGGGGCCCTTTGTGGGCCTGGCATCAACCCGCTGGGAGAGGCAAAGAAGCATTCGTTAGTTCACACGAGGCAGCGTTGCAGGATATGGAGAGTCCACAGCTGCCAGCTGGCTGCCCACTCTCCGATGTCACCACCTTGCAGAATCCCTGGGAGTGTGAGAGATCTCTTCCCCCACCAACGAGCAGGCTCTTGGGGGCGCTGAGCAGCACACGCTGGCTCATTCCAGGGTTACTCGGGCTCCCGCCAGCACCAAGGAAAATGGGCCCACCGAGAGCGACAGGAAGGAAGTGGCTTTTTACCAGGTGATTTACAGGAGACGCCATCGCTGTACGAGTGAGTGGGAGCCGAAAGCAAGGCTCCCAGCCAAGGACAGCTGTGAGAGGGAGGTGCTGAGCAGAGGGGGTCCTCCTCGCTGATGTGCCTTCGTTCCCCAGATCACTGCCCGGCTGTCCCTGGCCAGTCACATGACCAGAGTGCTGGCTTCTGCTCCCCATCCACACCCAACAGCTCCCCTGCAGGAGGGCCCATCGCGGAGCAGCTGGGTTCCAGCAGGTGGAAGCTGGGCCCCGTTTTGGACACCAGGAGACCCTGTCTCTGCAAGGAAAAGAAGCCCCAGGCTTGCAGCACGGCTGCCGGCCGGATGATTTTACAGTCAGGGAAGTGACGAGGTTTGGACTGAAACGCGCTGGCTGGCCAGCAGGGATGGTGCGCCCAGCCTCTCTCCTCTCAGCCCAGCCCAGCCCAGGAAGAAGCAGGGCATCGCACGTCCCAGCAGCCGGGTGAGGAGCTGCCATCGGGCCTCTAAGCAGCGTGATGGAGGAAGGACCCAAGCCAAGTTATTCCAGGAACACCCTGGGGGGAGCTGGGGCTGAGGAAGCAGTGGGCTGGAGGACTGAAGACAGGACAGAGGCCAGGAGACCTGAGGTCTGATCCTGACAGACTCAGTCACCTCCCAACTCCGTGCCTCGATTTCTCCTGAAAAGCTGCAGCTCTGCAAAGCACTTGGAGACCTGTGGGCGAAAGCTGCTAAGTGGGAAAGGTTTTCGGTGGATGGGCAGGGGGGGTTGGTGGGAGAAATGCTCCTCCAGCATCAGAGACTCCAGTCCTACCTGGTAGCAACAAGCGGGTAGCTGTGGCAGGGCGATGCCCACGCGTCTCTTGTCCAGGGCATACAATCATAGAGCAGCAAGTCCTTCTCCGTCAGCGCCATGAGGATAGGTCGCCACTGCTGCCTTCCTCCATCTAGTCGAGCCTGCAGGAAGCCAGGAGAGGTGTAATGTGCAGTCAGGAATCAGTGCGTGCGCTGCCCAGAGGGGCCCCTGGCAGGAGAAGCTGAGAGCTGCCGTTTGGGGCCCGGGGACATTCCTGACCAGTGCCTCTGTTAAGGCACTCCCAGGGCGCGGACGGCGAGGGGAGAGTGCAGTCGGGGAGATGCTAACTAAGGAAGGGAGCAGGGAGCCGAGCTCAGAGTTTTCTGCCCTCTTTTCCTGCTTCTCCCTCTGTCCCCGCAGCAGAGCACGGTGCCTTCTCCTTCCCTCGGCCAGGCTCATTTCCCGCCGTGTGCTGCAGAGCTCTCAGCTTGTGCTCACCACCCTCCCTGGGTGAAGCAACTTGCTCAGGAAGAACCACAGCACTGGGGGAAATACAAGCTGGAAATTAAGAGGAACGGCTTTAACTTGGTTCCCAGAACCAGGGGCGCAGTTTTAAGCAGCAGGCACTGAAGAGTAATCTGACCCAGATCAAGTGGGCTCTAATTTAACGTGCTGTAGGAGTGCATTAACCCATCAGCTGAGGAATGCCAGCAAGGCCCAGGCCAGCCATCTGGCAGGTCCCATGCCAAGGACATCCATAGCCGGCTCCCAGCAGGACCCGCTCGTATCAGGTCAAGGAAACATTTGAGGCCAAGCTCAAACCACAACTTTGGGAGCAGCAAATTCCGGGAAGGCAAGTCTGGACACTTCGTTCTGGGCAAGTTCCACGGCCGAGGGCTTGAGGGACACAGACCCTGCTGCACTTGAGCTCCGTGCTGATCGCTCGCTAGGGCGTTGCTAGACGCCAGGTAGCCCTGATCACGCCACAGCTGGGAGAGCCAGGCTACAGACAGAAAGCTGCCCACGGTGAACACCGACTCCCCCCAGACTGTGCACCGTCACATCGGGGGTGATGCCCCACAGCTGGAGCCCAGCTGGCTGGGAACACGGACAGCCCTCTCTCTGCTGTGGGAGTGGAACGCCAAGTGCTTCACAGACGTTTCTGGAGTGGCAGGCTCCTCTGATGAAGCCGTCCCGCCATTCCAGGCACAGGGACTACGGTCAGCCACGGTGCCAGCAGCAGCAGCGAGACAGCGAGTGTGATGGACCCTGACCTGCCACGACAAGGAATTCCTTGTTCTCGCTGAAAGAAACAGTCCTGCTGGCCTGGATCGTTGTCCTCTCCCGCTGGGGAGACTGAATGGCAAACACTCACCTGTGGGAAACTCTTCCCCTCTGTGCGCAACGTGCAGCCCTTTACCGTGGCTGAGTCGGGATCTCGCATGGCACAGGATATTTGTTCCCTGTGCACGTTTCCCAGAGACACGGACCTTTGCAAGTTCTGGGGGTTAGGTCAGCAGGTGGGCGGTGCCGGCGCAGAGACTCGCCCAAAGCCCCGGGTGTCAGTGGCAGATCCCGAGAGAGATTCCAGATTTAGCTCTTGGCCACGTGCTCACGCTTCCGACATCTGGCATCAAGTGTCAGGACAATTCACGCCCCAAACACCCCTTATCTGCAGGAGACCAGTCTCCAGGCCACTCGGCCGAGGACCTAAGAGGCCCTGGAGCTGCCCGAGGCGTAACATCTTTCCCTGGAAACTGACCTCGGCCACAGAAGGAAGTGCAGGATCAGTGAAACCCGCAGGGGTGGAAAGTTCACGCTGGTTTTCCCTGCATTAGTCTGACGGCCCGACTGCCCCGTAACAGAGGCTGGGAGCATGGCTGGGCACCAGTTACGGGATCTCCATACAAATTCATGGACGTCACAAGACTGAACCCGAACTGTCCCTCCCACCAGCTTGTCCTTCACCTGGTCTTCCCACCTCTCCACCACACTCTGCCTCGTCTAGCGCCTGGAGCCAAGATCTCAGAGCTCTGGGGCATAAGTCGTTTACCCTCCCTAGCTCCAAAGAGGGTTGGCAGGTCCTCAGCCGTATTATTAGAGGGACAGAGCGGTCGACCTGCCCACAGCCAAAGATCCCAGGTCTCTGCTTTAACCACTGGTTACCCATGGAGCGTGTGCACAGATTCCTGGCCTCAGGAGCCTGAAAGCTCTGCCGGCCTAGGGCCAAGTGTGACAATGGTGAACACCCACCCGTGAAGGAGGCAGTCTGCTGCACGTGCAGCCCAGCAGGACAACCACATACGCGGCACCTTTACATAAAGGGGGAGAGTATCTGTGAGGTTTTGACCAAAGGGGAAGTGAAGCAGTGGGGGAGGAGAGAGGACAGACAAACCCCGCACACGACTGGTCCACAGCAGGCCTGGGACACCCGTAGACGTGGCTGTGCCCACCTCAGCCGGCAAACGCTCCCTGCGCAGCACAGCGCAGCCCTGGCAGGCGAGGAGCTGGCGCCTCTCTGGGGAGGGGAGGGCTAACGGAGACGCGGGCCGCCGGCTGAGATGAAAGCGGGCCCTGAAAACCTTGAAGGGGCCCAGACTTTGGTTTTAGGTGGAGAAGTTATGTTTCCAAGACTCGACTGACACCCGGATTTCACGTTACGCTCCCCTGTGAGGACCGTGCAAGCTCCCCATGCCTGCCAATGAAAACCAACCTCTTCACAGCAGCACTGGCGCCCGTGAAAAGGGAGCTCCCCCCACATAAGGTCCCGGCCAGCGGGGCCCTCCACGGCAGCCTACCTGTTCCGCCAGCCAGGCGATGTGTCGGACCTCTTTGCTACTTCCCGTGGCGTTGTTGGCACCCAGCGTGGCATTGAGCTCAGCCAGCACCTGCGGGAGGAGGGCCATGATGTTGGTGTGGATGGCCATGAACCAGGCGTGAGCCGTCGCTGTGTCCTTGCAGCGCAGGATCAGGGTGTTTCTGCTGTCCGGCGAGTGCAGCTCTATCAACCTGAACAGGAAGAGACAGAGACAGCATTATCTGAGCGGCGCAGGCCAGGCGAAGGCAGCTGGAAAACAGCTTGGGAAGCAATGGAGCCCGCAGCAGGCACTCCCTACACCAGGGAGTCTGGCTCTCCCGGACCAGGGCACGTGAAGTGCTCCAACGAATGCTAACCCCTGGGGGCCTGCGAGGGAGAGCCCCTGCCGGGGTCAGCGCCCACAGAGCCTTCACCACAGGGACAGTGGGCGGGGGACATCGGTGCCCCTGCAGGCAGGGCAATGTCTGGAAACTCACCCGGCCAGGACCTAGGAGACCCCCACCCCTGGAGGCAGTGACATTCCCTGCTCTGCTGGGGCAGGGGATGCCCTGGGAATCGCCTTCTCCCTCCGTTGACTGGAAGCTGCCCCAGTCATTAAGAGATTACAGACCGTTCTAATCTGAGCTGTCAGGCAGTCCTGCGAGGGCCCACGTAACAGCTCGAGAGCGCCAGAAGAACGGGGTACGAGTCCAGCGCTTGCCTGTCGCCAAGAGGGCTCCGGGGACAGATCAGCTTTCCTCACAGCACCAGGCCACCCAGCCCGGACGCTTGGCTTCTCACCCAATTGCAGGCTATCAGGGGAGACAGATGCCTCCCTCCCTGGAAAGCCAGCCAGCACACGCCTGACGCTCTCGGCCAGTCGTGACAGAGCCCAGAACAGACCAGCCCTGCCCAACAGCTGGGGGACGCGATGCTCTTCTGATGCCTCAATCAGGAAGCGATGGGAGCACTCTGGCCTCCGTGAAAGCCAGCTGTTCCCACCACCAGTACGATCCTTTTCTCCATGGCTACATTCTTGGATGGGGGAATGCGTGCGCTGTACAGAGCCATCAAATCAGGGGCCCCGCTGGACCCGGGTGCAAACACAGCTACCAGGGGAGACTAACCTGGCAACATCTGAGAGACTGGCTGTTACGCAATGTGGAAGTCGCACGAATGCCACCCGAAGGCAAGCTGCCGCCCGCCCTGTAGTGCAGCACAGAAGCAGGCCTGGAGCCACACGTAGAGATGGGTCCGTGTGCCCAAGAATACACTGGGCCCAGCTAGCTCTGAGACGGGAGCACGCACCTCTTCCCCAGGGAGCAAATGGCCTGCGAAGATGGTGCAAACATCCTGCTGCCGAGCTCCAGAGAGGCCACAGACATAGCATTACAAAAGCCCTTTGCAGCGGCAGCGTATTTCCAGCAGGGTGGGGTACATGGATTCGCGTTCTCTAACCGCGCACTTCACACTTTACTGCGAGCCTGGTGGGAACCCCAGGACAGGTCTCTGCCCTTCTCACTGGACCTGCAGGACCCCAGGCAGGGAACTGGCGCAGAGCACAGCTCAGACATTAGGTTATGCAGCTTGCTGGCCCTCTGCGGAGCTCACCTCCTGTTCGAGTCTGCTGGCCAGCTTGCTGCTTCCCTGGGACACCCTGGATCAGTGACCAGCAGCATTGTGCCGTGAACGCCCCCTTCCAGTTCCCAACCCACCATCCCAGCGACGGGCGGAACGGTGGCAGGCCAGGCTCAGTTCTAGCCCACGCCCTTTGTGAACCGCTCCTGCTTTTCACGCTTCTTGGTACCAGCAGTAGCTCTGAGAACACTCTAGGACCAGAAATCCAGTATCGGTTGCAAGGAGAGAGATGCATCGCAGCAGATCCAGATGCTTGGGCCATGCCTACAGTGCAAGAGAAGACCCCAGGGCATAGCCTCGGTCAGCTGGCTCGGGTGTGGGTTAAGAACTGCAGTGTAGATGGTTGGGGCCAGGCTCCGAGACCCTCCCCCTCTCAAGGGCTCAGTGGTGACACGGCAGTTTGTAGCCCCAGCTCCGTGACTCGGTGCCACGGATTTGTTACTGATGCAGAGATGTCCCCGTGGAGTCTGCTCCTCACCCCACACAGGAGCTGCCGGGAGGCATTTCAGCGCAGACACAGCTGAGCACTCACATGCTTCCCACAGCTCTGCAGACTAGATCGTTGGCCGACAGACGGAGCCACCGCTAAGCTCCTGGCCATTGTTGTTTATGCTGACGCTGCAGATTCTCCCACCCCATGCTCGGCACCAGTGCCCAGGCATACGGCCCTGGATAGCCGAGCCCATGAAAACCTGCCGGCATCCGGGCGCGGAGCTGGAACTGCCTGCGCCCTTCCCCAAAGCAGCAGGCCGGCTCCCCGTACACCAGAGACCCTGGCCTTGGGCAGGCATGGGCCCTGTGGAAGCTGTCTCGTATTGGAGGCGCACTCAGGACAAAAGGGCAGGTTAGCTCTTACTCTCCCGGGAACATTTCCAGGGATATTCGGAGGAGCACTCTTTTCCCGGCTCCTCCCTAGCACTGCAGTCCTTTCACACATCCAGCCACCCACGGGAAAGCATGCCAAACCATACAGCTTAAACCAATGGGACAGAAGACCTGGGCAGAGATGACTCCCCACCACCGCGTCAGAGGACTCTGCGAGGGAGGCTTGGCTCTGTCCAGAGCAGGACACCCCAGTCAGTGGCTTGTTAGCTGTTCCCATTCTAGACAAGCTCTGCCCCCAGGACAGACACGCTGGCAGGCCCCAAACATACCAAGTCAAACCATTCTGGGCCAAGATCTTCTCAGGAGAGCAAGCATCCAAGGAGAGTCCCGTGCTTCACAGAAAGCCTGCCATCAGGCCACGGCTATTCCCGCAAGCAGGATGGGAGGCAGCTGCCCAGCAGGGCTTTGTGGGGAGCACGGGGATGGTGAAAGGACCCCACCCACGAAATCAGACAAATGCCTAAGAGTGGCAACGCTCTGCAGCCTGAACAACCAGACTTCTGTCCCCTGGCTGTGCAAAGTCAGCACCATCAATGAGCAAACGGGTAACACGCAGCTCCAAAAAAGGCTGTGGTCTGAAGTAATTCCTAACCACCCCCCGTGATTCTCCCAAATAACCCGGGGAACAGGGAGGGCGTCAAGGAAGTCAGCAGCATCTTGGAGGCAAGCACACTGGAAAGGCAGCATGGTACCCCTGACCCCTGCTGCCTGTTCCGTGGTTTTATGTCTAGAATTAGGGAGCCTGGGCCCACGCTGAGCCACGGACAGTAATTCGCATCTCTTCCTCTCAGGGCTGTGCTGCAAACCAAGCCTCTGCCAAGGAAGTGCCAGCCCCTTCCTTCGGAGGTCAGCACCCTCCGATCCCCAGCCAGCTGCAGGATCAGCTGCTGCACTCACGAGAGACCTGACCTAACCATCGGGCACTTCCCTGGGCCTCTGACTAAAAGCCACAGGGGAGATTTCAAGGTGAGCCAGGTGGTAACTGCAGCAGGTTAAAAATACAGCTAATTCCCTGGCCAACTCCCAGCATCCTCAGAGCTCAGCCGGCAGGGCCCCACCCGCCCAAGAATCTAGCCACGCCGGGACAACCAGCACCACTGGAATTCACTTCTGCAGGCGCGAGGGGCCACGGCATCGAGCACCACGCAGCAGTTCTAATCAGCGGTGGCAAATGCCAGCACTCGGACTCGCCGAGGCAGGATCTAAGTGCCTGCAGGCCGGAGCACAGAGCAGCAGGCAGAGGCCTGAGCACAGGGGAAAAGGGGAGGGCTCCAAACCAGGAGTCGGGACAAAGGCCAGGAGGGATTTTTCTCAGACAGAACGGGCTGGCTCAGAAAGACCGGTCCTGCACGGAGCATCAGCCCTGCCTGGTGCCAGGGAGCAGCCCAGGAGCTTCCCTGGGGCAGTGCAAGATTCAGGGCTATCTAACTTCCCCCTCAGAGACAGCAAGAGGCTGCCAGCATAGGTGAGGACAGACAGATAATGAGGGGAAGTGATGACGCACAGGCAGGAGTCATTTCCTCCCTTGAAAAGACAAACCAACTCTCAGCACACAGCCTTCAACCCCATCTGCAAGGCAGGGCCCAGCTGGGGGGCAGGGCAGTGCCTGGGCAAACGGGGAATCCTCTCAAATGCTCAGTAACGCTCTGAAAGGAGACGAGATCCAGGCAGCACGTTTCCTGCAGCAGAGCCCAGTTTGGGACATCCCTGCCCACCGGGTATTGCCAGCTAACGCTGCTCATCTGCCCCACCCCTCGCCAGAGCCCGCCTACACAGGCCGCAGCAGGCTGGCTCCAGGGCCACACCTGGGGCCACAGAATTGAACCTTGCCTTTCAATGGCAGCTGAGGAAAACCTTCCAGGTGCAACCGAGAGAGAGTGAGAGCGAGAGTGGGAGCGCAGGGATGGGTTAGCGCTGAACCCAGATGACTTTTGTGCACATGACCAGTACTTAGCTGGCCTTAGAACAGGGAGGGGCAGCGTGTCAGGGACCGTGTGGGTTCCAGCCCTGTCCGTGGCTGGAGGCAGGATACAGCCACCTGGCAAGTACAGAGACTCAAAATAAGCAGAGTCAGGACCCCCTGCGCCCCAACGGGATCATTAATAGCATCTAACTGCCCCGTTCTCTGACCACCACTACCTGGCCCTGGCAATACGCCCCCATCGGACAGGGTGTCTGGGCAGACCAGCCCCAACAGAGCAGAGGAAGGCCGGGCGAGATTCAGCGCAGACCGCCCTTCTGCTTTTCAAGGCATTTTCCAGCTGAGCTCTGGTTTAGGAGAAGGTTGAACTGCCGCGCTGAGACTCCAATACGGGGCTTTGAATCCTCCCCCAACCCGGATCCTTCCGCCTCAGAAGCACAGCAAAATGCAAACCCTGCAGGCACCACGCGGCAGCCAGCCAGCCGGCTCTCGCTGGGGCCTGCGGGAAGCGGGGGGGTACTGAGTGGAGAGAGCTGGCTGGCAGCCAAACCACGGAGAATTTCCTGCAAGCTGCAGTTACGATTTGATGAGTGAATCAGGAGATTGGCCCCAGGCGCAGCTGTCCCCACCCTAACCTTCTCTAGGCTGTCTCCTGCTGCTTGGCCGAAGGCTGAGCCCCATCCACGGAGCCAGCCGAGAACGGGCAGGGGGACCAACGAGAAACTGTCACTTCCGCTGGAGTGTGTGCATGGCGCAAGCCCTGTTATCTTCTCCACAGAGAGAGTGCAACACGCAGGCTGGCCGAGGACTCACCCAGCCAGCCGGCACCTCCCAAAAGGCACCGGGAAGGAACACTCCATCTGTCAATTCAGACACCAAATACACAGGCCTGACAGGTAACACGGCTTCTGTGAGCAGAGACAGCCGAACTAGGTGCCCTGAAGACAGATCACGACCCCCCCACTCGACCCACCTCGGCCGTGACTGCCACCAACCAGCAGAGGGTCTGTGGCCCCTGTGCCCCATGGCCCCAGGAGCCTGGGACTCGCTGTTCCTTTCACCCTCCCTCAGGGGCCAGGGCGTCCCCCCCATGAGTCGGTCACTTCCACTGGGCAGGGACCAGGCCCCTGCGGGTGTACAGCACCCACACATTGGAGCCTGGCTGAGACCAACCTCAATACATCCAAAGGAGAAGCAGCCGCCACTGTGCCTGGCACGTGTGCATCACGCTGGTCCCCGGAGCCCAGCCCACCCGTCTCAGGAGCTAGTTTAGCCCCACAACCCCCCTCCTTTGGGTAGACGGCCACCTCCACGCCGGACGGCTGGGCGCGGGAAGTGAAGACGGTTAGATCCTGCTGACACCGTGGGGGCAACTCACAGGGGGGGACGAGCCCAGCCTGAGCTGGTTCGTGCTCGTGAGAAGTCAGGTCAGAGGGGCTGAGCTGGAGCAAGCTTTAGGGTCCAGTCTCCCGATTCCCAGCAGTTTGCTCTACCCAGGAGGGATCGACGTCCCTAAGGTGAAGCTACCGGCCGAGAGGTACACAGCAGGGAGGTTACCCTGAACCTCACACAGGAAGCACCACAAACAGCCAGGCCTCCGACCTCACAGCTCCCCCACGGCCGCAGCAGCCTCTCTTGCAGAAAAAGTCCCCCTAGGCCTGGTGGGGGACCCAGCACAGAGCGACTCCTTCGGAACCAGAGCCGCTCCCCTCAGCAGCCTGTCATGCGATCTCTCGCAGGGGGAGAAACACCGGCACCCTTTAGCCAAGTCTGGTGTGTTTCCTGGTTCGTTTTGCATCAGTGTCTGGTCTGCCTTTGTTTGCTGGAGGACCCTGAACAGCCGCCGAAGCAGGGCAGCACCATCACAGGGAGAGGGGAGGGTCACACCGTTGGTTTGCCCAAGCACCGTTTAACTCCAGGATGGGGGAGAAAAGCTCCCGAAGACTTGGACTCCTGTCTCTTGTAAGTAGGGCCTGGGGTACGCCTGACCCAGTTTCCCCTCCCCTTCTCCAGCAAAACATGGAGACAGGAGGCTCTGCGTTCCTGACACCCAGAGAGAAACCAAGCAGGAAAAGCTTCTCAAAAGCCCCCAGACGGCTTTGCACATTGCCAGCGTGATCCTTTCTCCCGTCTGGCAGCATGCCGGCGCACGCAGACGACAGACCACACTCACCTGTTCTCCAGGTCCGGCATGCTCAGGTTCCTGGCAGCGAAGCACATTTTCAGAGGGATCACTTTCCTGTCCTTCGTGCTGTTGTAGTGCTGTGGTGAGCCGGAGTCCTCGCTGCCACTCAGGCTCGGTGACTGGGGGGCGGCCCCGTCCCACGGGAGGTCCGACACCAGTGACGGCTTCTTAATGTAGGGAGTCACTTCCCGCATGAACTTCACTGAAACAGAGGAGGCAGAGAGAGTCTTAGCACCCGGGCCACCCAGAGAGGTTAGGTCTCACCTGTGGATCTGGGCTCTCTACAGCCGAGGTCTGATCACCCTCCCAGCAGGGAGCCACACTCAGTGGGGGGACATGGAGCAGGTCTATGGCGCGGACGAGGTTGGCTCCTAGAGATCTAACTGAGAAGGGCTGGCTGCTCCCGCCTGCCAGAGAGGACAGAGGTCAATAAACCTGCCCCGTTAGCCCCTCATGTGGGCACGTGCAAGACTCCCCTGCTCCCCGCTGGTTCGGGGGCTTCCTCTGGCTTGACCTGTCCTAGGAGGAGGTAATTTCATGTTCCCTTGGCCGGTAAACCCCCGTATTCATGATTGCCACAGGCCTGCGGGCAGGAAGCTGGACACTGGGCACACCGATACTGCTGGTCTTCGTCTCTGCAAACAATCCCAGTGCTCTGCTCCACGCTCTGTGGTCTCAGAACTGCCCTCCCCTCCCGCAGGAGGGCGACAGACACAGCAGCTGTTCTAGGGACACTTCCAGGGGCCCATACGCCTTCCCCAGAGGGGAGACCCCGGTTCAGTTCCCCACTCTGCAGGGAATCCGCCTGGGACCTTGGGACGTCACAGCCTCTGTCCAGGGGGGATACAGCCCTGCCCAGAGGATGGAGACAGTAAAGAGTGAGAGGTGCAGATACCATGGTGACAGGAAAGACAAGTGCCCTAGAGACAGCTCAGACATTGCTAGGCGAGATCTGCTAGCACAGCAGCCGGGACGCTTAGGGAGGCCACCGTAAGTGACACAGTGCAAAGCGTTACAGCCTGGGGTGGACAGGACCCGCCTGACCCTCCCTGCTCTAGGAATCACTGGTCTCCATCACACCCAGAGGGGAACTTCCCAAGCAGGAGGGTCCCTAAACACGGGTGGGCGAGTGGCAATTCTCCCACCAGGCTGGCGCAGGATTCCCTGTGTACTCAGGAACCCACAAGGTGCCTAAAGAAAGAAACTTCAGCTGTTTTATGGAGGTTCAGCGTCTCCCTGGAGGGCACCCATCCTAAATCTAGAATTTAAGTATGAGAACCATATGTAAAGCCACCCACCCCGATCCCCACCAAGACCAAGAGATTGGGGGGGTGTCAGAACCTGTGTAGGCAGGTGCCCGGCCCACACCAGGGGCTCCCATCACCCTGCAGTGCCCCAGATCCCCCTCTGTAGCAGGGATTTCCCCATTCTCTCCACACTGAGAACTGTGTGCTCTCCATCCCCCCTGCCAAACCAGGACCCCCCATTCTGCCTCCCACGGATATTTGTCTGGAGAGGAGTTATTCAGGGGATCAGCACATTAGGACAAGGAGGGCTGCCCTTACTCATGAAGGCATCGACAGCTCCCAGCATCCAGTGGTCTGATCCATAGACAACTGCACAGAGTACGAAACATCTCAGTCGGTGAATCCGCTTGGCCATGTCACCCAAAGACTTTCTAATTTGCCCAACGTGCTCTCAGGAGCATGGCCTGGCCTAAGGACCCACCTGCCGTTCTACAGGGGGATTGGTTATTTCAGGTAAAATCTGAGAGATCATGTGCTCCGAAGGCTTGGGTTTGACTGCGAAAGAGACACAGCAGCAGCGTGAAACGGAATCTTTCTGCCCAGCTGACCCGGAGCACAGTGCAGCACGCATGGAGCTGGCATTAGGGGAACAGGTCTTTCTTTCCCCAGGCACTTACGTGCATGGCCCTGCACCCCCCTGGTGCTTTCCAGGGAGGGCTTGAGCAGTCTCAGCTCAGAGCATTCACTCACTGCCTGGATCATGTCCCAAGAGGGATCATGGAGGGGAAAACCAGGGAAGCAGGAGCTCAGAGTATCTTCCAGCTGGAGAGGGGGGAAATGCAGCAAGCTGCAGTCAGGTGGAGAACAGCCACAGCTGCCCTTTCTCCCACCCTAATGGGCCAGCTACCTGGGGATCCAGCTGAGGAATCCGGTGTACCCAGAAAGGAACATTTCTGTACTAAACCAAGCCACATGCTTTAAGTGCAGCCTGACCATGCCCTGGAGCCCGGGGCTGCAGCTCCCACAGCAGCAGGGGAACAAAATGGCTCTTTCCAACGGCCTCATGCAAAAGCCAGCACTTAAAGGGAGCCTGGTGAGGAGGGGTCAGAACAGGAGGTTGTGATAGACGGCCTCTCTCCTAGGTCTTGTTGTGAACCCGCGGGAAACTTTGATCACTCCCAGGACGGGCAGCTCCCAAACGGCCTGAGTGGCAAGGCCTGAGTGGCAATGGCTAACGGAAGAGCAGCAGGCAGGCCACCCAGCCCACAACGGGGCTGCTTCGGCAATCGGGGCCGTGTGCACGCCAGCTGCACAAACCTACGCAAGCAGGCCTGTCAGCCCCTGGAAAAGGTGAGCAAGGCTTTGCAGAGGAAGGGTTAATAGCAAGCTGCAGTTGTAAACTTCCACCCCGCAGCTGTCCCTCTCCCCTCCTAGATCCAAGCTGTGGGGAAGGGGAGCTGGGCCTGCTGCAGGGTGGAAGTTTACAACTGCAGAAAGCGTCTGAACGCTTAGATGTGCTTCCCAAATCAAAGGCAGCTCTGCAGCTGTGGGCCGCCAGTGACTCCAACATCCCCCTTACGCCATGCAGGGCACGGTCTGAAACCAGCTCAGCACAGAACATGCAATTTACACAGTGGTTTCGATTTTTCAAACCACAGGAAATTCATGGTTCAGCATGGTCCCCACTCACGCTGCTGAGAACAGAGGACGGACAGCTGGGTTGTGGTTCGGAAAAGCTCTTTGGTACTTAATGGCTTTGTTTGTTTCAGGGATGAACGTCAGAGGTACTAGATTCTGGGGTTTATTAGATGGTTTGCATCATTCATTGTTCCTCTGTCTCGACAGTTTCGTGAGCCCAGGGAAGCCGCGTGACTGAGTCCCCGCACCAGTTCCTGAGATGCAGCACTCTTGGTCAGTCCACCTACTCGTGAAGAGGGCTCTGGCTTGGATGACCTAGGCCAGGCGGCTGAGGCATCCTCCAGAGCCCAAGGACGCTTTAGCCCCTCCTCTGTGTGCTCCTCAATAGGCTTGTGCACAGCCGAGCTCCAAACGCTGCCCCTCCTTCTGGACACCCACTAACCGGGTCTGTGGCATGTGGATTTCTAGTGGGACTAGCGGCTCAGGGCGTCTCTGTAAACCCTGCTTGTGGCCGGCCGGGGCACACATGCCCGCACCACCCTGCCATGCTCTGCGCAGTCCCTGGAGCGCTCCCATCCGTTCTGCTTCGAATGGAGCCAATCAAAACGTGCTAGGGAGCGTTTAGCCACTGCAGCGGAGTCCGGATAGAAGCTAGTGCGTGGCAACCGCCGCAGCCCGCTGGCCTCTCACTAGCCATTCATCTAGACTTGCCCCAGCTCTAAGGGGCTGCCGACCACTTCTGGATTTAGCCTCCAAGGCTGCCAGACGAGATGGGCTGTCCCATGAAACACCCGGCACTATATCATTAGCTATTCGGCAGGCGTAAGTGAAACTGTCCCTTCTCCCACTCCCCAGCGCAGCCAGCCCAAGGGATGGGGCAGCACCTTCCGCTCCACATCCGCAGTGTTCCCTGCCACGAGGCTCTGTCAAGCAAGAGGGCTCTCTGCCCACTGGGCCCCATCCTGGCTGGGCTGCGAGAGCATTAATCATCCCTCGAGCCATAGGTTATAACCACGTTACTCAGAGCAGCCACAACGCTTTTGTCAGCTGGCTCCCAGAAACCACTAATTCCTGTCTACAATACAATTAGAGCTCCATAAATTCTGCATCCCTGTGTGGTCAGGAATTCCCCAGATCCCAACCCAACCCAAAACTCGCAGACCACACCCTACACTGGCCTTCAGGGGAGCGGACCCCTGGGCCCAATTTCAGTCCCTTCCCAAGCCGACAGTATCCACTGCCATTGCCTGTTCCAGTTCCCTGGCCACCCCTCCTTCTCAATGTCAGACTGCAGCCAGCTTCAGGCAAACCTCGAGAACGGCCAGCTAACGCCCCACACGCTGGCAAGCAAGAGCTAAGCCCTGTGCCTCAGGCCATGGTCCTGTCTAGTTAAACAGGCTGACCAAGATATGCTCTGCACCCACCCAGAGCACGCCAAGATGCAGAACTCGGCTGGCTGATCAAAGACCACAAAGCACTTCAACATCTCAACAGCTTCGTTAAGCAGGAAATCTCAGCCAAATCCTGCTGGCGTGGGAGCAAGTGCCACAAAGGGCTCAAGCAGCTCCAGCGAATCAACAACAGAGGACATGACTCCCTCTCCACGAGCCTTTACCCTGGTCAGAAAGAGAAACTCATCAAAGCTACTCAGAGGTGGAAAAGAGCGTGCAAACTGCCGGTTACCACACCCATCAGCAAACTGCTCCACGCTGTGAATAGGTGCCTGTGTCCACAATGCATTTTTGCCTGGAAAGATCTTTCCTTTGCACACCAGGAGAGTGAGTATTGCACGACTGGCCTAGAGTTCTCATCACGGATTACAAGACAAGGAAGAACGGCGAGCTGGCTCCGGTGGTCCCGAGCTGAATGGGCAGAGACGAGTGAGGTTGTAACATGCAGCCCTACAAAGACTCAGATGTATGCACTGGGACTTCATTTCTGGGCCACTGGAAGCTTCAGAAAAGCCTGAGGGAGAATCTACACAGGGAACGGAGCCTCCTTTCAGCTCAGACAACTGCATTCGGAGAGAGAGAGGCTAATGGCTCTCGTAGCCCTACTGGAGTGAAATGGTAGAGACCCACAACGGGCAGGTCAAAGAGGGAAGGGGAGCAACCAGTCGCCCTGGATCAATCTGCCACTGCTAATAAGGGCAGTGAAGGATTACCGGTCCTGGAGAATTTGCCCACACACAAAGCAAAGGCCCTGCAGATGAGTTCAGCTGCACAATACCTCCTCCTCTGAAATGTGTCCTGAGCAGGGTGGAGGGACCAGACAGCTCATCCCCAGTTACTGGAAGCCCAAGGAACGGAAGTGAAGGAGGAAAGAGAATATCAACCGGCACAATGGATGTGATCAAGGGGTCAGCTGCCATCTGTAGCCACGCCTGCGGAAGGACAACGCTATCCAAGTTTCCAAAGCTTCCCCCTGAGCCTGGGCTCTGCTGTTCCCGGCTCCAGAATTCTGTCACGGCGAGGGATCGCCCAGCCACGCTGGCACAGCCCCAAATACTCCTCTGGTGTCAGCAGTGGGAGGGAGGAGGGCCGTGACTAGAGGACAGCTGAAGGAGCGCTTTCACAGCAGGTGATCGGACACACTGGCCCTGCCTACACCAAGGACATTTTGGAAAGATTCCTCAGTGTGGCTAATGTCAGAACCAGTGCGAGTGATTCTGCGAGCCCTCACCAAATTGGTTGGACTGGCTCCCAGCAGGCCTGGAAGACACGGTGTTCAAAAATGTCTCAGCAGCAGCTGGGCTGGGCATGTTACAGCTTCCAGTGTCACGGAAGTCAGATTCCTGGACTTCAACAGACCTTCTTCTGCTCTCAGTCAGCGCCCCTTCCCCTCCCTTTCCTGGCAAGAGGGCTGTATGTCAGTCGCGCCCCCCCACCCCCAAGGACACAGGCTTCCGCAACTTTGTTTATTGCCTGTGACTTTGATGAAAACTTCCTGTGAAAAAATCTTAACCGTACAGCTCCAGGGCAGGGGAAAGAACTTCAAGAGGAGAATTTTTCACAAGTTTCCTCTAGTGCAGGTGTGGCCGCTCCCCGGCTAGACACTTCAGGGGAAAAGCCTATGAATGGAGGACAGGTTAAAATAGATTTCTCTTTTAAATGGATGCATTTAAGTTGGATTTTTCTTTTCAAAACAAACCTGTTCAAAATTAAATATTAAATCTGAAATGAAGACAGGCTAAGTTAAATTAAATAAAAATAAAGCTTAAATTAAATAAAAATGCTGAGCAGTACGTCTGCTTTTGAAGTTTTAAAGGAAGTCAAACTGGTGAACAAGGGGAAGTCATTGGCTAGGCACCTGGGACAAGGCAGAGTCTGCTGAAGTACCACATCAGCTTTTTCACAGCAATAGCCACTTCTCTGGGGACAGCTTTCTCCTCGCCCAATCTTGGAATACAAATGAGATGTGAGCAGATGGGCAGATCTACTCATTTCAAATCTTAAAGGACATGGTGGCCAGAAATGAATCAGCTCAATTCACTATTTACAGAGAACACTTCCGCCTCTCTTGAATAGTCCCGTTAGTTTTCTATGCAAAACCTGGTTTGCTAAGGGCACTTCTGACGTGTCAACACAAGACAGAGTTGTGGTCAACACTGCCAGAGGCCTCTGCTTTACAGCCACAGGCTCTCCCACACACCAGGAGCAGGCTGCTTGCGACCCTGCATCCAAGTCCTCCAGCGCAAACAGCGAAGGGATGAGCAGAAACCTAGAGTGGAAGACGTCAGAGGTTTCTCTGCAGCTTGTTTTTCTTTGCCAGTTGGCAAAAGGCCTGCAAGGCCTTTCAGGGATAACCCGCTACGTGCCAGCCTTCTAACGTGAACTATTGAATCACAGCGCAGGAAAGATGTCTTGGGGGATCAGAGGCCTCTCGCAGCACCAGAAATGATGTGGCCTCCATGACCAGGATTGGAACGCTACGGACGGACACACCTACATTTAAATTAAGCTAGACAAGGTGGTCCTGCTGGCTCAGTTTCCCGTGCAAGGCCAGCTCCCCCCAAAACAGAAGCAACAGGTGCTCAGAACCTCAGAAAACTGAGCCACTTTCAGCAGGTTCCTACCTAGGGTTTAAGCATCCGGGGCAAGGGCTCTGCAGCGGACGACCATTTTCCCCAGGTTCCCCTTCGCACCGGGCCAAACTTTTTACTTTCTACAGACATCAGTTGCACCAAACTGTTGTGGTCAGATGAGTCACACTGAGCGTGCCAGCCCTTCACATCACAGCCCCCGCGAAACCAGCATTAGCAAGGCTCACAGGAGCCAGCAGACATTCCTGACGTGGTTCCTATTTATCATCTTTCTCTGTGGTCCAAATCCTACATCACCAAAGCCCCACTGAGATGCCAATGGGTGCAGGGTCAGGCCCTAACACAACATAGTCATCAGGTAGCTCAGCCCTTCAGCCACACTGACCTCGGCGGCTTTGGAAAGAGAAGTTTTCGAGGTGAAGAACACTCCCGATGCCACGTACAGAGAGGCACTTTCCTTAGAAGTAGGCTTGGCAGAATTCAATTCTTTGTAAAATGACTGACGACAATGTTTATTTTTTATTTTTACCTATTTCAATTTTCCAGTTGCAGGAAATTATTTGATGATGGCAGATGTTGAGATTCACAACGTTACCGCTTCCTAACTGTCAAAATACAAATGATCAACCTCTCATGTCCAAACACTCACAATAAATAGCCTTAAAATCGAATTTTAATGTTTTCAAACAGTATTTTCTTCCTTTGCCTGTCTGCAGATTTCAGTAATTGATGGAAACATTCTTTGTGAGTGTGAGTGTGAGCGTGTGTGAGTGAGTGAAAAAAAAAACTGACATTCCCTGATACAAATCTCACCTACTCAAGCCCAGCTAAAAGGAAAGGAAATAGTGAAACACCTTAAATGCCTCAGCTCTAGAACCACTGGGGATGAGGCTTGTTTGCGAGTCAAGAATGGGAGGACCCCAGCCACGGGAAACAGACAGTTGCTTGTGAATCTTAGTTAGATGGGAACAAAGCTGAACACAATAATTTCAATGAACTACAGGACAGCTGAGAGGAAGAAAGGAAACTAATTATAGACCACTATGAACTAAAACTTTCTACAGTTTGGGGAAAATACCTAAAGGGCCATGACAATGTCTGCCTGAGTCCTCTCCACAACACGTATTTCCACCCCAACCCACCAAAGCACCATTAAAATCCAAACAAGACGTCCTCCTGCTCCCTCCCGCCCAGCACTCTGCTAACAGGCCAGGACATGCAGGCATTCAGAGTCACTGAAGCAGAATGATTTAAGAAGTTCAGGGGTTCAGGAGAGGGGCTTTCCCACGGTCTCTACCACAAGGGGGCATTTACCCCACCTCTCTGGGGTTCCCTCCTACTTTACATCTCCCCCGAACAGCCAGGATCGAGAGGGCGTTACAGCAAACCCGGCCCTCCTGGCTTGTGCTCCTTACAGGGGACTGCTCAGCTCCGTGTTCCTGATGGGGGTTTTCCCAAACTGGGACCTGCAACAGCACAGACATGTATGCAGGGCCCTCAAAGTAACCTCAGCCAAGAAGGCCACAAGGCGTGCTGCAAAGCTAGCTTCCTGGGGCCCCCATATCCCTGCAAGAGGGGCCAAC
This sequence comes from Pelusios castaneus, assembly GCA_007922175.1. NCBI lineage: Eukaryota > Metazoa > Chordata > Testudines > Pelomedusidae > Pelusios > Pelusios castaneus. The sequence goes on from ML685950.1 coordinate 2,050,688, forward strand.
AGAGACCCGGCACTTACATGAGCAGCGCCTGCACCCACGCCTTCCCGAGCTCGTGTGCTGTGAGAAGGGAGCCTTGCGTGGCTATTCTGGGGCTGATCCAAACGGGCCCCTGCAATTAACCCAGTTGTATCAGAGAACAGAGCTGACAGCAACCGGGGGAGTGCAGCGCACGGGGCCGGGGCAGGACGCAGACACACGTTGCAGTGCAGAACAGGGGGGTTACAGCGCGGGGGGGCGCTGCCAGTTCTGACTCTAACCACCTGTGCGTTGCCAGACGGCCCGAATTAGGCACCTGCCGTTTGCAGGAACCGAGTAACAATGCAGCACTGCTGAGTGCTGCGCACCCTGGAATTCACACTCGGTAGATTTGACATTTGCTGCCCTCCGTCAGGGGTTAGCAGCGTCTCCTCACGGGGGAAGAGCACGCTGGAGCACCCCAAAGGGCTGCTTACGTGCTTTCGTGTCCCACTTCCCCCCGCCTGCCTGGGGCTCACCACAGCACCGCCAGCCCTTTGCCCTCCCATCCTTCCAGCACAAACCCTTGTGCATCGCTGCCTCCCTCTGCTCTGGCCTCCCTCTCTCCTGCCTGCCCAGTGCTGCTGTTAGCCCAGCCAAAGCGACCGCCGCATCCCTCTCACTCCTGCCACGCTCAGACCTTTGACTGCACTCCCCCAAAGACCACCCCCACCTGCACGCCGGGACAGGCAGCAGCCACTCGATTTCCTCTCCGGCCTCCGAGGCTCTAACACATCACCCTGCGGCCAGGGGATCATTGCACCCACGGTGCTCTCTGACACGCAACTGTCGATGGACAAAGCGCAGAATTCTGTATGCAGAGGGCTCGTGCGTTACAGGACCCTGTCCCCAGCGGGGAAGAGCTGCATGTGCCCAGCAAGCACGGAGATGTGGTTAGCCTAGCCCACCTCCTCAGGGCAGGGCCATGCTTCAGAACCGGAGACAGCTGACCCACGGGAGCAGTGGACGCTGCGTGTGAGCACGGCAAAGAACAAAGGAGCCACGGCCATATGGAAAAGTCTCCTCTGGTTAACCTGAGCTTCATGGCCCCCTTCCTCCAGCTTGGTTCAGCTGAGCGCGGCTGGCCCAAGACCCATGCTGTGGTGAGACGCTTGCACTTGTTGAGGACAGAAAACTGGAGTTAATATTAGCTTCCTGCAGGCCGTAAGAGCGCTCATCCCAGGATTACACCTCTCCGTGCACCTTAACCTTCCTCTCCCAGCTGCGAAGTGGAGCATGAACCCAGCACTCCGCAAAGGGGCCTGCTAGACAGTCGGCCACCAGATGTGGGTGTTGTTCTGAGGCACTTTCCAATAAGGTCTGAAAGTTAAAGACCATCAAAGCATCCCTGTGTGGCAGAGCACAGGTGGGACATGCACGCACACCCCGACTTTCAGGGAAGGACTGGAAGCTTGGTTCTCCTTGGGAAGGAAACCCTGGGAGCTGCTGAGCCAACAGTGACTTAAGTGAGTGAAATTAACCTGATCAAATAACCCCAAAGGCTCCTGGGGCTGCTACGCGCAGGGCAGCAAAGCACGCACGCAGCCCACATCCGAGTGTGTCAAACACAGCTCACCCCTGTGGGAGCAGCCTTCTTCGGGACTGAACAGGCCAACCCACCCCGCTTACAAGTGCAAGAAAGCATTGACAAGTGCTGAGATTCTAAGGATGTCTAGAATTTGGTGACAGAAACCCCACATTGCGGAGAGTCAGACGCCATGAGCGGTGCAGCATTCCCTCTGCAGCTTCCGACACAGCAGCTCCCCTCCGGGAGGAGAAAAGCCAGTATCGCGTGACCAGTTCTGGGGGGAAGGAGAAGAGGCTGAGTGCTTGTCATCCTCACTTTCAAGAGCTGCAGAATGTATTTTAGGAACCCCAGAGGATGCAGGCCGCCCAGCAAGGAATCACAGCTGGAAAGGCCCCACCCTTCCAGGATAAGATGGCATTCCTTGTGTGCAGGGCCACATCTGGGCCTCACCTGTCAGCGCCCCTCAGGGATGGATTCTGAGCCTGAAGATTAATTTGGCCCCTGAGGAAGGAAGGTCACTTTGCAGCGTTTCAATCCACAGGAAAGGAAAGGAAAGAAAAGAATCAACACAGCCCTTTGAGAGACAGGATGGAGCCTGCAATCCAAGAGGGACAGAACTGGGAGCTTGGTTCACAGTCGAGAGCGAAAACTCCTGAAGACAAGGAATTGGCCACGATCTAGCATCCTTTATTCTTGAAAGGAATATGCATTTCCCTGGGATATGAAAACAGCTCCAAGTCAGGGGGCCCGTCTATCCTTACAAATCTATGGCTCTCTGAACTGCTAGGATGGAAATGGACACCACCAGAAGTGAACAGTGATCTTCAGTCAGCACAAGGATCAGGCGGTTACAGATTGAACACCTGTGTTTAAGTTTGCTGGACAACGCAGCAAGAACAGGATTTTTCCTGGCCACACAGCCAAGAATACACCATGAAGTGATGTGGTGTGGCTGTAGCTGTTTTCCCACATGGTTATTTTTGCAGCGTACATGGAGGAAGATTTGCCAAGGCTGGTTGGATTTTTAACCCCTTTTAAAACAGCAGACTCCAGAATTCTGCTCCACTCTGGGCTGGAGGGAACTTGCAGCATTTCAGCTTGGCCGACGGGCCTGGGAATTGGGCAAAGGCAGACAAGGAGCAGACCTGTCACCCAGATTCCCCAGTGACCAAGTACCAGCCCCACAGGCAGCTCTGAACCAGCTCTAAGGAGTTACACAGCTACCCAGTAAACCCACCACAATTCCTGCTGCAGACCGATAAAGCCCCACAGATGGCACTAACCCCAGCTACGGCTGGACAAACAGAACTCCTCAAAGGTAAAATGGGAGAGGACTACAAGAAAAGCCAGGGGTTGAGAACTGTCCCCAGAGTGGGAAGACACGGGAGGCAGGGTACATGGCAAAGGAGCCGATGAACAGGAAGGTGCTTAGAAGAACCAGACGGAGCAGCCAAGATTGCTGGAGACATTTTGTGCTGGACGCACTCATGTGGGAAAGACAAACCCTGCCTCTCTCTCGGCCGGACATCTGGACCAAAGCCTCCCAACTCCATTTCAGTGATATGAACAGATGCCACAGCGAGACCATGCTGATCCCTACAGGCTCCCCTCCTTCCTCCCACTTCTGAGGCCAGTCAAACATTAACCCACTGCTCCCTGGGGTGGCCCAGGAGTGCAAGGCCAGCCTTGGAAGGGCTGCTCACAGCAGGCCCAGAGCGCTTACTGGCGTACTAGTAGAAAGGTGCAGGGCTGCGCTGTGCGGGGGGTGCCCATGACACTTCGGCTCTCCCCCTATTGCAGCAGGCCAGACGGCGGAGTCACTCACCGCCACCCCACTCCAGGACACAGGCATCCAGCAGAGACTTTGCCGTCAGCTGGGAGCCCCATGAATTACTGCTCCCTCCTACGCCACCCTAACGCGCCCGCACTTTGAGAGACACAAAGGGGCTGAGACGCTCCTTCCAGCGAGCGAGGTGAAAGCAAAGCAAACCCTGCTTCAGAGGATGTCTCACACTTCCCTCCTTTAATCCTTTTCCCAGCCCCATTATCTTCTCTAATTTCCATCTTTGTGCCAACTTGCCTGACCTACCAGGGTGAGCAGACAGCAGGTGGGAAAAAATCGAGATGGGGGCGAGGCACCTGTGGAAGAAAAAGCCCCGAATATCGGGACATCCCTATACAATTGGGACAGCTGGTCACCCGTCCAGAACCCAGAGAGCTCCAGCTGCCATGTCAGAAGCGCACTGTGGAGAGCGGGGAATGCAGTCATCTCTGGGAAGGTCAAAATAACAGAAGTCAGGCTCTGAGCTGGGCCACTGTGCTGGTTTCGGGTCGCTTGGGAAACGTGAAGCAGCTCCCCTGGCTTTACCTGTGCTGAATCACGAAGTACAGCCAGGCGCCTGCCGACGTAAGCGGGCGCTGCGGGGAACCAACCCTCGACTGCTACCCTAGGTGCCAGCCAGGTCTGCTCCTGAGCGAGTGCATCTCCGTACACAGCCCTGCCGGGCCCGGCCCAGGAAATCAAAGCACTTCCACGGCAGGAACAAGGGTGACAAACCCTCACACTCCCTGGGGCGTTGGGCACAAGAGCTCAGACGCCAGCTCCGTACAGCTTGCGGGAAGGGACGGCCCTGGTGCAGACACAACGGGACAGTGCGAGGCCCCACAAGTTCAGTCTGAACTCAGTGCTCAGAACTTGCGAAGAGTCGGAGCCGCAGACGCTCACCCTGCAAACTGTTAGCTCTTGAGTAAGGGACAAAGTGAAGACGGGCAGCTGGGGTCCCTGCAGGGGCAGAGTTATGACCTGGGGGCATTTTAACGATGCATGTCCGTACCGGCAAGTGTCTGGGCTAATGGAAACTGAACCTTAACTTGGAAGATGGTGGGTTTCCACGGCTCCCTGCACCACCCTTAACTCCAGCTGAAAGCTCCTTGCCTGGGCGTGAAGATAACATTTACAAATGAGGAAGTGGCCATGTGTGTTTTGAAACCCAGGTTGGCTCTTTGTGCCCTGATGCAATGGCAGCTGCTTTCAGTCCAAGCCTATCGTCCCCCCCACTACTCACAGCCCTTGATTAACCCCGCCATGGGGCTCCCTCTTCCCTGGCTATTCACATGGCCCTTGGTTACCAGCACAAAGGATATTCTGCCTGCGACAGATGTTGGAGACAGTGGCTTAAAGCTGGGCCAGACCCACCTTGCTTAGTAACTTATTAGAATCATAGAATAATAGGGTTGGAAGGGACCTCACGAGGTCATCTAGTCCAACCCCCTGCTAAAAAGCAGGACCACTCCCCCTAAATTATCCCAGCCAGGGTTTTGTCTAACCGAGCCTTAAAAATCTCCAAAGATGGAGATTCCACCACCTCCCCAGATAGCCCATTCCAATGCTTCACCACCCTCCTAGAGAGAAAGTTTTTCCTAATATCCAACCTTGACCTCCCCAGCTGTAATTTGAAACCATTGCTCCTTGTTCTGTCCTCTGTTACCCTCGAGGGCAGCCTAGCTCCCTCCTCTTTGGAGCAACCCTTCAAGTATTCCAATTACTGTGTCTCAAACTGAGGGCTTAAAATAGGCTCCCCCACCCCCCCTTTAGCTACCATCACCCCAAGGGCTGGAGATCCCCAGGGGCTGCCTGGCCAGTGGATTCTCCCAAGTCTGTCACACTGGGGGCACCGGACCATAAGCCAGGCCACGTACGGCTCAGCTGCGATGCTGTGGGCGGTCCTCCTAACACGAGGCGTTAAATATTCAGCCACCGAGTTTAACGTTAACCAGCATTAGTGTGACGAACTCGGCCTTCTGCGGACTCGCACGCCAAACCGTGGCGAGAACCGCAGCCTTTCACCGCTGGCCACGCGTCAAACGTGCATCTGCTGGCAAGAGGCACGAGGAACACCCTCCACGGCCAATTAACGAGGGGGCGGACAAGCAGAGAGACGGCAACGGCTGGTGTTAACGGGGACCAGGAAGGGTCTGGCAAAGCGAGGAGAACACAGCTTTAGATGCGGCGATGAAGATGTGGAGCCTCGGGAGCCAGGAGAACCGGGTGGTCATCCAGGCGGCTGTCCCAGCACTGCGGAGCAGGCTGTGCACGCCATTAGCTGGGGGCCTGGGCACGTGGCTGACAGACAGGAAACAGAGCGAGGAGCTAAAGTCTAGAAGCTCCACCCGTCAATACTGCCACAGCCTGCATGGAGGATGGTCGCACTGCTCAGGGGGTTCCCGGCCCTCACTGCTCAAAGCTGCAGCAGCCAGCACAAAACTGGGAAGGTTTTGCTAGTGTCTCTGGAGGGCACCCGAGAAGGTCTATGCTTCCTGGGGGCCAGAGTGAGACTCTTGTGGCTCTGAGGCAGGAAGAGCCACATACACTAGCTACTGGCATCCATTCTTCACGCCTAAAGGCCAGAGAGAGCACCCATTTGCCCGTCAGCAGTAGCCAGCGCTGCTCAGCGCTACATTAGTCACAGGAGCAATGGCCCCGGAGGAGACGCCACTCCACGGCTGTTAACGCTCGGATCTGGAGATGCAACTGCTGGGAAGGAGGGGAGAGCGGTTATACTTTCGCTGCAGAAAACCGGCCTGTTCTTGACTTGGTTAAAAGAGCAGCGAAGATTCGACAGCTGTGTCAGCAGCACAAGAGGCTACAGGGCAGGTTGGGGTTGAATTCAAGCTGCTAAACTGAGTGAGAGAAAAGCCTCCTCTCTAACATCCTGGGGCCGACACCTACAACTCTATTGCGTGCCAGCCAGGAGAATCAGAGCTGCTGACCGAGCGCGTCTCGACAAGCTCATCAGCTCAAGTTAACCCCTCTGCCCATCTCACCGCTCGTGCCAGCGGCTCAGTTAGCTGGAGTTGAAAGCTCCACTGGAAACGTGGGCGTGCACAGGAACCTGGCTAGGAGCACTTGCATTATACCTTGAGCCAACACCGCAGCGAAGACAAGCCTGGACTCCCCACACCCTCATGGTTGGGGGCGACTAAGGACACAGGGGTTGAGATGTTCTAAAAAAGCTGCGGCTCATTCATTCATTCCCCCATCCTCTCCTCCCTGGGGACCGCCGACAAAGCAGGAAGGCCTGGGCAGAGAAAGGTGTGAAACATGCACAGTTTGATCTAGACTATGGTGACCCAGCACATCTCCTTCCTCTTTGTGGGCTGCACAGGCTGAATTGGAACCAGCCCCGCTCCCTAGAAAGTCTGCTCTGAAGTCTCAGGAGCCTGAGGAAGAACGTCCTATCTCTCAGCTCAGAAAAGCTTCGGATCAAATCCTGCACTAAACACGTTCACTCACAGCGTCGCTCTGCAGGGAAACACTCAGCATGGCTCTGCCCCCCAAAACACAGCCTCTCTGAACAGCTGATACGGCTAGACAGCAAAGGAGAGGTGAGCAAGCAGCTGCGGGTGTCTCTGCACCGGTTACCAGTAGTTAGCGCGACGGGCGGATTTCCCATCTCATCACGACTGCACCCGTTGCTGGGAGACACGTGGCCAGTAGCAGCCAGCAGCCCTGGCTTTTACAAAGCAGATGGCTAGCGTTTTATGGTCCTGGCATGGTGACACTTCTGTGCCCATCTGCAACATGCCAGCCTGAGGGCTTGGTCCATCCCAAGGTTAGTCTCGGCCCCAAATAATGCTGCTGCACAAATTCCATCACGCCTCTACCCACCATGCTACGAGGGCCTGCTGGAGAAGGCCACGTGGGCAGACCTCGGCCTAGATGGAGAACAACGAGAGCACTCCCTCAGTGCTCACACTAACTGGACTTTGCCCCCATCTCGTGAGACCGCCACATAAGAATGGCCATACTGAGTCAGGCCGAAGGTCCATCTAGCCCAGTAAACTGCCTGACAGTGGCTGATGCCAGATGCTTCAGAAGGAACAAACAGACCAGGGCAATTCTGAGTCATCCAGTCGCACGTCCGGCAGACGGGGTCAGGGACACCCGGGCCAAGGGGTTGCCTCCCTGACCATCCTGGCTAACAGCCGTCACTGGACCTATCCTCCATGAATTTATCTAATTCATTTTTGAAGCCAGTTATATTTTTGGCCTTCACAACATCCCTGGGCACTGAGATCCACAGAATGACTGTGTTTTGGATGAAGAAGTACGTCCTGATCTTTCCTTTAAACCTCCTGCCTATTAATTTCGTTGGGTGAGACCGAGATCTTGTGTTTCGCGCACATTCTGACACAGCCCAAAGATGCTTCTTCTGAGCCACGTACCAAAAGAATACTAGATACTGAACAGCCGACGAACTAGTCGATTTACAAGCCCCTCGACAAGCAAGAAGCGCCCTGTAGTGCATTCCAGACTGCAAAGCGAGGGAGGTTGTCTTTTTGAAATCTCGTTCCAGAGCGATAGCCATGTAAGTCTAGCTCAGCAAAATAAACAAGGTGTCCTGTGGCACTTTTAAAGACTAACTCATTTATTTATCACGTGAGCTTTCCTAGGTAAAATCCCACTTCATCATGTGTCTGATTAAGTGGGATTTTACCCTCAAAAGCTCATGCAATAAATAAATGTGTTAGTGTTTAAAAATGCCACAGGACGCCTTGTTTGAGATCTAGCAACTCAAAGCATGTGCCTTGTCAGTGATGTGAAATGTACAAACTTCTAAAATGTATAGTCACTTGCTTTTCTGTACAAAAGGATCAAAAAGAACCTTACAACATGAGACAGGGCGCAAAAGGGGAAGCAGATGGAGGAGGCGAAATATTACGTCTGGCACATAAGAACTCTCTGCCTCTCAGCCAACAATTCGAGATCAGCCTGCAATCCCATAGTGTTCAATTTAAAGCCCTGGAGAGTGTTTAAGTGACAAGTGCATTTCTACTTTGTTAAAAGCAATAACGGCCGATTTCAGCTAGTGAACCGATCTGAACTCTTTCCCCATCTGCCACAGAGCAGGACTGACTTTCTCCCTCGAGGCCCCCACAGGCTCAAATGATCAGAATACAGCTGAGCTGGTACGGATTGGCATCCTTTGGCAGAGCTGGAACTCACAACAGCTGTGCAGCAGCTGGAGTTCCTGGCACTGTAACACTAACAGCACTGCTGAGTCCCTGTGAAATGCAGGGAGTTGGGTAATGATTGCATAGCCTTTTTTCTCTAGCTCACCAGTTCCAAGGCTGCCAGCCTCAGTAGATCCATGTCACAGCTGTTTTGGGAGGGACTGTCTGTGAAAACCTGTTTTCTCAGGCCAGGTCTACAACCCCAAAGCCAACATTTATGGGCAGCCGGAGCAGAAACAAACAAACGGAGCCACGAAGGATTGTGCTGAACCGCGCTCCTCTCCTGAAGGAGACGCCTCCACTCCCAACATTTGTGTTGCACCCGCCTGCAGCCTCTGGGCAGTTCTCACGCTTCTCTACCCAACGGGCTTCAGTGCATTATGTTTGTCATTTCCAGCCTGATGCTGTGGTGTATTACAGCACTGATGTGAGAACGGAATCCCCTCATACACCACTGTTTTCTCTTAGCAGTCCCAAAGCATAGATCCTCCACCTAGAATTACTCTTTCAACCTCCCGGAAGGCTGGGTTATTTGGTATTTCTTGCCCAAATGCTTATAGCTTCGCACAGCAGGACATCACGCAGCGTCTTGTCACACTGATCACTTCCACCGCGAATGAATCCTTAAAGATCCGGGGCACGATGCTCTGGTAAAGAGCCAAATGCAAAGGGAAGTCTCTGTCCCTTCTTATTATACACACATCGCTGGTCACTAGCTGGGTAAGTGCACAGGATGTGCTGGAAATCTCCCAGCAAAGTTTTATGAGATTTCTAGTCCAGATTACGAACCCAGAGGTTCAACCCAGCCCAGCCTCCTGCTGCGGACTCAGCACCTCTCAGGCTTTACATTTTAAAGAGCTAATGGAATCGTTAGCAGCAACCACTGGAGCGAGTTACCTCGCAATCAGCCACCTGGGCATAGAGGGGATTTAGACAGCTGTACCAGAATTAGACCGTCAAGCCTCTAACTCCTGCGGGATTTACTCTGACAGCCCGAGGCTTGCTGAAAGGCCGATTCCTGAGGTGCAGCTCCTCCACAAACCCATCCCAATTCTGGCAGAATAAAGGAACATAAGAATGGCCACGTTGGACGAGACCAGTGGTCCACCTAGCCCAGCATCCTATCTCTGACAATGGCCAATGCCAGGTGCTCCACGGAGAATGAACAGAACAGGCAACCAGCCCCACGGGTTAGGGACTCCTAGCGCAAGGAGTTGAATCGCTGATCATGAGGGCTGCTAGCCAGTGATGGGCTTCACACAAAAGCTATACCAGCGGCTTCTTCAGGCATTAGATCTCCCTAGAATCAGAAATGTTGCTGCGAAAGGGCAGCCCAGGAAGGCTAGAGAAGGCTTTCCAGAGCTCTGCAGCTACTCAGACTGCTCGATGCAGGTGCTGTGGGTCCTAAAATGGAAACCCTCCAGAAAGCCAAGTTTCTCTGTCTCCTTTCCTGGTCCATCTTGCAAACCAAGTTTAATTTTTCTGTTCTGTTTTTAAGAGGAAACCACTCAGTTTCGCCCCCTTGCTACCACACATTACAAGTGCCAGGGTCACACCCTAGAACAGCAGGTAATTTATATCCTCCACTCCTTTTAATCAGCAAGTTGTATAATAAATAAAAAGCCAATGCTCTAAAAATACAATCTCCATACCACAGCACACAGCCTGCAAAGAAACAGTTTCCCTAAGGAACAGCAACATTTTACCTCCTTCAAGAACCAAATCCTTTCCCAGTGCTAAACACGATATGTGTAGGCCGCATTCTGCCCGACATGGCAGTGTGCCGGACAGCGAGGATGGTGAAAAAACAACCTCTATAGTTTACATTCCTTCTGAACGTAGCTTTATGGTTTTCTTCCTGCTACAGTCTGTCAGCTAATACGGCTACCGTCATCACTAAGGGTGGGTCGGTCTGCGGCCTGTTTCCCTCTCCACAGCAAAGATGTGCCTGTGTAACTCACATGGCTCAAGGGGTGAAAAGCCAGACCCCAGCAACGTCAATTACACCAACCTAAGCGCCCAAGCAGACAGCGCTGTGTCGGCGGGAGGCCAGGAGTAGAGAAGACCCCTCTGCCATCACTTAGCGTGTTTACATGACAGCGTTCGCAGCAACCGCACATCGCTGCAGTCCTGCCCCTATAAATGGTCCAGTGTGGCCATGGGCAACATTCCTGCTTTAATACCCTTTGGCTCTGCCTCCAGTCACCAGCACCTCTCCCAGCACGGTTTCTGCATCAGCACGTAAAGACTTTGCTTCAGAAGCCAGGTTGGCAGGAACTTTCCAATAACAAGCCCCTTGACAAACATGCCCTCTTGTCTGAGCCAGGCCATTAAGGGCTCACTCTGCACAGGAAACCCGGCCCTGAAGCCATCCCAGCTTCTCCCAGATCCAGACCATCCTTCCCAACCCACAGTCCCAAGCAGGTGGCCCTGGAACTGGATGTTCTTTGCAGATGCCACCCACAGACAAGCAATCCGTCTCATTCCCGTAACTTTACAGACTCCAATCCAAATCCACCACCTCCCGCTGCAATGTGCATTCCTTCATAAAGGTCTTCGGCCACCAACGACTTTCCTCCAGGAAAAAGGCTTTTTCTCCCCCAAAGGGAACACACGTGGGCCTCCCTTTAATCTGTTCCAGCAGCTTCGCCCCAAACACTCCCCTGAGCTGCGGGCTCGGCCGCCGCCGGCCCCACTCACCCCGCTGGGCTGCGAACCCCCGCCCCGCCCGCCCCGCCGTGCGCGGCGCTGCACACCCGGAGAGGCCGCCCGCCCGGTACCTTCCAGCAGCACCTCGCGGCCGGCCCGCTTGAGCGCCTGCACGGCCTGGTCGTGGGTGGCGTGGCGCAGGTCGGTGCCGTTCACCGAGAGGATGGCGTCCCCCAGCCGCAGCGCGCCGCAGCGCTCGGCCGCCAGCCCCGGGAAGATGCGGGAGATGAGCACGGGCATGCGGTTCTCGCGCCCGCCCTTGATGCTGATGCCCAGCCCGCCCGCCTCGGCCTTCAGCACCCGCACCCGCCGCACGCCCGGCTCCGGCTCCGGCCCCGGCCCCGGCCCCGGCTCGGCCTCGGGGGGCGGCTCGGCGCCGTTGGCCAGCCCGGGGGACGGCTCCTGCGTCAGGCTCAGCGCCTCGCCGCTCAGCTCGGCCGCCACCCGCACCCAGCGCTCCCGCAGCAGCAGCTCCAGCAGCCCCGCCTTGGCGGCCCGCGTCCACACGGCCATCGTGCCGCTCGCCCGCCCGCGCCGGAGTCACTCCAGTCCGGCTTCGCAGCCGGCCGCCCATTGGCCGAGGGGCGGGGCGAGCGCGGCCGTGGGAGCGCGCCACTGGCGGGGCGAGGGGACAGGCGTGGCCGGAGGGTTTAGCCCCGCCCCCGGGAGTGGCAGCGGGCTCCCCCTGGCGGACCGGGGCGGGGCTTACCTCGCAAGCTCCTCCCCCCCGCAGGGGAGCGGATGGGCGATGTGGGGCTCCCATGCAGCCAGCCTGCACCCTCCCCAAGCCCGGGCATTGGGACCCCGCTGCTCCTCGGGCACAGGGCAGAAAAGGGCCCAGGGGCTGGCCCCGTTAGTCCAGTCCAGCAAAACAACGTTACTCTTTTCCGGGGCCACCAGACTCCTAGGCTGCAGGGCAGAAAAACACCCAGCCCTCGGAGACTGCAGCACCTCAGCTGATTTGCCAGCTGTAGCTCAGAGCTAAAACAGGGAGGCCCGGAGCAAGGGGCGCATAGTCCGGTTTAGAGAGAGGGGGCATTCGTGCAGCAGATCCAATATTCATTGGGTTGCAGACTCCCTCAAGCATAAGGCAGCTCCAACAGCCTGGAGCCTGCTGCCTTCCTGCAGGGCTATTTTTAGCTCAAGCCTCTGTCACCAGCAGTGAGCCTAGATCCTGAGGACACCTATTAAGAGAGGGTAAGTACAATAAACTCCTCCGGCCCTGCCTCTAAGCACTCACACTTGACACCCTGTTCTCATGCATGAAGATGAAGGCCCTGTGAATTAGAGTAGTTCTAAGGCTGGGGGGAGCCATGAGAGGATGCAAGTATTTTTGCTTTAGAAAAGCATTGGGAAAAGCTCAGATAAAGACATTCCAAATGGGTAGCCATACAGCAAACAAGGAGTCCTGTGGCACTTTTGAGGAACGATTGAAAAGGCTGGGCCTCTTCAGCTTGGAAAAGAGGAGACTGAGGGGGGACATGATAGAAGTATATAAAATTATGACTGATGTGGAAAAAGTGGACAAGGAAAAGTTGTTTAAATACTCCCATAATACAAGAACCAGGGGTCACCAAATGAAACTGATAGGTAGCAGGTTCAAAACAAATAAAAGGAAGTTCTTCTTCACACAACGCACAGTCAACTTGTGGAACTCCTTACCTGAGGAGGTTGTGAAGGCTGGGACTATAACAATATTTAAAAGGGAACTGGATAAGTTCATGGTGGCTAAGTCCATAAATGGCTATTAGCCAGAAAGGGGTTAAGAATGGTGTCCCTAGCCTCTGTTTATCAGAGGATGGAGACGGATGGCAGGAGAGTGATCACTTGATCATTGCCTGCTAGGTTCACTCCCTCTGGGGCACCTGGGCACTGGCCACTGTCGGTAGACAGATACTGGGCTAGATGGACCTCTGGTCTGACCCAGTACGGCCTTTCTTATGTTCTTATGTTCTTACAGACTAAAATGTATTTATTGCATGAGCTTTCATGGGTGAAAAATCCCACTTCATCAGATGCTTGAGGAGGGAGAAGTACAGATGAATGGGAGGAAAATAAATGCAGGGAAGTGTGAGTCATAAGATCAGGTCAGACTGTTACAGCAAATCAATTCAGTTGTTTGGATTCAAACAGTAGGGAACAGCACATAGAAGGGAGGTAAGGGAAAAAGGAAAGCAGAATTACCTGTTGTAATGGGGAAAAAAACAGTCTAGGAAAGCAGAATTACCTGTTGTAATGGGGAAAAAAACATAGTCTCTATTTAGTTAGTCTTTAAAAGTGCCACTAAATTCCTTGTTTATTTCTCAGTTACAGAAGTAATTCTCAACACTAAGCCACATTTCCGCCCTGAATTTTAGCTGTCTGTTCCCTGCTCAAACAGCAACAGAGACAAGTTTCATTCACATCAGACCTTTGCTGAATATTGCACACAAAAAGCTGTAATGAACAGTGCCATGTAAGTTACCAGGAGTTGGGAATGCTATTTTCAAAGAGAGGCACCAGGTTTAATAGGATTTAACTGCTCCAGGATGACATGACCACAGATTGTAAGAGCCCCAGCACTCCAGGCTTTGAATGTTAACTTGATTGCTGTGTGAGATCAAAAAAAGATGGGAAAAGCACCAAACTGTGTTAGCCCTGATATGGGGTGGGGGTGGGAGTGGACTCCTCTTCTACAAGTGGAACCCTACACTGCAAAGCAATGCTTTACAACTGTTCTTTTCTGCTAAGATACGTGAATGGGCCCGGGCCGAATCTGATTCATGGTTTAATACAAATGCTCTCACGTGGGATGAACTTTTGTCTTGAAGGGAGTGGTGGAGAGGAATTGAAACGCTCCCTAATTGCAGAGGAGCTGCTGTTCTGTAACCCTGAGCCCCTGAATTAGTTCTGATTTAAAGCTCCCTGCCTACTCCTCCAGACAGATGATGCTGTAACTCAATCCAAGCGCTGGCCTTTGTGGACACCAGAAGAGCTTCATGGGAATCGCAAGGGCTAGGCCAGAGGGACTGCAGCGGTGCTTTGTTAGCTTACATGCCACATAGTGCGTTTCCGCTGGGGGGATGAGTAAAGCCAAAAGAGCCTCTGAACAAGGGGATGAATGGAAGTACCAGCCCAGCAGGGCAGGGACGGCAGCGTTCATATCCATGCTGTCTGGCAACGGGAGAGAAGGGATCTGCTGTGAAACCCCAAAGACGACACCTATTGGCTCCAAGGCTCAGGCTGGCTCCCTTCATGGACCACAGGTAAACACCCACTGACAGGAATCAAGGCTTTGCAAGCCTGAACCTACGACATTCATCACGTTTTCTGAATTAACTTCCCGCTGACAGCTTCCAAGCAGCAACCCATCAAGAGCCCAGAGGGCACCGCCCACGCAGTCCTTTCTTCTGCTTCTCACCAGCCTGTTGCTTAGGCCTGAAAAGCCTAATTCAGTTTGGAGTTTTAGAATCCTAGAAATGGGGGGCTGGACGGGACCTCAAGAGGCCCCCTCCTGCCCCTGTGCTGAGGCAGGGCCAAGTAAATCTGGGGAGGGAAAACTCGTCTCTCCTCGCTCTTCCAGTCCCAATCTCCTAAGTAAGGGAACGGTGGCCCCTGGTGGCAGTTAAAGACTATGAAAATGAACAGGTCAACAGAAAGCTGGCTGCTGCCGTGGGCCTGGACCTCCAGCCCAGCTGCTAAATCATATTAAGAGACAAGAAAAATCCCTTAACGCTTCCCAACTGCTGCTTTTCCATGTAAACATCTGCAGTAATTGGCACAGGGAGGTTATGGGTTGGGAAGTGGGGCTAAATAACGGAAAATGGAGGCGGGGTGATAAGCGGAAGGGAGGTATTCTCATAAGACAGTTTAAGATACGGCCCCCACTATAAAAAGAGCCTGAGAACTTTGAGGGTAGAACAGGGGTGGCCCCTTGATCCCGTCAGGTCAGTGCCCAGGCTCTGGGGCCAGTCTGCGCCCGGTGCTGGCTGTCTTTTTACAGTGTACTTAGTGACATGTCAGGCCAGCTCTGCCACGTGCGACTCCTCTGAGGGAGAAGCAGTCAAGGTGCACGCGGCCAAGCTGCGTGGGAGGAGAGGGAAAGGAGGCGTGGGGTGGAAGGGGATGGGACAAGCAGCCCTTGGGGTGCAATGCGAGTGCAGGCAGGAGTGGCTGGGAGGAAAAGGCACCAAACACATCACTTCCTGCTCTTGCAGAGACGTCCCCTGCCCACAGGCCCTGCAGTTCCCGGTCAGCCTCCATGGGCTACCCCATCACGGCCTGCAGCTACCTTGGGCCCAGGTTCGTATGCTTGCCCATAAACACGGCCCAGAGAACTGGCACAACTGCACACACAGGCAGCCACCTGGGCCACCAGCACGTGCAAGCTCCACACCCGAAGGCTGGTTCCCAGGGCCCAGCCGGGCACATCTCGGGGACACTGATCATGGCACTAGCAGTGAACTGTGCACAATCCTAAAACCCTCGAGGGCCGACACTCCCCAGCCTCCCTCGGCAATTTGTCCCAGTGCTCAACACCCCTGACCGTTACTTCCTCGTGTCCAAACTAAACCTCGTTGCTCCAATTCCAGCCCACTGTCCTCAGCGGGGAGGGTAGGATGGAGGCCCTGCTTTCCACGGAAGAGTCATAAAAACTGAGTTTCATCACATCCCCGCCCCCAGCACCTACCCCACACACTTGGCCGGCTCCAGAAACCTGGCATGGTCTGCGCCTGACCACATGGACCCCTCCCATGAGAGCTAGTCGGTGTTTATGAAGGAAGAGCTGGGTGTTAAATTTGGTTGGAGCCGGGGTTTCTGGAGCCAGCTGAAGTGGCTACACGTGTTGGTATGAACTGGGGGACAGCTCCCCTATGGCGCCCCTCCATGGCGAGCAGCCCGGTAGCGAGAAAGAGTCCAGCACGTGCCGTCATGTCATCCAAACAGAGTCCAGCATCTTTGCACAGAGCCTGGCTCAACAGGCTTCCAGTCCCACAGCGACGAGTGGGTGCCGAGCTCCACTGAACAGCGGTAACGGAGGGTGAGAAGAGCTCTTTTCCCATCTAAATTCTAGGATCAGAACCAGACCCACAGTGCCCCCAAACCAGCCCTAACTGCTGTGGTCAGCGCCAGCACCGCGAGTAACAAAGCCAATGCAGACTGCGAGGCTGGGGTCTGTGATGACCAGGAAGGGAGAGACATTGCTGGAGGCCTGGGACTGGGTCCAGCCTCCGTGGAGAGGCTGCATAGGATGGGGTGTGGATGAGCTGATGTGCCCCAGCAGACACCCCTTCTCTGGAACCTGGCTGTAGAGCCCCTCGGTTGTTAGGGAAGCAGGGAGCCCAACAGGGCAGAGCAGATTCAAGAGCACCGCCCCACAGAACAGCGGGGGTTTATTGTTGGGGACATCCCAAGGGAAGCAATCGCACAAAGAGTCTCCACGGCCAGAGTAGTGCAGCTCTCAGGTGCCAAACTTCTTCTGTTGGACGGGTGGGGGCAGCTGTGTCTTGATGTCCATGACGGGCCGCTCCACCACCACCAGGGAGCCCTCGTCCAGCAGCTCCATGAAGAGCAGTGGCTGCAAGGCAGGAAGAGGAGTCACAGCTAAAGCTCTTCTGGGGGCAACACAAATGGCTCTGGAGTGTGCAACCGCAGCAAGATGGATCAGGGCTCCAGGGGCCTGCTGGACCAGCTCCTAGCCTATGGCAGGCAGCCCCTGAAAGCCTGCGGCTCCCTGCCAGGCAGCCCCAGAACCTCTGAGGGTCCCCTCCACACAACGGGCTGTGCAAACTCGCTGGGCTGGGCGCACTTCGCTCTGCAGTGACTGGCTGCAGCAAGGCAGCTCCCGCTACAGTCCTAGGGATGCCCAACACCTGCCCCTGCTGCCCAAGAGCCTGCAGGAGGGCGGGCGGGATGGCCAGGTACTCGTGTTTCTATGACGCACCCAAGTCTTAGTGAGGGGCTGTCTGGCAGCATCATGTCCCCCGTGAGGGCCGACTGACCCCGGGAGGAGCTCTGGAGAAGGACAGGGCCATGACTGATCCCATGTCCTGACGGAATGGACATGCCCAGCCTGCTCCAAACATCATGGATCATCCGGCTGATGCAAGCATCACACTCTGGGCATGTTCAGCTCCCTGCTGCCACCGTGGGCCTTGGAGTCTCAGCCAGGTCACGGGTCCCCTGGGGAGTAAACTTCCCACAGAGGAAGAGCCGCCGGCACGTGCGAAACCTGGGCTTCAGCACCGGAGCCGCTCTCCTGGCTCCCAGCGGGCAGCACCGACCCCCCCCAGCGGTGCCTCACACAAGGATTCTCACCCGGTACTTTTTGCAGATCTTGAAGGCATGAACATGGCCCCTCCTGGCCTTCTCGGAGAGCTGCTTTAAGGTGATCTGATTCATCAGAGAGGTCGCGGCATCGGGGAGGGGCTGGGGAGAAAGCGTGCCGTGTGTCTAGCCCCCGAAACTGTCTCTGGTCACACTGCTCCCACCCAACAAGGGACCCTCTCTGCGGGCCAAGCACACAGGTGCCACCCCAGGGAGCCACGCTAGAGAGGCCACTGACCAGCAGCTGCTCCCCCAGCATGCCCAGTCAGCCCCCTGTATCATGCCAGGGCATGGTGAGAAAACCACGCACCAACTGCCACCACCTCTCCCAAACCGCCCAGCACACGACCTCCATGGCTGCCGCAGCGAGCCAGGTGCTCCACATGCTCCCACCCTCCCGCACCCCTCTTCCAAGACAGCAGGAGGCCCCAGCCATCGATAAGGACTCAGCTACTGCTAATAAGGCGTCTTGCGCAAGCCACATGGCCTGCATATGCAGCTGTGGGGCCAGGGTGAGCTCCGGGGAACGTCCCTTGGTCCCACACACAGTGGGGTGGCCCTGACTCACTGGCAGAGCGGCTTCCCCGGAGGCTGACAACCCACAAGCTGCGTCACGGAAGCGGCCGGAGCAGGGACTCACCAGTGACTTGTCCAGGATGCAGAACATGTGTGTGTCATGGAGGAGGATGTGTGCTGGCTCCTTGGGGTTAAAGGTGATGTGGGTGATGGGCGTGTCCCGCTCTAGCCAGCCCCTATGGAGCCCGTGTTGCTGCACCTTCCTGCTCCAGGCAGTGTACTCCCGGCTGGGGATGCTGAACTCAAACACCTGACAGGCACAGGGGCCGGGCAGGAAGAAATGGGATTACAGCCACAGAGGCAGAGAGACAGACCAACAGACAGACATCCCTCTGGCCAAGTCCCTCCCTTTCTCCTCTGCAGCACAGCCTGAGCGATTAGCAGCAATCTCGGTGGAAAACGACGCTCCAGCGTCACACTGCCCCCGCTTTAATTTCAGTGCCCAGCATCCCTTCGAGAACGGAGGTGTCCAGAGCCCCCGTCCTGGCCAGTCCAGACCCAGACCACCCGCTGGCCATGAGAAGGTGGATCAGTTTGGTCTCAGACTTTGCAAACTGGCTCCTTCAAACCCAGGCAGGTGTGGCTGGTAAATTCCAGTGCCCCTAAAACCAATCTCCAGCGACTGCAGCCGCAAAGACAACCCCCGCAGGGTGCCCACAATCCAGTCTAATGGGTGCATTCATTCCTGACAGCAAGGCGTGGCCCCCACCTTCCCGGTGGAGCCAGTATCCCCCTGCCCCCAGCCCATTACCGGGAAGCAAAGCAGCGGCTGAGAGCAGGGGAAAGCTCCTACCTGCTGGTCTGAGTGGGCGATGACGAGGTTATTGGTTACGGGGTGAATGGCCAGGGCGGTCACTGCGCAGTTGTATGCGGGCACCGTGCAGTGTGGCTGAGAAGAGAAGACAGGGTGAGATACGCACGTCCGCGGGACTGAGAGCCCAGGCTAGCTGTGTGCGATGGCGGCCGAGACTCCTCCATCCCATCCCTGGCGCAAACGATGGGAAGGGAATGCAACATGCACCAAGCCAGCTGATCTGTCTGCTAGAGCTAATCCTTCAGGGGACCTTCCTGCCCAGAGCTCTCCGGCGCTGCAGCCCTCACCTTGAAGTGTCGCAGGCTGTAGATGTTGATTGCCCAGTCCCCACCAGCGGCAGCCAGCCAGTCCCCATCCGCGCTCACAGCTAGCAAGTACACAGCCTCCATGCTCTCTGCAGAGAGAACGGCCGCACCGCTCAGGCCAGGTCGCTTCCTCTCCAGTGCCAGATGCACCAAACCCAACTGGGGCCCCAACCCCATCTCCTCTGTCAGGGCACCGCACCACACAGGGGGAGATCAGGGAACAAACCCAGCAGAGTCTGAGGGGCGCGGATGAGACATGCTTCTTTTCAGGGGCAACAGGAGTGGATCCAGAGCAACTCAAACGGGAGCCAGGAGTTCATGGGCTGTCCCGGGGAAAAGAAAGGCACCCCACCCCCTGCCAAGCCCTGGAAGGCAGGGCTGCTGGAATGGCTCAGCCCAGGGCAAGCCTCCCCTCCCAGCCCACACAGGTTTGTGGGAGGACGAAAGCTGGGGATCCTGGCGTCTGCCCCCACAACAGCTGTAGGGAGCTGGTACCTGAGTTTGGGCGGAGGGTCTGCAGGTGCCTGCAGCCCCCTGGCTCCAGGAGCTCGAGGATGTGCACGCTGCCCTGATCCGAGGCCACAAGGAGTCTGCTGGAGTCAGCGGAGCACAGGAGCTGGTGAGCCGAACCTTGCAGCTTAGGCATCGCGGCGACCTTGGAGAGGGCAGGAGGGGGGTCAGAGACAGTGAGCCTCGTCCTGCACTCAGGGAGCCACCATCTCTAGCAGGCTGCAAAGGGCCCCCCCCCCACAGAACTCACTCGACTGCCGCGCCAGCGCTGGACAGTGACAGCCAGTTGGGGGAGACCGGACTGGAGGGACGAGCCCCCAGAGGAGCTCGCACTTACCCGCTTGATGCTGACGCGGTCGTTCTCGTACCGCACTCTGTGCAGATGAAACCGGGAGGCCGTGGAGTAGGCGACCCAGCTGCCGCAGGGCGAGACACAGCTGCAGCAGATGTGCTCGGGGCCCTAGGGAGCACACGAGGGGCTGAGGCAGGAGGCAGGGCTGGCCAAGAGGCCTCCCTCTGTGTTAGTCCCACAGATACCCGCACCCTGCGCTGGGCCAGGCCCCCTTGCTCCAACGGCACTCCGGAGCTCAGTGGGGCTCCCTGCACGCACCATGGGGTGTAGCTGCCCCTCACTGGGGGTCTGTTACATGCCAGGTGCAGGAATTACAGGAACCGGACGCATTAGGCCAGCTTGTCCCAGCAAGAGGGAACAGGCAGGGCTGGCCAGAGAGAAGGCACCCCACCCCCTGCCAGCAGCATCCCTCAGTGGAATGGCAGTGCCCATGTGCGTCTCCCCTCCGCATCTGGGTGCTGACAGCCCCCAGTGAGGCCGTGGCAGCCGGGAGCCCACTCTGCACCCTCAAGCTCACACCCTCCAAGCGTCTCAACGGCAAGAGATCACAGCACAGCACGAGCCAGGGTGCAGCCCCATCACCCACTGCTCCTGTCTCACTGCATCCCGCCAGGCCCTTGGACATGCACTACGCCACGGACAGAGCACGGCTTGCTCACCGGTTCAGCAGCCTCTCCGACATCTATCACGCTATCCTGGCACCCCGCCACGCGTCTACTTGGGGACATGCCCGGGCCAGCCACCAGAGCCAGGAGGACCATGGGGTGACGGCTCCTGCTCTGGTGAATGCCCACATCTTCTCTAAACACGTCAGAGCAGCGCTGGCTAGAGCACACCCCGCACCCGGAGAGGCCGCTCCATCTTACCTTGCTCTTCAGCTGGAGCAGGTGCTCCGGGGCCCGGGAAACGGGGAGCACGTCACCATCCTTCCCTGGGAGCAGAACCAAGAGCACTCAGTGCCGATGTCCCACGATACAGACGGGGAAAGACATGCTGGTGAGCCACCTCCAGAACCCAGCACGCCCAGCTCCTCCCACCATGTGCCACGCTGCACTCTACTGAGTCATTCCCAGCGCCCTGCCCAGCTAGCGCCAACCCTCCACGGACACACTGCAGCAGGGATCAGCGTGGTGAGTGAAATGGAGTACCGTGTTTTTACATGGGCAGCATGAGATTTCTCTTTGGCCACATGCCAGCAAGCGGGCAGTGGCCCCAGCCAGTGCCTGAGCCAGGGATGGATGGAATGCCATAGTGGCAATTCTGGATGCTACGTGGCCCCAGCCAGCGCCCGAGCTGGGGATGGATGGAATGCCATAGTGGCAATTCTGGATGCTATGGGACCCTGCACATGGCTGAAACAGTTGATTTGCAGGAGCCTGATCAGCGTTCCTGCTGAGCCAAGGCACGGCTATATGCCCCCCAGACACTTCCTCCTTGCCCTCTCTGCTAAGGCTGCCCAGAGGGGCCCAGCTGGAGATGTTGGGGTGGGGTGGACTGGTAATCCCCTGGGAATGGCACTGGACTCATTTCATGGATTTGCCAGAAACTCCTTTTCGGGCACTTTACTCTGCCAAACTCAAACCCGAGGACAGAGCACTTGGCAGCACTCGCATCTTACCAGTGGCACTGGTGGCCCCGAGTTTCCAGAGCTCCAGGTGTTGGGGAAACTGGAAGAGGAGGAGCCTGGCCTTCTTGGCACACGAGACGAGGCGTCGCTGCAACCAACCGAAGTCAGCCAGTTAGGAGGCCCCTGGGTAATGGGACAGGCCAAGGCTGGATGGCTGGAGAGCCCAGCACGTGCAGAAGCAGTTTGAGGGGTCACACACAGCTAGTACTCAATTTCTTAGGAAAGAGGTGCTGGGGTGCAAGCAATTATTTCTCTCTCTCTCTCTTTTTTTTTTTTTTTAAACACCAAGCCCAGCGGTGAGCTAGCTCAGCACTGCACACACCCCTGGTGCAAGAATCAGCACAGGGTGCACATCTTGGCTCCAGAGAGCTCCTCAGCGAATTCTGCTGCCTATTCTCCCCTGCGGGTCAGCGTGAACATTGGCTGTGCCCAGACAGCACCCACACGGTGCTCTCACCGAGCTGGAAGCAGAAAGGGCGAAGAGGGACCAGGCTGCCACATGAGGAGGGAAGGGCTCACACACAGCAACAATCCCAAGAGCCTGGGAGCACAAGTCACACGGGTCCCAAAGCAAACAGGAGTCGGTGGCTCAGGCCTCGGCAAAGGGATCGACCAGGTGGCACTTACATGGGGGTAGGTGAATTTCCGGAGGGCTGCGTCATAGCTTTTTCCGTGAACCTTCTCCATGAGCGGGCGGATCACCAGCTGCGCATCCAGGCCTGAAAGATGAGACGCCCGTGTGGAGGAACTGTGCTGAGCCAGACCGAGTGAGACCAGAGCAGCACCACCACCACATACCTCCAGAGATGAGCGCCGTCGCACTGTGCGCCACAGCCCGGACGTCGTGGGTGTGATGCTGGAAAGGCTTCGTCCGCACCCACTGGCTCTCAGCACTGCCCCACTTCAGCGGCAGCAGCTGGAATTGGTACACGGCCCCCTCCGAGGTGCCCACCACGATGCTGTCCTCAGTCTGGGGAGAAAACCAAACAGCCCTGGCTCATCAAGCCCACAGCAAAACGCTGGGCAGTGCCAAGGCAACAGTGGAGATCTGACTGGTTCCTTCAACCCCGGTCCAAGAGGGTGGGAGATGGGAGCGCTCCCGCCAAGGCAAAATCCACCCCACCAGTCTGCAGCAACTGCTCCTGGCCAGCAGCTCTGGGTCAGCCAGTGTCACAGAGGATGCTGCAGATAAGGGGGGAAGAGTCCGTGCCCATAGCCTATACAGTCACAGCCTACCACCCAGCTAATAAACGTGGGCCTGCCAGGGCCGCCCGACCCCTCCTACCTCGCACACAGCGAGAGACAGCACAGCCGAGCTGCTGACTGGGTGGGTCTCCAGCAGGGTTCCTTTCTCCGAGTCCCAGAACTGCACCTTCCCCGCCGAATCAGCACTGACGATTGTGCCGTCGGACAGGAACGCCACGCTCCAAACCACACACTCGCGGCTCTGGGGCCCCTGTAGGCACCGGTCCACCAGGATCCGCTGGATGGAATGGCCTGCAAAACAGACAAGCCCAGACAGCTGGTGGAAAGGGGGGCAGAGCTGTGGAGAGCTCACAGCTCAGGGCGGGGCCAGAGCATGCGAGCTGGGCCCCTCACTGACATGGACAGCCCTGAACCTCTCTTCTCCACAGTGATTTGCTCGGACTCCCGTTCAGCTGCTCCAGGAATGCCCAGTACATGGACACCCTAGCACGGACGCAGCCAGGCATGGCTAGCTCCACTTGCTTTGGGGCGCATGGGGAGTGGTAGATGGACTCTCCTCCTCCAGCACATGAAGGAGGGGGAAAGCAGTGCTGAAGGGACAGCACAGAACTCAGCCTACTCAGACATGAACGCTTCCAGTGCCTCTGCTGGGCACTCCCAGTCACCTGATCTGACGTCAAAGACTCGGAGAAGGTCGATGGAGCCAACAGCAATACGGGTCCCGGAGGGGTGCCACGAGAGGGACAGGATGCGGCCTGGAAACGACACAGCAGGAGACCTCACACATGGACCAACCCTGACCACTGCACGCACTGATTCTTGGATAGTCTCATGGCTGGAGTGCCCTGAGGCAGAAAGCCCCACCTTGGGAGGTGGAAAGAGATGGGGCTGTGCCTTCCAGACAGGGGGAGCGTACAAGGCTGGGGTGGGCTAAGCTAGAGGACAGCTCAGAAGCAGACAGCTGGATCCGAGAGAGGTGCACACCAGCCTCCCCTTCACCCACCCACCCACAGCTCCCTCTTGACCACGCTTCCCTTCTAACTGCCCTTTCCCAACTCAGTCCAGGTGACTGGAGGAACGCCAACCCCAGACTGGGCTGGCAGGTTCAGAGGGAACGGCAGAGAACCAGGGTTGGCGCATTTAAAGAAGATTCTGTCGCCCTCTCCACCTCCCAAGCAAACCTTTCCTCATCAGCCTCTGCTGCACTGTTCCCATTTAATCTACCTTTCTGCCGGTCCAGGCTCCTCTCAAACTGGATTTTATCAGGCAAGATTTGGAAAAGCTTCACTGACCCGTCCTCACAGCCGACCTGTGGAGATGGATGGGACGACAAAATGAGAGAGAGGAAAAAACCCTCACTGGGCTCATGCCCACTGTCTGGAGAGAGGGCTCCCGAGGTAGGCATTGAGGGGCTCCCAGAAGCAACATCAGTTCCACACACCCCCACCCAGACTGGCTGCTGCCCTGCTCTCCTCATGGCGTCCACCTGGTGAGGCGTGACGAAGGGAGTGCCCCCCAGTGCACAGAACTCCCCCATCTCCATGAGGGGCTGGAGAAGTTACCATCACGCTATTTCCTGCCTGGCAG
The DNA here is from genome assembly GCA_007922175.1 of Pelusios castaneus. Taxonomy (NCBI): domain Eukaryota; kingdom Metazoa; phylum Chordata; order Testudines; family Pelomedusidae; genus Pelusios; species Pelusios castaneus. Next base: position 2,075,237 of record ML685950.1, read on the forward strand.
AGGCTTGCCTTCTGGGAGAGCAAGAGGCAGAGCTAGGCGGCCCGGATTCCACGCTGGAGTCCTTCGAACCAGAAGCTCCCCTGGTTTTTTAGGAAATGGTGGTAGTGAGTGGATCTGTGACTGGGGGCTCCTGGGCACCAGCTATGTGCCACCCTCCTTCTGGCTCCCTATGCCCCCACTCAATGCACTCCTCCCCAGGCCCCAGAGGCAAGCGGGAGGGGAGCCCCCCAGTCTCTCGCACACACTGGGATCCAGGTAGAGGAAAGGGGAAGGACAGGAGGCACAGGCCCCATTTACCTCCATGGAGAGAATTCTCCCTTGCCCCTAACTCGCCCAGCCCAGCCTGCCTGGCACTGCTGGACAGGAGTGTAGCCGCTGAAGACAATTGGAGTGTGTGCGTGGATTTCAGAGCTCCAGGGAACTCGCTAGTTGGGAGTAGTGGCAAGGGAGGCATTTCTCATTCGCTCCACAGGCCAGAAGGAGCCAGGGGTGAGGAAAGCGGATCCCAGGGTGACATACCAGCCCAATGCCAGAGCCCAGTGGGCAGATTTCCATGGGACTTTTCAGCCAGAAGTACTCACTGCCAGTTGCGTGCCATGGGCATCAGCCGCCAAGCTCCAGATGGGGCCCCCAAAGCCATCCAGGGAGTACTTGACTCGCAGCTTCTCTAAATCATATTCGCTGATGTCTCCACTCAGGCCTGCTCCGAAAAGCCGATCCCCAGCTGCCCAGCACAGCGCCTCTATGGATCTCGTCTCATGGCCTGGGATACCCTGGAAAGATGCACAGATCAACCTAGAGCCTCACACTACTGCTTCTCCTGGAGCCCACTGGGCTCAGAAAGCCCAGGTCAGAGCACCAGATAAGGACAAAACCTTACTTTGTGGGGGGCCCTCCCCCGCTACCATGGACTGGCTGGTGAGTCTTGCCAACATACTCAGGGTTTAACTGATCGCCATATCGCGGTCAGGAAGGAATTTTCCCCCAGGGCTGATTGGCCTGGGCTCTGGTGGTTTTTCACCTTCCTCTGTAGCCCTGGGAATGGCTCATTTGGTGCTGGATTCTCTGTCCCTTGAAGTCTTTACACCATGCTTTGAGGACTCCAGTAACTGGGTCTTAGGTTAGGGGTGTATTAAAGGAAGGGGGTGGGGGCAGGTTCTGTGGCGGTGACCAGATGATCATGTTGGTCCCTTCTGACCTTGGAGTCTATGAGAGAGGCAGGGCTGAGAACTCCCCCAGTCAGTACTCCTCTGCTTCTCCATAGAGTGAGGCCAGTTGCTAGGCCAGCACTGTCTGCTGGGATGGGCCCCAAGGGCCTCCACGAGCCCTTAATGCATGGCCAAATCAGCAAAACCACCGGCCAGGCCAGTCCCAGAAGCCCTGAGCTGCTCCCGGGCCCTCCCTCCAGTGTATTTCTGACTGCTCCTGTGCTTTCATGCCCATCTCCACCTGAAGTCACCGGCTGGGACATGGCTGGGAGGGTTTGCTTGGTTAGTGGAGCCCAAGGCGGTGCGGGCCGGAGGGGGGCCTGGGAGCCCAGAATAAATCCAGAGGCAAGGCAGGGGAAATCAAACATGCAGCGAACTCCTAGCAGGGGGCGAGAGGCCAGCCTTGGCTCCCCGCACCCAGCAGCCCTAGGACCGTCACGGGGACCCAGGCTCTACAAGGGCCCGTCCCTAGCAGGGGCTCAGGAGCAGGGCCGGCGGCTCTGGGGCCGCTCCTGGGGTCGGGGCCGGCCAGGCGGGCGAGGGGCTCGTTACCTTCTCCTGGAAGTAGTTGGCCGCGAAGTTGTAGAGCTCCAGGGCGCCATCCGTGCGGGCCAGGGCCAGGCGGTCGGAGCGGGCGCTGTGAGCCAGGCAGCGGATCCCCGCGGGCACGTAGGCGAAGAACCGGACCCGGTGAACCTGGAACTCCCCCATCCCGGCCTGCGGGGCGGGCAGAGCTCAGGGCGGCCGGATCCCCCCGGCCCGACTCACTCCCTCCCGGCCCCGCCCGACTCGACCCACCCGGCCCGATTCACCCCCTCCCGGCCCGGCCCGGCCCGACTCACTCCCTCCCGGCCCCGCC
>ML685950.1:2081880-2189676 GCA_007922175.1 Pelusios castaneus
GCTCCCGGCCCAAGAGGCACTGGAGCCCTAGGCCCCCACCCAGCTCCCATCCTGATGGCAACCAGAGCCCTGAGCCCCAACCCAGTTTCTGTCCTTAGGGGAGGTGGCCTCCTGGGCCCTAGCCCGGCTCCCATCCCAAGGGGTACCGGAACCCTGGGCCCCATCCCAGCTCCCATGCCAAGGGCAGGTGGCCTCCTGGGCCCTAGTCCAGCTTCCATCCCAAGGGGCATCAGAAACCTGGGCCCCAGCCCCGCTCCTGTCCTGAGGGCAGGTGGCCTCCTGGGCCCAGGCCCAAACCCAGCTCCAGTCCCAAAGCCGGCTGGTGTTCTTGGTCCAAATTCAGCTTGCAACCCCATGGGACCTGGGGGCCTGGGCCCTAACCCAGCTCCCAGGTCAAGGACAGGGGGTCTCCTAGGACCAAGGCCGGCTCCCATGCCAACAGGGACTGGTCTCTTGCAAACTAGGCCACCTGACACCTTGCCTAGGAATCCGTTCTCCTTTCCAAGGGAAGCTGGACCCTTGGGGGGGGCCCCTGCTACCATTGCAGGGGTTGGCTCAGCCATGGGCAGGAACCCGGCTCCCAGCCCAAGAGCTGGTGGCCTCCTAGGCATGAGCCCCAGTCCAGTTCCTGGACCACCTGGCTCCCTACACCCTACTTCAGCTGGATCTCTGGGCATGAACACAGGTCCCCTTGGAAGGGGGCCTGCTATGCTGGACACTAGACCCACTGGTCCCCTTGGACAATCTCCCTTCCTCAGGGCAGCTGGTCTCCAGCATGTGAACCTGACTCCCTTGCCCAGGGTGGGTGAGCCCCGACCCATGAACCCAGTTCCCTTTTCCAAAGCAACGGGGTCCATGGCCATGAACCTGGCTTCCTGCCCTAGACCAGCTGGCCCCCTGGCTCTAGCTCCAGCGCTGAGGGCAACCGGCCCTACCGCCCTGACCCCAGCTCCTTTCCCAGGGGTGAGCTTTCCTAATGGGACATTACCGTCTAGTAACACCACAGCCAGGCTGCCTTGGTGCTGATCCTCTCCTGAAGCTGGAGATCACCGACAGAGGGAACCGGCGAGTCACGGGGCCCACACCTGAGACCTGCCCTGCCAGCAGCAGGACCTAGCAGAGTCTCAGCCCTTCCCATTGCTTTGCTGGGTCCAGGACTGGAGGCTGCTCCTCATCCTCACCGTGTTTTTGTGACACTCCTCAGGGACTGCAGCTCTGCACTGCCCTGCCACCCAGCCTGCGCAGCAGGGAGCAGGTTCCGACTGAGAACAATGGGCCATGTAGCCTTTGCTGAACAGGCCCCGGGTGTAACCGCGGAGCTGCTGGATGGGAGGGTGGAGGCAGCAGCACCGCGACTTTCCCGTCTGCTGGTGTGTTTCTGCCCCATCCCTTTAATAAAGTGATGGGCGGGCAGAGGGCCAGCCCCAGCTCCTGGGTCACGCCAGCCCGGCAGTGAGGAGAGAACCTGTGACCAGAAGGGCCAGGGCCACTCGGACCTCTTCCTGCAGCGTGGGGCCCCTGGTGCAAACCCTGGGGAATGGAGCCTCCCGCCGCTCCCCTTGGGCCCTGCACGGCCAGGCAAGGGGAGAAAGCCGCTCTGGGGGCACGGCCGTTCAGGGCCCTGCCCCTCATTAACGGCACCCAGGGAGGTGTCAAGCCAGGTACCATTGCCAGAGCTGCTCCCAAAGACGCACACCTCAGCCTCCCTGTGTGCAAATGTCTTTATTGTGACAAAACCCTTGTGATATAAAACGCTTCTGAAAAAAGGTAAAAATAAATAATTTACAACCACTGGCAGCAAGTGTCAATACCAAAGAGCTACAAAACTCTAAAAACCTTGTATTAAATAAAAGCCCCAATGCTCACCTGGAGTAAGGGTCGCGCCCTGAAAAATGGGCCGGAGGAGACCGCCACGGCCCAGCCAGGAGCCAGACGGGACACAGAGAACGGGGCATGATCCACAGGGAGAGACCTGCCTGGGCCCAGCCCAAGAGCACAGGCGGCAGGAGGGTGCAGAGCAAGCAGCTCTCGGCTCCTGCTCTCAGCATTGGGAGCAGCCGCTGTCCGAGGCAACTGCCTGCACCTGTGCTCGGACGGAGGCAGGCTGCTGCAATGCCAGCCCTCGGCCTTTGTTCTGCAACCCAACGGCTCGCTGCCACAGCAGGCTGGTCTGCGGCTCCTTGGTAGGCGCTCGCCTTCCATCTCCTGGGGCCCCAGCTCGACTGAGCAGCCTCCGGAGCAAGGACGGCTTTGCTGCAGCACCAATGCTGAGTGAGAAGGGGGACGTGCTGCATGTGATGGGGCCGGTTAGAAGCTGCTCTGCTCCCCTGGCCCTCGGAGCCAACATGCGAACTGTGCTGTGGGATGGGGCCCACCAAGGCTTAGCGGTTTCAGTGTGAAATCTACAGTTTGGTTCCCCGCCCCTTACCGAGAGTCCAACGGCCGTCGAGCATCGCTTGGATCCTCACAGCCCTTCCACTCTCTGGCAAAGGAGGGAGAATCAGCTGCTGCTCTCCCGGGCAAAGCTTGTGCCCTGCCAGCTCCACTGAGGCCAGAGAGTGGAAGCTGAGGGGGGCCTAAGGGGACGTTGTGGGGTTTCCTCACCAGGAGCCTCCCCAAAATGCTGGGCCCTACTCTCGCCCGGGTGTTGCCATGGCCCCACACCACAGGAGCAGGCTCTTCGACTTGCATTCCTGCTCAGGCTAGGCTCTTTCCACACCTCCCCTCGCAGAGCGCCCGACTACGCACAGCACATTGTCCTCACACCGCGTGCTGGAGAAACAGCCAGCCCAGGGCGGGGTCCCTAGAACCGCAGCCTGCTACGGTGTTCGCGTGGGGCTGGGATTCTGAGGCCCGAGGCTAGCTTAGCGCCGAGCCCACAGTGAAAATGCCCAACGGTCTAAGGACAGATCACACTACCCACGTCGCTCCCTTGGAGAGTGTTTTCCTCCCCAGAGGTGCCCACCCCTCCTGGCCCTGCACAGCGCGGCCGTGCAGGGGAAGGGACTTGCCAGCACTCCAGGCCTGTGCCCCAGCTCCTGGAAAGGACTGCGTTTCCCTACCTCCGCTCGCGGGGAACAAGCTGCAGTCCTGGCTTTGAAAGAGACTGGGCCTGGACAGGATGTTGGGACCCACTGCCTTCCCGCAACGCTGCAGGGAGCCCTGACCTGAGGCGCAGGAGGAGGCAGAGCAATAAACGCTGCCGGCACCAGCCATGGCAGACAGCCCTGCCACGCTCCATTGCCCGAGTGCACCAGAGGGCAGGCGAGGGAGAGCCAGAGGCGTCGCCTTCCTGCAGCCACTCACCCTTCTGCCTTCGCCCTCAGCTGCTGCCATAGCCTGGGACCGGGTCAGCCGTCAGCACGAGGGGTCCTCACGAGAGGCCCCGGGCGGCCTTGCCGTGGGCTCCTGGGCAGGAGGGCGCAGGGCTGGGGGCGGTACTTGACACAGGCCCCTGGGCCCAGCCAGGCAGGAAAGGCCATTGGGCCGGTGTGTCAGCTGGAGGCGACAGCCTCCAGCACACACCTACCGCCAGCAGCGAGCCCTGGCCCAGCTCCCCAGGGCACGGGAAGGAAAAGCCACGCACCCCAGGGGCAGGCAGAACAGGGGACCAGCGTCACCCCCGGGCGCTGGGGGAAGGCTGCCACGCGTGCTGAGGTTTGGACAGAACAGGGGCCCTGGCGGAGCTCAGACATGCAGCAGGTGCAGTGGCCTCGGGAAGAAGAGGTGGCACCTGTCTGAGAAGCCACTTCAGAGCAGCAAAGAACAGTCTAGCCCAGAGCCATAGCACTGGGGGTCCCCACATCCTCCCCTCCAGCGCTGGCACAAAGCCTCAGGAGAGAAAGGGCCCCAGCCAGCTCCCGGGGACCCTCCCTCGTTCACAGCATTAATCTAAAGCAGCCAGGCCTGGGGGGGGGGGGGGGCACAGCAGGCAGGGGAGATTAACTGTTTCTGCCCTCTTTACTAACCTGAATATTCGCGGGCCATTTTCCTGCCTTGGCAGAGTGGAAGAGCGACAGGGAACGCAGCATCTGGACACTAACGCCGAGAGGGCAGGACGCGGAGCTCCCAGCCTGCCAAGCAGGGCTTTCCCGCAGACACGTCGGGGCCCTGTTTCCTGGGGGAGAGGTGCCTTCGCCAGTCCTGCCTCAGACCTCGTGAGACCCTGACTCCCACGGGCCAGTCTCCAGCACCAAAGGGCACAGGGACTTAGCCAAGCAATGGCTCCTCAGCCTCTTTCCCATGCGATACCGCCAGCTAACTTCCACCCAGACCCTGCAGCGCTCCTGTCCCCACTGGTGGACGAAGTGCCCAGCACACCCTCTGGCTCCTGGCCAGGGCCTTATTGCTTATGCCGGGCTCTCTGCGGCAATGCTTCCGGGCCCCTCCCACGCCATTGGAGATTAGTACAGCTGGCCCAGCATGACCTGTGTGCTGCAGGTGACCGACCAATCTCCACTGGAGCCATCGCCCATTTTGGAGAGGCTGGAAGCTGCCCCAGGGGATTCCCCACCCTTCCTGCAGCAGGATGGGCCTTGGAGTAGCCTCAGCCCCCAAGGGACCTCAAAGACCGCAGGCCGGCACGTGGCCTAGGCTCCCCGGAGCGTTCTCTGTTGCATTCAGACCCCCTTGGACAGCAGTTTAAAGACCCACAAACAAATCAAATCCCCAGAGCGATAGGCCCCCCATCGCCTCTCCACCCCCCAGGTGCTTCTCAGCAACACACAGAGGCACCGCTACTCCGTGCCCATTGCACTTGCCCCACTGTCCAGGACCCCTGCCTGTCACACCTCAGCAAAAGCCAGGCTGCTCTGTTCTTGTCGCTTCCCACAGCGCCGGGCCACAATGGCGAGGTAGAGCATGAGGAGCGCCACCCAGTAGCAGGCGTACAAGATGGCGCCGGAGATTAGGAAGGCCAGCTCCGTCTCGCTGAAGAGGTCCTGGCAATATGCCGTGTAGGCCAGGCCTCCCAGCAGGACCGCGACCCACACAGAAACAGGGATGAGGCCAATGAAGTTGACCACAACGGTTTTGCGGCCAGAAGTGCCCCAGCCCGACTTGTTGATGGTGGCGATGGCGAACATTTTGGCTGGCAGGAGGCTGGACATGTAGAGCAGGGAGTAGAGGGACATAAAGATCATCTCAACATTGCCCCGGAGGAAGCATGCGTAGGTGGCCTTGATGATTCCCACCAGCTGCACCGTCAGGAGGAAGAGGAGGATGTTCCAGACGCGGCCCCGGTAGAAGAGCTGGATGACGGTGGCAATGAGGAAGAAGGGGAAGAAACCCGTCACCACAGACTCGTAGGTCATCCAGAGGTGATGCTTGTGAAACCACAAAGCATTGTAGAGCCACTCCCTGAAGTAGGACTTGCTCCAGCGAGTCTGCTGGTTGAGCCAGCGGAGGTATTTGGTGGGCGTCTCGGTCAGGCACTTGGAGCGGGCGGTGTACTTAGTCCTGTACCCGAGGCTCAAGACACGGTTGGTGAGGTGCCGGTCGTCCCCAAAGCTGCACTTGCTGCCGAGAAATCTCTGATTGTACCAGTCCTCCAGGAACAGCTGCAGGAGCGCGTTGCGGTACATGCCCAGGGGCCCACTGATGCACTGGACGCAGCCGAAGTAGGACTGGCAAGCGCGCTCCACGTTGAAGGCCATCCAGTACCGCACGCTGCTCAGGAAGGAGATCCACGAGTCGTACTTGTTCAGGATCTGCGAAGGAGACGCCATCAGCAGGCCGTCCTGCAGGGCTTCCCTCCCCAGCCAAGGCGAGAAGAGCCGGGCTGACACTACCACCCTCGACTCCCCATTGCAGGGTCCGCAGTGTACCCCGGGCACGAGCACCCGAGTGAGATCGCTCAGCGAGCGGCAGCCCAGGGAAAGGCCTTGGCTCTCGGCACTGCAGCAACCAACAGCTTTTCCTGGGCACGGAGGAGCCAGGCTTGCAGGGCAGAGCCCAGCACACAGAGGAGCCCGAGGATGTTCCAAGGAGAAACGAGGCTCTCAGGGAGGCGTCTAAGACCTCAGCCCTGCTGCCCATTTATCCAGGAGGCGCGGCCCTGCCGGTCCCAAGGCAACTGAGGCTGTCGCCATTCACAGAGGATCCGCCCGCTGACCCTGGGTTCTGAGCAGTTCCAGGACAGTTCCTCCAGCCGAGGGTTTTATAGAGGGCTTCTTGCCTTGGCATCCGCACACCCGGGTAGGGTCCATCCCCGCTCCCAGCCACTCCCAGCAGCACATCCAGTCCCACCCAACCCAGAGGAGCCAAGTGGTACCTGCCCCCCAACCCCTGGGCGCATCACCGTTCCCTGGGCTTCAGGACATCTTACGGGCCATTGGCTACCAGCCTGGGGCTTGTACCTGAACGTCTCCGCCAACTCCGCCCACTCGGGGATCCTCCTCTAAAAGGCGCAGCATCTCCACTGTGCAGGCTGGGTCCAGGACGGTGTCTGAGTCACAGACCTGCCGAGCAGACAGAAAACATCACAGCCTATACAGGGAGCCCAGGGACAGCCTTCTCTCTCGGACCAGACCTTCCAGCTGAGCGGCAGTGCGGCCATTCCAGCTCGTGTGGTTCCCAGAGCTGCGCACAGATTCCTCAATGAGCCGGGGCCATTTTCTCATTCCCGACACCTCAGGGAGCCACCTGCACCCTCCTGGCTCCCAGCGGGGCCTGAATGGGCCGAGACTGGCCTGGGAGGGAGGCACGGGCACATGGAGAAGGCACAGGGGTCCAGAGCAGGGATCCCACGCTCAGTGCTGGGCAGCTCAACCCAGAGAGAGGATGACCCTTCTTGGGAGATGGGGAAAAAGCAAGGGGAGCTTTGTCCAGTTTCACGTGGCTGGGTCCTTGGGGAGCGAAGGCATCTCCACCCGCGGTACGTGCACCCCTGGGAGTATGTGAGTCACAGGCAGGGGGTACGGGGCGCCAGTGAAGGAAAGCCCAGAGTGGTCCCTAGGTGAATCGTCCCCAGCCCTGCATCCTGCTGGGTCCCAGCTCCATGCTGGGCGATGGGGGCAGCCGCCAGACCAGGGACGCCAGGTGGCAGCCCAGACCCATCTCCCAGCTGCAAGGCAGGTGTTTCTGGGAGGCAGGTGACAGCCACCTATTTCCCAACAGGTCTAGCTCCCTGCTGTGCGGTGGCGAGGGGGGGCAGCTGCCAGCTTCCACTGAAAGCAGCAGCCAGCTTCCCACCCAGTCCCGGCTTGGAGCCCAGTGGCACCCCCGCTGCGCCCTCCAAACTGTGCCCCAGCTTGCAGCCAGGCGGGAGCCAGCTGCTGCCCGCCCACATCCTGGGGTCCCAGCCCCACACGGACACCGGGCAGCAACCACTCGCAGCTTGTCCTGGTGACAGCCCCCCACCCGGCTTGAAGCCCGGGGCCCAGAGAGCCGGCGGAGGGCCCCGTGGCTTGCCCGGTCCTGGAGCCCAGCTTCCTGATCAGTCTCACAGCTAGCTGAGCAGTGGGGCTGAGAGCTGTGTCAGCCCCACATTCACTTGTATAAAATGCAAAGGGGCCCTTATTAAACGCAGACCGAGCAGCGCAAACGTGGCAGTTCCTGTTACCAGCCTCTTTCAATCTGAGCATAGGCTCAATCTGCTCCTATTTGCATCTCCCTTGTTTACAGCAGACAGATTTCCACTCTGTTATTACAGCCCTCACTCACCCGCACTTCTCTGGCTTCACACCTAGTTTCTGGGTAGAAAGACATCACTGCCCAGTGTCCCGAGCACTCTGGACCCAGCCCACTGGTCATGTGTGGCAGGGTCAACTGAACTATTTCTGACGGATTCTGCATATAGAAGGAGGAGAGGCTACGCAAAAGGTTACCACCAGCCAATTCCACTCTGAAGTTTAGCGTGCGCACCTGGCACAGAGCTCAGAGTTACACAGCTCAGCGGAAGTACAGACCCTTCTATGCCCCAGCAATAATTTGGCTAGAGGTGATGTTGGTAGCTCCAAACCTCCCCCTTTGGCCAACATCACCTCTAGCCTAGGGACATCCTTGATCTGTGCACCGCCCTACCCACGCCGGATCCGACACCTGTCATATCACAGCCTTGTCTGCTCGGCCCTTCTCCCAACAATAGTCTGCAGAAAATGGAGTGTTGGGTCCTTACAAAAACGTTCAGAAATTAGGGCTACTTGCTACCTAAAAGGCTGGGAAACACGGAGCCAGGGTAGAGGGCAGCGATCGCCAAGGGTGACCACGGAGCAGTCAGATGAGGAAAACATGGAGAGTGCCGGGGAAGCATCTCCTGGGGACCGTGGATTCCCCTCCCTGGGCAGGGCCGCTGGGCTGGACAGAGACCTGGGGCAGAGGCTGGCGTCACCCCTGGGGCTCCAGGCTAGATTTTGCCTAGGATTCTGCGGCAAGCCATCCTGCACGCCACTCCCCATGTAGTGCGTGGGTTACGGCTGGTCCATCCTGCCGTCTCCTCTGGCCTTTCTTTCCAGAGTAGTGTGCACGTCTGTGCAGGGACGGCGCTCTCTGAGGTGGCCTTTGCTAGGGTCACACATCAAGGAAAGAGGAGCAGAGATCCCCAGGGACTCCCTCCATGTCCCCCAGTCCTGTTCTTGGAGAGAACACCCCTCCAGGCAGGAGTGGGAAGCAGGGACCCACTCTGCCTGCTCAGCGCAGGCTGGCCTTGAGCAATGGCCACTGGCTCTCCGGTCTCTCACCCAGTGGGAACAGAGGCTTGGATCCCCTGCGCTTGGCTTTGCACAGAGATCTCTCACCTCCTTGTAACGGTGGCCAGCAGCACTGATGTGCCTTCCCCAAGGCCCGACTTCTGCCTCTCTCTGCACGCCTGACAGCACGCCAGGCTCCTGGGGTTTACGCCCCAGAGCTTCTCCTGCCCCTGGGATGCAGTCGTTACTCACCCACCACCTAGATCTCACTTTTCTGAGCAACCTTGGGCTGCAGCCAGCCTGGCCTGTTCCCCTGGAACCTGGTGGGGACATCACAGCTCCTTTCCTTCCCCGAGTCTCACCCCATCCCTAGCCCAGGGAGTTTGTCTTTCCCCAAGGGGCAGGTTTCGTGGGCTCACACAGCTGCAGCTGGGACCCCAGTAGGATGTGGAAGGGCTGGGAACCTCCAAAGCCTGTTCTTGGGAGAGCGCCAGCCCCGCTCAGCAACCCAAGAGCATCTGCCCTCCTGGGCAGCCGACTATCATCTAACCCTTTGGAGCCAGGGCTTCCCTTCGCTCACGTTAACTGCCCACGGTGATTCAGCCCTTGCTGGGCAGGGGAGCCAGGGGGGTACAGATCTGCCCCTGGGTAATAACTGCGTGTGGAGCAGAGCCCCTGGCTCCCTACAGACAGCTGGGCAAGCGGGGCCAGAAGTGGCAATGGGGCTGGACTGCACCAAGGACATAGCAGGTCCCTGAGCACCCAGACGCCAGCAGCCGGCACCAGCCAGCACACACCTCACTCTGCTCTAGCGCTACGAACACTCGTGACTGCCTTCCACTCCGTCCCCCCAAAGGTCATTGCCCCATTGTAGAGAGGGAGCACTGGGTACAGAGCCACCGACCCAGCCTCTGACCACCAGTGAGCTGGGACCAGGACCCAAGTGGCCCCCTGGCTCTGGGTCTCCAGCCTGCATGAGCCGTCAATCCCATGGCTTTCGTGCTCCCCCCAGCACACAGAGAAGTTTGTGCTGTCCCTGTCCTGAGGGCAGCAGACCCCAGCTCTCCAGCAGTCGCCCACCCAGCCCTCCAGCACCACCTTTAAAAGCAAAGCAAAAATAAAGCAGCTCCCCACCGGCAGAGGGAAACCTGCGTGGAAAGCCTCACCATCCGGCTCTGCGCCCCCCAGGAGGACGTCACCGCTCTCCCACGGTGTTCTGCCTCTCGAGGTCCAGCCACACTTCGACCACCCCCAGCATCTGGGCACCCACCTGTATGTAGTCCACGGAGTCGCCAAGCGCTCTGAAGGCCGTGTACATCACCTCGCGTTTCCCCCCCCACTTCTGCATGATGCAGCAATACGTGCTGTCTCGCACCAGCCGCTGGATGTGCCCCATGCCCTCCTGGAGGCTGCCGTCCGTCTCCCCATCGCCCTTCTCGTGGAAGTTACTCTGCCAGACGTAGGAGCCCGTGTTCTCGGAGCCCATGACCTCATGGAAGATATCCAGCATGTAGGCGTCATCCTGGCCGTTGCCATCCACCACCATCACCACCTTGAGGTCAGGGAAGGAGATGCGCTTGACGGAGTGCAGACATTTCTTCAGGTAATCGGGGTCCTCCTGGTAGGCGGCGATGCAGAGAGCCACAGAGTGCTGCAGCTTCACGGGCCGCCCCTCCAGCCGCATGTGCCGGTGCTCCAGGAAGGCGAAGAGGCTCTGGATGAAGAGGTGCAGCCCTAGGATGGCGCCGTACAGGCCGAAGGAGAGGTAATGCTTCTCCGTGTGGATGAACTGGTACCCGGTGATGTAGGCTGCAAGGATGCCTCCGAGCACCACCAAGGCGAAGAGGCTGGTCCCGAAAACGCGTAGGGCTGTGGTGAAGCTCACTGGCATCTGGCCAAAGAGAAGGGAGAGACCCTGTGAGGACACAGCCCAAAGCCCCCAGGACTCTCCAGGAGGCTGAGCCGGGGGCAGTGAGGCCTCGCTCTCCACCTCGCAGAAGCAAAGATGCAGTCACCCGGTAAGGGCCTCCTGAGCCCCGAAGGCACAGCCCGGAGCAGGGAGCGTGCCGCAGCCAGGAGAGGGGCTCCAGCTGTGCTCTGGGCCAGCCCCAAGCACCTTTGTAGACTCGCACGACACTTCGGGCCACTGGGGGTTGCTGAGTTAGCCTCCTGCTAGCCAGGTGCGGCTGCCACCTGCTCGGCTCTCGTTTACCTAGCACATCCCGTGGGGCCTGTCTGGGCCCTGAACGCTGCTGAGACACTCAGGACACACAAGGTGCTGTCCTCCTGGAGACAGGGTCTGTTCCAGCAGCTGCCAGAAAAGCTAGCTAACCTCTCCCAGGGATCCCAAACCCACTCCGCCCACGAGATCGGCTGGGCACCTTCAGATCTGATCAACCCAGGAGGATTCACAGCCAGTCACATACATGAGCGCCGAGCGTTCCTGCCTCTGTGGCCGTTTCTCCTGCTTCATGGCTGGCAGTGCAGGTGCCCCATCGCCTACGCTCCTAGAGTCTGCCTGAGCATCAGCTGGTGCCTGTCTCCTCCATGCCAGCATCAGCACAGCTGGACTATGACTGGCCACCGGCTACGTGGACAAAGCCATCAGGCTGATCCTCGGCAGTTCCAAGGCAGGAGGAAACCTTTCTCTCCCCTCCCCTGAGTTGGCCTCATACACAGAGCTGTGCCTGTAACCCCAGCCCACCTATCCTGCACTGTTGCTGGCCACTACAGGCAGCCCCTCTGCAGAGTGGAAAATGCCTTACACAGCAGCCAGGAAAACCTCACACAATTTGGACACGGAGGCTTCAGGTTCTGGGCTGTCATGGCCAAACGCTTCAATGAGTTGAGCGTGCAATGCTTGATGGTGAGCGCAGACTGGGTAACGGTGTGTAAAAATGCACATTTGCATCTTTCCATTTCCATAAGAAAGCACAGCAACTGCACACCCAAGTCAGGCACATGGCATCATTCCTCAGATCACCAGCAAAAACGAGAGGTCCATGACCCCTCGACATCCCTAGTGGGGGTGGACTGGGCTGATTGTCAACCCCTGTCCGCCTTTCCAGCTCCATCCAGGCCCTTTTACTGTGGCATATTGCATTCTGGTCCTCCAGCCGGTCCCAGAGAAGGACCCTGCTCTGCTTTCGGTCTATCAGGCTCACTTGCCTCACACTCAACAATCCCCACTCGCCCTCAGGCTGGAGGTAGCCACAGCACTGGCTGGAAGGGGCAGGGATGCAGAGACCCTGCCCCCAGTGGTGGTTTGGGGCCAGGCCCTGACCAGAGCCCAGACCCCACTCTCACCTGAAGGATTCATTTCCTCTCCTCATTTCTGAGCATTGCGATTGGAATAAACCCCAGCACTTCATGGAGGGACCCGCTGGCCAGGGGCAGGCTGGCATTAATCCCTCGCGCTGGTCCCCCATCCCCTGGGGCTCAGGCCAGCTTGCCTTGGGACGGACCAGCCGCAGCTCCCAAACCACGTCAGAGGGGCGAGGAAGGTCAGCAGTCACAGATACTGGATTTCCTCCTTTGGGCCCCCCACCACAGGAGTGTGGAGCCCGCCATGCCTGGCTGGGAGCTGCAGAGATCGCCCCTGCAGATGGGAGAACACCAAGAGCTGGATGCTTGGCCAACAGCCATTCCTCACATGGCTGAGCGAGGCTAACCCGGCCGCAGGCTCTGCAACACGGTAACGAAGGGCGTGCAAGGGGAAAGCCAGCTCTGGTGCTGCAGTAGCCAATATCCAGGCCGTCCCCAGGAGCCTGCAGACCTGCTTCTTTGCAGACTGCCTGGTGCCGGCTGGTCAGAGCAGCATGCTCACAGGATTTGCTGAAGGACAATGAAGGGCGTGAAGGTGCCTCTCTCCAGCGCCCAGCAGACACGTGGCAGGACAGACGGCATTTCACAGCTGGCACAAACAGCGCAGGCCAGTCAAGTACTCATGGCTCTTGCAGAGGGCCTGGGTGTGCGTGGGGTGGGGCATAAATACAGGGAGCCCCCGTCTGTTTGGCAATCCCCCTCCTAGGAGACCACTGCTCCTGGGAAGGGGCCAGTCAGCACCTGACCTTGCCCCAGAGCCGGGATTCTGGGGGCGGGAGAGGAACGGTTGACTCTCCACACAGCTCCAAGTCCTCTCCTGCCTACACCCCCTTCACATCCATTTCAGCATCCCATGCCAGGCCAGCCCCACACACCTGTGCCGGCCCCACACATCGGGGTCAGGAAAGCAGGGGCTAATGCAGGCAAGTGCCTCCCTATTGGTCCCAGCCCCAACCCCTCCAGCACTCAGCAGCAGGATTGCTTTTAATTCTTCCCTCTGATCCAGACCCCCCGCCTTGGCCAGGGGGACGCACTGGCTGGTCCCTTGCTCTTCATAGGCAGGGGCTCTTACCATCACCCTGCAGCCCCGGACGCCGCCCACACGCCCACCTTACTTCCCCTGCTCACGGCCCTGGCCGGCCACGTTGTTTATCTCACTGCATTAGCGAAAGAAAAACTTCCTAAAAGTCTGTCTAGTGCCAGCCCCGCCACGCGGCTGCTGCGCACTTCAGAGAGATGCCAGAGGCCTGCTGGGCGCTGCCAGCTCCATGGGCAAGGCGGGCCTTGGCAGCACGTTTCCTGGGGCTTTCTCCAGTCTGGAGAGTGTCCCGGGAGAAGCTGGGCACACTCAGCGTGTGAGGCAGCCGGACTGTGGGACTCTGTCCCCCCACCCGCGTCTCTCCCTGGGCTCCTGGGCCACGTGCAAGGAGTCAGAGAAAGAGGCTCCCTGATGCCCCCTGGCCTCAGCACACCAGGCCCTGAACCAAAGCATAACAGAGGCCCCAGCACCTCCTTGAGCCACTCCCCAGCGCCAGCCGATGGCCCAGCCGCACGCCAGGTGACGTACAGAACAGCTGGAGCAACAGGCTCCAAGGACCGCACAGATCCGGGCCACAGTGAGGGCGGCACCTGGCGGACCCCGGGCAAGGGGGGACAGCGCTGGGCACCTGGAACAGGCATCATCTTCAGCAGGGCCGCCCGCCCCATGCTTAGAAACCAGCCCTGGGTGGCCGAGCACCAGGGAGGGGCCCCGGTGCCCATACAGGGGAACCTGGAGGCTGATTTCAGGGACCCGCAGGCTGGGGACACGTAGCCTCCTGCCATCCCCTCCCCCCGTGCCACCGGCCCAGCTTTCACCCTCCCCCCGCCCGGACGGGGCGGGCTGGCAGAGCCCGGTGGGGCTGGGAAAGTGGGGCAGGGGCAGCCCGTTCCCGCGGCTCCTGCTAAGAGGGAGCCGGTGCCCGAGACCGCGGGGATGGGCACAGCCCAGAAGCCGGCAGGGGTGGGGCCGGGCGGAGCAAATCGCCCTCCCCGGGAGCCCAGCCGTGTCCGGTCCCGGGCCCCGCTCACCTTGCCGCCGGCCGGGCTCCCCGGGCCCCGCCGCCTGCAGCCGCCGCCTCCCGCCGCTCTGAGCCCGGCCCAGCCCGGCCCGCCCGCCTTTAAAGGGGCGGCCCGGCCGGCACCTCCCGCAGCCCGCGGCGGCCCCGCCCGGCCCGGCCCCGGCCGGCAGAGGCGCCCCGAGCCGTCCCCACGTGCTCCCACCGGGCCCGGGCTGGGGGGCTCGTCCTGAACTGCCCGGGCCAGGGGATCCGCCCGCGGCTGCAGCAGGTCGGGGTGGGCAGAGGGCGAGGGGGAAGGAGGAGGCTGCAGGTGCTGGAGGCAAAGGGGGCTGGTCCGAGCCAGAGCGGGGCTGGCAGAAGGCAGAAGAGGGAGATGGGGGGCAGGCCCTGGGAAGGGCGGGGGTGGGGGGAGATGGGGGGCAGGCCCTGGGAAGGGAGAGGGTGGGGGCAGAGGCAGTCTTTGGCTATTGGGGGCCCTAGGCAAAGGCCCACTGCAGAGCCCCAGTTCCCTGCTGAGGGGACAACATCTGTCTCCATACAGGGTGCCAGGAGTCTGCTTCTTGGCACATGACCCCTCTCAGCTACAGGTGGCAAAGTTAACCGCCCTGGGGCTGGAGCCAGGTTTGTGGGACCAGGGCAAAGAGAGACGGGATGGAGCCGTGCAGATGGGTTCCAGTTCCCATCACACAGCAGCATCCCTCTGGCTTAGAACTTTCTCCTGCTTTTACCTGGCTGGGTTGAAATTTCCCAGCGGTTGGCTCTGCTTTAGGCTGAATCTATTGGGAAACTGGAGAAAAACCACTCCAGCCCTTGTGGGGTCTGCAAGGTGAATGAGATACTCCTCTTCCTCCAGCACTTTCTTTTAAAAACCCAACAGTTATTTGGGGAGCCCCAAAGGTGCAGGGGGGAGGGGGCAGTTGAGGCGCATGTGGGAGTGGAGGGGGGGGGTCCCTGGAGAAATCTATAATGTGCATCTGTCCAAATGCAGTGTATAAGGGTAGAATTCAAGGGCAGACTCACCACCCAAGAGTGGGTGACCCTCTCGTTCCTCCCAGTGGCCAGGCTCGGCTGGACATGAGCCAGTGACAGGACAGGCACCGTGATGGTTGTCTTTGGCTGAAGTCTAAGTTTCTGTTCAAACCAGCACTGGAAACTCCCTGCTCACACTGCCAGCACAACACCCACAGCAAACTGGTTGGAGCTGGAGAGTTTATGAGTTTGCTGGAATCAGAGATGTGGGAGGAGAAAGCTCCTGCTGGGACATTGGTGTGGAGAAGGTAGCTGGTCCTGAAGGAGGGGAGGGGGGCGGAGACGGCACATTATACTTGTTCTCTGATCCAGAGGGAGGTGAGAGGCTTTGGGTGAAGATGGAGGGAGATGGTGTCAGGAGGGATCTACCATTGACCACCCAATCAGTAAGAGGAGGTGGAGGAGGAATTTCAGAAAGATCCAAATCACAAAGAGCTGATAGTTGGGGGAATGTGACCTGCCCAGACAGCTGTTGGGAACGTAATACAGTAAGACACAGAATGACCCATGGGTTATTGGAACGTAGCAGGGATAACTTCTGGTTTCAGAAGGTGTAGGCTGCAACCCGGGAACAGCCATTATAGATTTGACCCAGACTAATAGGGAGAAACTGGCTGCAGATCTGGAGGCAGCTTGAGTGACAGTGACCATGACGTGAGAGATTTTGTGATCCTAGGGAAAGGAAGGCGTCAGAGCAGGACAAGAAAGCTGACTTTAATGAACTCAGAGAACCGTCAGGAAAGGTCCCATGGGGAAAATCTAAATGGAAAAGGAGTTCCTGAGAGCTGGCCGTTTCTCACAGAGACAGTATTACAGCTCTGCGCAACAGAAACTGTCCTGATGCAAAGAAAAGACGAAGGCTGGTCAGAGGCCACCATGGCTCCAACAGATGCACTTTCGTGACCTGAAAACCAAAAAGTGGAAACATGAACAAATTGTTGAGGAGGAACACACAGAAATAGCACAAGGATGTAGGGACAAAATCAGAACGGCTAATGCACAAAATGAGTTACACCTAGCAAGGGACATAGAAGGCAATAAAAAGATTTGAAGATGCTTTAGGAGCAAGAGAAAGATGAACGAAGGTGTAGGTCTTCCACCAGGCGGGGAAGGGCAGCTTAGAATGGGTGACCTCAAGAGGGCTGAGGTGTTTAATGCAAACAAACAAAATAGCATTAAAACGGGAAATTGTGAGCAGATGCTTAATGCAATGAATAGTAACACCCAGGGGGAAGGACCACAAGGCAAACTCGGGAAAGACCAGGATGAAGAATATTCAAATAAGTGAGATGCAGTGAAATCACCAGGGCCCGATGAAACCCAGCCCAGGGTACTGAAGGATGACGCTGATGTGATCCTGGAGCTCTTCGCACTTCTTTTTGAGACCTCCTGGAGTCACAGAAGATGCGGGTTTGAAGGGGCCTCAGGAGCTATCTAGTCCAACCCCTGCTCAAAGCAGGACCATTCCCAGCTAAACCATCCCAGCCAGGGCTTTGGTGAGCCAGGCCCTAAAAACCTCTGAGGATGGAGATTCCACCCCCTCCTATGTAACCCATTCCACGGCTTCAGCACCCTCCTAGGGAAAAAGGTTTGCTTCATATCTAACCCAGACCTCCCCCACTGCAACCATTGCTCCCAGTTCTCCCACCCACTACCACTGGGACCAGCCCAGCTCCATCCTCCTGGAACTCCCCCCCGGTAGCTGAAAGCTGCTATCACTTATGGAGAATGGGTGAGCTCCCAGAGGACGGGAGAAAGACAAACACCCTACTTATCTTTAGAAAGGGGAACAAAGAGGTCCTGGGGAATTCTGGAGCAGGAAGCTGAACTTCCAGACCTGGAACAAGTGATTAAACACACGGTGTAAAGAGCTAGAGGATAATGACGAGCCAGCATAGATCTGTCAAGGACCAGCCTCATTTCCTCCTTTGACAGGGTTACTGGCCTAGTGGGTGGGAGAAGCAGCAGACCAGACAGCCAGATTTTAGTGGCCACAGTCCCTCCCACACATTCTCACAAGCAAGCTAGGAATTGTGGGCTACAGGAAATGACTATGATTGAGAGCAAAATTGGTTAGCATGTACTCAAGGAGTAATTCTGAATGGTTCACTCGCAGATTGGGCGTGTGGTAGTCATTGTTTTCATGAATGACCTGCAAATAGAGGGATGCTTATGATGGGATGCTTATGAAAGCTGCAGATGACACAAAGGTGGGAGGGGTTGCAAGCACTCTGGAGGCAGGATTAGAATTTGAAATGATCTTCCTACACTAGAGAATTGGTCTGAAATCAGCAAGATGAAATTCAATACAGGGAAGTGTAAAGTAAAGCAGATAGGAAGGAAAAATCACCTGCACAACTACAAAATGGGATAACTGGCGAGGCAGCAGTCCTACAGACAAGGAACCAGGGATGAGAAAATCCTCTAACATCATTCCGGGGTGTGCTGACAGGAGCATTGTATGTACTTGGCACTGGTGAGTCCCCAGCTGGAGAACTGTCTCCATTCTGGGTGCCACACTTCAGGAAAGATGTGGAGAAAGCACAGAGAAACCTGATGTGAGGAGAACACGGCACATTGAGTCTTGAGAAGAGAAAACTTCTCAAACCTCTGAAGGGTTGCTGATAAAGAGGATGGGGATCGATTGTTCTCCCTGGCCACAAGATGTGCTGGGGCGTAATCGGCAGCAGAAGAGATTTAGGTTAAATACCAGGAGAAACTTTCTGTAGGACAGCTACGCACGGGACCAGGGCGGTTGTGGAGTCCCGTCCCTGGAGGCCTGTAAGGATGAACAGCTGCCGGGTGCAGGGGCAGACGCTGCATTTCCAGGGTCTGTGACTCATACAAGGGGATCTCAGCTGCACCTCGGGGGGGGGTCTGGGAGGAGGAAATTGTTGCGTGCCGACGGTGCCAAGGACATGCAGGGATTTCGTAACCTCCGGACACTTGCACACAATTCACTTCTGCCTACCACCTCCTGGCCACCAGAACCAGCCCACTCAGTCACTGCCTCTCCCTTATGTTGTGGGGGCCCGTGGAGAAACAACGAGATTGCCCCCACCTCCGGGGGGCCCTGCCTGGGGCAGCAGCGTGGGAACGAGGAGGCACTGTCGTTCTGGGCTGGTTGCGCTAAGCATACGGGGCGGGAGGTGGCACCTGACGCCAGACTCCACGAGACAGGGAGGGCTGGCGTCTCTGCTGACTGCCACTGTCCACAGCCAAGGGCCTGGGGAGTCAGTGAGCCGGGACACCCGCGCCCAACAGCCCAGCCCAGCAGGGTCCTGGCTAGTCACGTCCCCCAGTGCCTTCCCGGCCCACTTTCCTTCACGCCCAGCCTGCGCTACTTCCGTGGGAAACCTGGCACGGCGCCGGTTCCGGGAAGTGCGGCCACGGCAGGGCCAGGCTGTCACGTCTCAGCTCAGCAAACTGGCTCACATGCTTCACATGCAAAGCCGCAGGTGCGCGGGATGGAGGCGGGGAGGTTCCTGGAAGACAGGAAATGGCCTGAGCCCAGCCGTAAAGCCAGGGTATCCCCCCCTCGCCGAGTGCCGGGGCTCACACAGGCCAGGTGGGGGGCACTACCTCCCCCCGGACCCGGCGGGTCAGCAGCGGCAGTTGATCTGGAGTTCTCTGTGTGCGCAGACCCAGCGGGGCCGGCTGACCTGGTGTAGCAAAGGCTCTGCAGCTCAAACGGTTAAAAATCAACCTCTAATTAGCAGCAGCCGCTTCCCCCCACCGCCCACTTCGCAAACCTAGAGTGCGGGCACCAGGCTCCACGCCGGCCCTGTCCCTTCCCTCCAGGAATTGGGCCTGGCCTGGGGCCCTCGGGATGTGACAAGGCCTGGGGCTGGGCGCTGAGTGCTGCCGCTCCATGTCTCGGGGAGTCCCTCTGCCTCAGAGCCCTCGTGTCTGTGGGAAGCACTAGGCGGTGAAGACACTGGACGGGAGCAAGGTGGATTCACTGGATGCCACGTTCCAGGGACCAGCTCCTCCCAGTGATTTCCTTCTGTGGGAAGCACTGGACGGGAGCAAGGTGGATTCACTGGATGCCACGTTCCAGGGACCAGCTCCTCCCAGTGATTTCCTTCTGTGGCCTCTTAGCGGCCGCTCGGGAGCTGCTGGCGCCGACTTTCAGACACAGGCCTGGAGGGCCCTTTGTGCCCGTCTCAGCCAGGCGGCTGCCCACAGCAGGGAATTCTGCCATGCTGGTCCAGTCCATTGCCCCTCCCCAGTTCCTGCCTCGCACACACCGATCAGGGGTGTCCACACGAGACCCACGCCCCTTGGGTAACCGGCGCCCTGCTGGGCAGCCTGTGCCTAGTCCGAAGGTTGCATTTGTTACAATCCAGCTGCTCGTGGGCAGGGGCTCAGTAGGGGGGTCTAGCTGGCTGGGGAGCCGCCTCTGCCAGGCGCACAGGGCAGAAATCAGCAAAGACCCCTGTCTTTAAATGGAGTGGGTGCAGAATGTGCCCCTCGCAGCCCCCCGTAGCCAGGCTCAGCAGCTAAAGGCACCAGAGACTGTTACAAAGAAAGCAGAGGTTTGAAAGCCTCAGTTCCATTGTGTGCCTGCTTCAAGCGGCTGGGGTCAGGGAGGTCTGTCTCTGCTTCTAGGGAGCCAGAGAAATGCACCCTCCTCGGGTGTGATGTGACAGCTGAGCTGAGGGGCGTGCACGCACACACACAATCTATTCCCCTTTGTGCTCCCCGCAGGTAACGTTGAAACGGGCAGAAAATCACGGCCAATCTGGTGGAAATCTGCAGCACTGCGGCGTCTTACCTTTTGATGCAAATACAGCTTGCAGACACCTCGCCGTTCTTCCCTTCCTCTGGTTTGCTGCAGAAACACTTTCCAAGGCACAAATAAAATTTCTTTCGCCGTCGGCACAGGAATCGCCTTGTTTGGAGCAGGAGCCTTGTAGCCAGCAGCCCAGAAAACAACATTAAAAGGGACTTTTCAGTCCACAACCTTCGCCGGTGTGAGCCGGAGGAGAAGGCAGCGCGCAGACATGAACAGCGTGGGACAGGCCTCTGTCCGGCCAAGGCTGCAGGCCAGCAGTGACCTCTGCAACGTGGAGCGGGAAGGAGGGCTGGGACGCCTACCCGAGGGGACTGAACCTGCAGCAACCTGCAGCCTCCAGCAAGGCCAGCCGCTTTCCTCAGTTCAAAGCACAGACCATAAAGCTATTAGCAGCTATAAAATCGTTTCTCCAGCCAGCCGGCTGCCGAGGGTGGGAGGGGAGGCAGCTCTGGCTGCGATTGAACCGCACAACACTGGGAGTCCTTGTACCTAGACGTGGGCCGGCTCAGCATCACTGGCTCCTCACCTAGCAACTGGCACCAGAAGGGGCTGGGCCGCAACCTGCTGGTCCAGGACCTTGAAGCAACAATGGAGAGTTCCAGGCGGGAGGAAGGCTCCTGGCCTGGAGCCACAATGGCCCATTAGCCAGCTAGCTGCGGGGCTGAGCAAAGAAAGGGCCCGTGTTTGGCCCAGAACCTGTGCCTTTAAATCCTGGGGTGGAGGGAACCCCTGGGCCATCGCCCCACCTGCGTCTGCTGCTACCTTAATGCAGGGCTGGGGCGGGAGGCCACTGGAGAGGTGGGTGCTGTGCTGGGGGACGAGGCACAGGTGTGCGGGGGGGGGGAAGGCGACTGAGGCAGCATGGCTCCGCTCACCAGCGGGGATGGGGCCGTGGCATCGCACCCCAGCAACAGCCTGTGGCTTCAGGGGCAGGGAGTGGGGGCCTGGGCCTGCTTGGGGGCCACAACAGCAGAGCTGGGGCATAGCTGGGTGTCTCCGACCTTGTCGCTCACATGGACGTGGCGCTGGGTCCTGTCCGAAGCCCAGGGGCTTTGGGATCACACAGACATAGCCGAGGCCCAGGGGCTTTGGGATCACATGGATGTGGCGCTGGGTCCGGGCTGAAGCCCAGGGGCTTTGGGATCACACAGATACAGTGCTGGGTCCGGGCCGAGGCCCAGAGATCCCAGGATTTAATGTTTGTTCTCAGGCATTTCTAAGGGGACAGTGCCCAGCCCTGCCTGGGCCGGCAGAACAGGAACCAAGTCAGCTCCTCCCCTGCTTGGGGCATGGAAGACCCCGGCCGCCCCCTGCCCTGACCCAGCCCCACTGCGGGGAGCCCGGCCCTTGGGTGCGAGGAAGGTGCACAGCAGGCTGGCAAGGCGGGTATCCTATCGCAGGCAGTTAGGGGTGTCTCAGTGCCTGCCCCAAGCTGCAGGCTCTGTAGCCAGCTAACACCCCCTCGCCCCCTCCAGCAGCCTGAGGCAGACCCCCGAGTGTGCCTGGCTCACGACCAGGGCCAGAGCAAGACTCCTGCCGCTGACCGAGCGAGCGAAAAGGGAGCGGAGTCAGTCCATTCTCCCCCTACCCCCAGGACCACCTCGAACCGGCTCGTGCAGGGGGCCCAGGCACAAGTGGGTGGGGGAGGCAGATAGGGCCCAAGGTCTGCACCTCACTTCTCCAGGGAGGGACCCCTTGTTTTAAGGGAGGCTCCAGGACCCACGATGCCAGACCCTCCCTGGCTCTCCCCCAGCAGCTCCTCTGGAGGGGCTGTGCTACGGCCAAAAGGGGGCAGGGTGCTGCAAGCTTTCCCCATGGCTTGGCTCCCAGAAGTGTTGGGGGGGGAACCCCTCCTCCCCCCACTGCAGTCACAGGGCCGCCCCCGGCTGGCATGGAAGCAGGCGCAGGGGTGGTGGCCCAGTCCCACCAGCCGTCAGACCCACTCACAGGCTGGGCATGAAAGCAGGTTTTTCAATCAGTGAACTCAGCTCCGGTTCTTGGCCCCCCTCAGGGTCTCCTTCCCCAGCCCCCGAGGGCCAGGAACCTCCTAAGTCGAGATTCTCCCGTACTCATGTAGCTCCAGATTGGCCAGAGCTGCCTTCAGGACGAGGCAGCCCCTACGGCCGCCGGCTCCCCTCCCCTGGATCCCCCAGCACTTCCAGAGAGGGAGATGCTCCGCCGGTCACGGCTGGAAACCGGCAGCTCCCTGCAACGGGCACTGACCTGCTGCCCCATCTCGCACAGGTCCTGGGCTGGGAAATGGGACACGGGCCTTGGGTGGGTCCAACCAGCAGCACCTGTGGGCCCTATGCACTGCCTCGCTTCCACCCCAGCTCTGCAGGACACCGTGGCTGCGTGGAGGACTCGAGGGAGGGAGGG
This sequence comes from Pelusios castaneus, assembly GCA_007922175.1. NCBI lineage: Eukaryota > Metazoa > Chordata > Testudines > Pelomedusidae > Pelusios > Pelusios castaneus. The sequence continues at coordinate 2,104,098 of ML685950.1, forward strand.
GATGGATCCCACTTTGCATTCCACAGGGCACTGTCCACGTCAACTCTCCTCCTCCCCTTCGGAAGAGAAAAGGAATCGATTTTCCTTCCTGGGGCAGGCAGAGCTGTTTGTTGTCGTGGGGTATCACCCAGGTTGGGCTCCATGCCCCAGCCCAGCGTCCCTGCCCAATGGGAGAACAACAGAGCCTGTTCCCAGCCCCCCGGGCCGCCTGTGCCCTCTGTGACCCTGACCGAGGTTTCTTAGAGCCAGCGTGGAGGGGGCGCTGCCAAGGCTGGCAGGGCCCAGCTGCCCCAGGCCTGGTCAGGGAAAGCTATTTCAAATCAGAGCCACCTGCCCTCGCCTTTACAGCCCACCCGTGGAGCACGGCCAGGGGTACAGGGGCGAACACCAGTGGCGGAGCCCCACACCAAGCAAAGGGAGAGGGGAACTGAAAGGTGAGTCCGTCCCCCTCCTTTCCCCACTCGCCAAGGAGGCCAAACAGGGGCGGGAGCTTCCTTTCTTTAATTAGGCCTCTGTATTTGGAGCAGTGAGCCCCTGCGGCTGAGCACATGAGCCCTCTGGGATGTCCGTGGCAGCTGTCGCCCTTTGCACATGGAAGCTGAGGGCAGAGCAAATGGATCCTTCCCAGCGGGGGGCTTGGTCCTGCTCCGTGTGTGGGATCGGAACAAGCTCGGGTTCTCTCTGAACGGGGCACAGCTGTTCCCATGGCGTTCCCTGCACCTGCTCCACGCATCACTGCCCTGTAGCGGGGACAAGCAGCACCGCAGCCCGCGTGGGCAGAAATCCACTTCGATTTCTAGCAGACTCCATGGGCGAAGCCTCATTTCCAGGCCAGGGTGCTGGCAGGCAGGGCCCCAAGTCAGACAGGCTGGAGGATTATCAGAGGACGCACGGCCTGTGGTGAGTTAAGGGCTCTTGGAACCAGGAGGCAGATGGGGCGGGATGCCGGAATCCTGGCTGGCACAGAGAAGCAGGCCTGAGTCAGCCGTGCTGGCCCGTCCTGGCTAAGGCAGGACTACCATCTTCTTCTCTAGGGTCTGCGGAGGGAAGAGGAACCTCCTCATGATGTCATCCAGCTCCTCCAGGGCCAGCTGGGCGTGAAGCGCAGTCACCTCATCACGGTCAGAAGCCACCACCCATTTCAGCAGGCGGTAGAGAGCCTGCAGCACGTCCCTGAGAACCTGGGGAGAAACAGAGGCAGGCGTCTCTGTCAGTTCCTCCAAGCACTGTTAGCTGCCTAGATCTTCACAGCCACAAGACGGTTCTGTGCACAAACATCCATGGGTCCCACTGGGCAGAGTCCCCAGCTGCCTTCTGCTTGGCACCCCAGCCCTCCAGACACGAGCCAGCCAGTCACAGGGCACTAGGGCAAATCCCAGCAGTGGGATCATTTGGGCAAACCCCATCCCCTCTGTTCCTCAGTCTCCCCTGCTCCAACACAGTCCCTCCTCTGGGACACTCGGAGAACTACAAGTGAGCAGCGCTGACTCCCCACAGCAAACACCAAGCCACCGGATTTCCCCTAATGCGGCCAGAAAAGGCAGCTGGGGTTACACCGAGTGTCTTCCCAGGGCCCGGATTCCAGCAAGGGTGTAAGTCATTAATAGGACAGTATGGGTCACGTGTACGTATCTTTCATCTTGGTGCTGCGTCTTCTAAACCAGTAGGGCACAGCCGCATTTCAGCTTGTGCTACGGGTCTGGCCTACACCCCAGACAGGGCGGTCACAGCAAGAAGATGCTCCATGGCCCATTAAGGGAACTCAAAGGTATAACGTACCCAGGGGCTACACCTTATGAGTCCCTAAAATAGCAGGTCCAGGTGACACATGGCAAAGGGACATAACAAGCAACTGTTCTACGTTGGCTTCATTCCTGCTCCCAGCTCTGGGTCTACTCACCTGCAACCCATGGTGTGAAACAGAGGCCTGGGGCCCAGGGGGATGGCCAAGCCTGCAACCGCCCAGTTCTACTGCGAACCTGATAGATACAGACTTCCACATCATTTGTATCCGATCACCTCTCCCCACCGTGGGGAATAAACCGTTAGTTTCGTTACGGAAGGACTGTCTGGCAGCGTGGTATTTTGGGTCCTGATCTGGCAATGTGGCTGACCCTTTGGGAAGAGGGTTTTAAATAACTTCTCTCTTTTCTGGCCCTGGTGGCTGACTGGGAGCTGGGGACTGCACTGCAGGAAAGGGGGCTGTATTTTTGTTTTAGCTCCTGTGACAAGCAGGGTGGGAGGGCAGGAGAGAGTGCGTGATTGGGTGCTGGATTTATCTGCAGTGTTAGCCATCAGTCGGGGAGAATCTGCTCTCCTGCAGCCCACCCTGACCATGGCAGTCTCAGTGGCTACCCTGGGCACGGACGGGTCACACTCACATTTCCCATCTCTGCTACGGACTCAGCACTGCAGAAGACCTGAGGCCCCTGGAGTGGAGCCTCCAAGAGACAAGTTCTGGGGTCCGAGGGAAATGGCCACCAAAGGCAACAGAAAGATATTTCCTGCCTGTTCCCAGGGGCTGGTACCCCAGCAGGACAGGACACATGGAGGGTCCTGGAGCTGTTCCAGACTGCCCCTTCTCACCCACTCAGCCCAGGCACAGGAACTCACCCTGCTCCAGCCCATGTGGAGGTTACAGGAGAAACTCTGCCCTGGATCCTCATTTCAGCCCATTTCTCCACCCTGAATGATTGGCCCCACCTTGGCCCCTTCAGCTAGACACAGGCTTTGTCCCCTCCACCCTGCGAGCACAGCATGAGGTGGGAGAGAGACTACGTGTTCACAGGAGCCAAATGAGGGCAAAGTCCGATGCAATGCCAGCCCGGCTCTGGGAATTCCCGAGGGCAACAGCACAAATTCCATTGACAAGGGAAAGGCAGCCAACCAAATTCTGCTGCTGGAGACCCCAAAGAACTGCTGAGGAGAGTGGGAAGTCCTAGCTTCGGAAGAAAAATGCCATTTCTTAGTTAGGGCATTTCCATGAATCCCCCAAGGCAATGCCCACAGCTTTCCAAGACGCAGCACTGACATGTTCCACGAAAAGGTTCCTGTTCCAAGTTCCCCTTTTCCTCAGCTTTCCCAGAGCAGGGGAACTCCACCTAACCCACTGGTAAGCCGCAGCTTGGCAGGGAATCCAGCAATCACCGGGAGAGGCCCTGAGAGAGCCTTGCTTGGAGTGAAGCCTCCTGAGTCTAGGACGGCCTGCAACTTACAAACCCCCAAATCTGGCTGCCCCCTTGCAGGCCACCTGCAACTGCACCACACCGCCCAGCCTAGGGCCCTGGCCAACCGTGCTAGACACTAGGCGAGGCCGGGGGGGGTGGGGGGCAGACTTTCTACCGTTCAACTTGAGGGGAGCCAGCGCGCTGAGGATGTGCTGCTGGCCACGTCTCCTACCCTTTCTGGTCCACCATGAACGGCACTGCACGTTCCGCCTGCCCCATCTCCCCTCGCTGTGGGAGAGGGATGGGAAGAGGGTGTTGTGGGCCATGGGGAGAAATGCCTGGCATGGATGCTGAGACCCTCAGCACCCCAAGCTGAGGGAAGAAGGTGTCTGTTGGGAAGGGAGGAAACAGGTACGTCCCTACGTTCTCAGATATGTCTGCCCACCCCCTGGAGCAATAGTGTGTTTATCCAAAGGCTTGAAGGAGCCGGATTCTTTGAATGGCTCCGGCACTGCCTAGCGTTTCAGCTTAGTGCTGAAGATCGGAGGGAGGGTGTGCCTGTTCCGTGCACAGAGAAAGGCTGCCAACAAAGATTACCGAAAGAGGGGGACTCCAAATCCCTGCAGCTGCAGGAAAACAGCCCAGGCCCTTGCCAAGATTTGGGCACCAAAGAAACTGAGGGGCAAGTGGAAGCTGGGAAAGGACCTCCAGAGCCAGAATGGGGGGTGGGCAAAGGGACTTTACTCCTCTAAAGTGGCACATGGGCTGGTCAGGAGCACTGCTGCCCAACCTGTGCTTCCTCCGCATCCAAGCCTTTAATTGGGGGATTCCGAGGGCCCACAAGGCTGCATCTGCCCTGCAGTGTTTGGAGCCGGGATCACAAAGTCCAAGTCTTTTATTGCCAGTCCTGAGCAGCCGCTCACTTCTCTGGAGCGCTGCTTCCCTCGCACGAGGGCCCAAGGGTTCTGCCAGCGTTCCACGCACGGGAACCCCGCTTTCCAGGACTGCGAGCTGGTGTGTGATGTGACGAACACTAGCACAGCTACAGCAGGCGAGTCCAAATGGCGGGGTGCCCAGGGGTCCTCCGGCGGGGGGCAGGAAGCCGCTGTGTAGACGGGACATTCTAGAATTCCCAGCACCGCATCGAAGTGACCCACACCTGGGACAGGACCGTTTAGCCACACACTAACGCTAACCCTTATGATTGGAGGAGGAAAACAACCTTGGAAATATGAACTGAATGTAAAGAAATGCAGCGTCAACTCCCTGAGTCTGCAGACAGCTCCAGTGCCTCTGCTGCTGCTCACAACTTTCCTGTACTGCAGCCGGGGAGATTACCGGCACCCCAGTCAGTTTTACTGACTCTAGCCAGAATTCTGTGGCTAAAAGTGCAAATAAGAACATCCATTTCATTCTGCTTTTGGTGCTGGAGCAAACAATGTATGCACAACAGCTGGCATTGTTCCCTCACACAGAGAGAACCAAAAATGGAGGCTCTGCTTTCAGAGGCTCTTGAAGAGTAGGGACAAACAGCAGCTCCTTTTCCCAGCAAGCAACCAACAAGAGGAGAAATGATCAGACACCTGCTAGGCAGAGGTGGGTACACACAACCATGCAATAGGAATGCAGGCAAGAATTGCAGCCAGTTCTCACGCCTTCCAGGCTGCTGAGAGCAGCATACTAATCATGCAGAGAGCCCAGGAATACATAGCCCACTCAGGAAAACAACCTATGAATTGTAGGAAGGGGCAAAGAAACATAGCTCTCTCAATCCATGGACAGTGTTCTCAGCCAAGCACCATACCCCCGCTGCTCCAAGCCTCCAGTAACAACCGTGACCATACTCAGTGCTCAGAGCCAGGAGCAGAATGCCATCTCCTGGTGGTGGGGGACACAGAAAGGTTGGAGACAGCCAGCCGCGGAGGGGGGAGGAGCAGCAGAGGAACACATTTAACCTGGATGAGAGTCATCTGCATATAAATGTTCTTTTCATTGGTGCCTCACAGGATGCCTCTGTCTGAGAGCCCACTTTGCAGCCTGTGTAAACACACTCAAAAGGTGCTAAAAACAACTAGGTTGGGGAGACATAAGATGATAAAAGGCAGGAAGCTGCAGGCACATGAGGAGGTGAATTTAGGACAGTAGCAAAGTCCTAACTCAGAAATCCTGGCTTTAATCAGCCTACACCGTGAGCCAGCACCTGCCGGGTATGAGAGACAGGGCCAGGTCAGCCCTCGCTGGGCCTGCACTTGGCTTAGATTACCTTCCCCAGCGGGGTATTTCTGTGTGTGTAAGCTACAAGTGTTTCTGAGATGGTCTCTGCTGTCTGCCACCAAGACATTCAACTGGGACATGGGATTCGTAGCGAATTGAAGAAACCCCGAGACACTTCCCATATTCTCCTTATTCCTCCTTGAGCATTTAGAGGGCTGAGCTATGGGACACTCCCAGTCCCACACAACAGTGCCTCCGACTTGGGTGCTCAGGCTGCCCCATGAAGGGCTGCCCGGACAGCCTGCCCGGTGTCCCAGGACTGCACCTGGTTGGCATGACAGCGGGATGGTTTCAGCTGTCATGCTCTTGAAAGCAGAAGTGCAGCCTGCAGAACCCATAGATCCCAGCATGCCAGAAGCTGGGAGTGGATAATGGGGGATGTCCACACACAACTGTCCTGTTCTGTACATTCCCTCTGAAGCAGCCGGCATCAATCACCGTTGGAAGACAGGATCCTGGGCTAGATGGACCACAGCTTCCCAGTATGGCCGTTCCTGTGTTCTTAATGCTTCCCTGCTTTGCCCCGTGGAGGCCAGATGCACCAGCTCTCATAGGATGAGGGAGCTGCACTGTAAAACTCTTGGCTGTGCACCCGGCCAGCCCTCACCAGGCCAGTTTTGCTGGAGAACAACTATGTCCCATCCTGCTCAAATGGGGCTGGCTGTTTCCAGCGGCGTGCTCCCAACACTCATGGTGTTGCACTTCATTCGCAGGTCCCCCAAGGGTCCCAGATGCAGGAGGGGGTGCAGCACAGCTGGGCAGTACCCGTAGGACTCCATGGTTACAAGCAAAGATCAGCGGGGCATCCGCCTTTCCACAGCTCCCAAGGCAGGAGACAGCAAGAAAGGCCAGCGGCGCCAAACGCCCTCGGCTCTGCTGCAATTCCAGTGGCCAGGATATAGCATATGTTACTGCAGGGCATGGGGCTTGCTCAAGGACGGGCCCGCGCAGGAGCCAGCCCAGCTTCCCAGAAGCGCAGTTCAAAGGAGTTGAGGGAGGGAAGTGTGGCACCAGCAGAAAAGAACAAACCCTGGGTTACTCCGCATGCCGGGTGGGGCTTTCATCCAGGGAGGTCTCACCAGTCTCTCCCATGGGCACACTCGCCGGTGTGCTGCCTCCGCCCCAGCTGGCTGGAATATCCCTGCATGCAGCCCACTGGCGTGCCGCACGGGCAGCGGAAGGATCTGAGTGAACTGCCGTGGAGAGCAAGTGCTGCCCGCTCTGTGCTCTTCCCCCTTCCCCAGGTGCCAGAGAAGCACTAACCAGTGCAGACACGGCTCCCTGAAGCCTGCTGCCTCCAGCACCCGTAACGTTTAGGCTCTGGGGTGCAATGGGGCTGGCGTCACCCAGAGATCACACTGCTCTGAGCCAGTGGCAGGAATGGCAGAGCAAGGCCAGAATCCCTGCAGGGGAAATGAATTCCTAGCTCCCGTTATGCATTCAGTAGCTTTTGCCTCACCACGGAAGTTTACCTTACCCGTGCACCGGGCTTCCAAGAGACACACCTTGGCTTTACTGCCTGCAATAACATCCAGAGGAAATGTTTCTCGCAACCCTTCCCAGTGACTCAACCGGCACAATCAGCCGGGGCTGCTGCTATCTGAGATCGTCAGCGATAGCCAGAGTTCAGTAACCTTCTGCAGAAGAAGGGTGCCACCCACCACGGGCAGTGACCTGCAGACACTTACCGTGTGCTAGGAGCAGCGTGGTGCACACCCAGGCCATGAGCTGGGGCAGTCTGCAAAGAGGCTGCTTGCCTGCACCCGGGAGCCGGCAGGGAGCCTTACCTCAGTTGATTTCTCACCGAGCCCACGGAGCAGCCCCACCACCACGTGGACGGCAGCTCTTCGCACTTCAGCCTCGCGGTCGGTCTGAATGACAGCTGTCAAACAGGAGGTCACCTGCCAAGGCGAATCAGGGAGAGCTCTGTTAGCAGATCCAGTGCCTTGGCTGTGCGCCTTCGTTTCCGCCCCATGAGCCGGAGGGCCCTGCCCTCAGCATGGTCTGTGGGATGGGGACACTAAAGAGCCCAGTGACACAGCCCCCCGGGAAATTGGAAGTGCATTGGTGACTAGAACATGCAAACCCAGAGGAATGGCTCGTACACAGAAGGAAAACCCCACAGGGCCTCTCCACTAGGGCCAGGGAGAACTTGATGCAGAAACCAGCCCACGGACACCAAGGCAGAGGTGGCCCAGCCGGCGAGAATGCAGCACCACATGGGTTTTACAGGCTGGGGCTGAGTCAGGAGTGGGAAGAAGGAAGGCCCCACGTGGCTCAGTGGGGGGATGATGCCCCGTTGCCTGTGATGTCAGGGGATGGGACTGTGGAAAATCCCCTCTGTAATGTCCCATCCCCTGACCTCACAGACATTGCCTCTAGAGCGGTCTCTGCACATTTGCACACCCAGGGCCTAAAGTTACAATGTTAAATAAAAGTGACCGAATTCTCAGAGGTAACAGCTCCTGCGGCTGCCTGAATTCAGTGAGAGCCGGTCACACAGCACCTTTACACCACGTCAGACTGCTTAGCAATCTCGGGGGGGATTTGGGCACCTAACTTTAGGCATTCAGGTTTGATTAAATGTGCAGATGCCACTGGGTTCCCCTGGATTGGGAGGAGCTTTGTGCCGTGTGTTGTCCGGGCAACGGGGGCTGCAAAGCGGAGCAGGGACCCAAGAAAGCAGCAGAGACTGTACAGTGAGAAAGGGATCTTGTAACAAAGGAGTGTGAGCATGGCCCATTCCTAAAGAAATGGAAAGCGGCAGCATACGCTGAGTTTCGCTCATCCCGCCCCTTGGAGAAGGAATGCTATTGCCTAGGTATTGATAATCCTGGCTTTCGAACGTGTCCCGTAGCACAGGACGGGTTAGGGTTCAGATATTCCCTTCTTTGGGCACTGGCATCCACAGTGTGTGCATTTCTCTGGCCTCTGGTATTGAAATGACGCTCCACAAGGAGGCTGGCTGCCCCTCAGCCTCAGGGCGCCAAATACCGGGGGGCGAAGGTAAAGAATAGTTATCTAAGTATTTAAAACCCCTTTTGGAGACTATCGATTTCTGACCCAGAACAGGCACTGCGGAGAGCGTACCAGAAACCTGTGGAGAGGTGAACTAGGAGGCATGCACTGCTTGAGAGTGACTTCCTGGAACGGTTACATCTAAGCCGTCTAGCTGAAGGGAAGGTGACTAATGCAGAGAACATAGGCAGGCTCACGCCGCTCCTTTAGACCGTGAGTGACTCTCCAACGGGTCCCAAGGACTGGCAATCAGCAAGGGCAGGGAGCGGTAGCAGAGCTGTGAGCAGAGCTCCTGAGATGGCTGCCCGTGTGGTGCCTCGGCATCCTAGCGAATGCTGGCACTAGCGGATCCCTGCGCGAGGGAGCCCACAGGAAAAGAAATCCATTGAGTCTTTGTGCCAGCCTTGCGGAAAGGCACGCTCTGCCAGCTGCACGCCTTCATTTCCTCTCACACTAGCCGCCGGTGCCCCAGTTATGCATGGGCTAGGGAGGGTTTCCCAGGGCAGCCTGTGAACAGGGCTGGAAAGCCACGGCCGTAGTTCCCACGCATCCTTGGACCAGCAGAGAGCTGAAAAAGCCAAGTTATTCAAATGCCATCCGTCATCGACCCGGTGTGGCTCAGCAGCCCTGAATCATGCCAGGCCGTGACCTGCCTTCTCCTCTTATGGCCTGCGACAATTCCTGGGAGATGTAACCCATCTGCCTCCTGTTCTGGGGCAGAGCCAGATTCCCAACACCCAGTTCAGGCACACTGCACCCGTGCCTACGGCTGTTCTCCGGTGACAGATCCCAGCTCTTCATAGCGCTGCCAGACGCCAAGACACGCTCCACTCTCCAGACAGAATGGAGAAAAAACGAGGCTCCCACTGTCACATCAGCTCTTCATTCGAGGACAGTGCCTCCCCCTTCGCCTGGAGTGCTCTCATGGAGGAGCTGGTTCCTGCACTACCTGCTGGACCTGCACCAGCTGCGCAGCCAGAACTGGTGGCCACAGCAGCAGAGGGGCTGCACCAGACGTGCCAGAGATGAGGGGCTCAGGGACGAATGGCCGAGGAAGCCTTCACAAGAGAACTGCGCTCGTTTCACACAAAGTGTAGGGCTCCGACAGCTTGTTTCAGGCAATCACCGTGCCCACTCACCCGCAAGGTGACCGTCCCTTAGCTGGGGGGAGGACGGCTGCGATCCTGCAGGACTCAGCCCTCACAGTCTCCGGACAGAGCTTCTCAGCCGTCTCTATGCTGCGACTGCACAGGCCCTCAATCCTTGGCGAGCCTCAACCCACAGCTCCTGGAGATGCTCCCTGCCTCTGACCAGAGTGGCGTTATTCGCCCCAGCTGGCAGGGAGACGGGGGCCTGCTGCCTAGCATTCGGTGCGACACACAGCCCGGATTTAAGCCAGCGCCGTGTTTATATGGCACCATGCAGCTCACAGACGTATTCCAATAGAGTCGCTGCAAAAACAGCTTTTCCAGAGCCCTGCGCGAGTGCCCCAACTCACCTGGCAAACTCGGGCGCTCCACGCTGCTCCCATCCAGGATTCCCAGGCTGGCACTACCCCAGCCAAACCCCAGGAAGAGCCCCGGCGGGGGAGCAACTCAAGCTGTCGGGCTTCTGAGTGCCCCCCCTTCCTTTGCAGCACTTCCACCTGCCAGGGGTCTGGGCAGAGCTCAGACCCAGTGGGCACTGAACAGTGGGGACCTGATTGCCCTCCAGCGCTCACCCCCTTCCGTGTATGAGCCACCTCTCTGTGGGCTGCACATTCTGGTCACTGATCCATTTCCCACTTGGCGTGGGGCTGTGCTGCCGGGTTCCCCACTGCCCCCAGCCCTCCATGCCTCGGATGCACACACCTTTGAGTGAGCAGCTGCTGAGCCAGCCCCTTTCGCTCCTTCAGCGGGGATCATGCTGCGCTTGGCATGGCTGCTGGCTGCTCACTCCCTGCTCCCTGAACCAGGCGCTGCCTAGCCACTGCACGGACACGTCTCTGACCCATGAGCAGCTTAGGGTGCCCGGCCAAGCCGGCTCTCCTCTACCAGCCTTTCCGTAGTACTCAGGCTGCGAAACCCAGCTCCTCCCTGCTGTGGTGTGGTGGGGATGAATCACATTCCTTTCTGTCAGCCCGACACAACACGCCAGGAGAAGGGAGCCGAGGCCTGGCCTGCACCATTCCAGGCACCGCAGCTTCGGATTAGGAACACAGACAAAGATGGATCATCTCTTGGAATAGGCCACGAGGAGGGAACAGTCCTAGTTCTCAGCACCCTGGGGAGACTAGAGCTCAATTTAGCCCCAGGCCCCCACAAGGAGCGCCCTACTTTGGGGTAGGGGGGAGCAGAGGCAGGCCCTTCCCTTAATATCGAGATGCTGGAGGCACAGAAAATGTCTTCCAGGAGAAGCTGGGGCACTGCAATACTTCCATTTCAGCAAAGGTGAAGGGGGCCCTCGCTGTTATGCAAATGGGTGAGCCCAGGGATCATGGCAAACTACTCACGGGCCACACGCCTCCGTGCCACCACGGAGCCACAGAACACACCTGAGCCCTTTGCTGAGAGAGGGCAGCCGAGGACGGGACACAGGGCCACGTGCTCTTGGTCACGGGCTGGTTACGGGGCTGTAAGCTGCAGGAACGTTTCTCTACTGTTTATATCCCCACAGTGCCCAGGGGCCAGCCATGGACAAAGGAGCCCACAGTGCAAGGTGCTGTACAAACACAAAACAGAACGACAATCTCTGCCCCATGGAGCTTACAGTCGCTAGGCGTAGCAGTTCTTAAATGCTCCAGGCACCAGTGGGAGATGGGGAGGATAAACGGCCACCTGGTCACATGGTGCTGGCTCCTTCTCCGCCCGTATAATACGGACTAGCAGCTGGAGACAGCGGGAAACACACTAGCCAATGCTTCGCGTTCAATGTAAGAGACTATTCCAGCCGCCAGAGATGAGCGGCCACAAGGGAGACGAGGGCTGTTGACTGCACGTGAGAAGCAATCGCAGCTCCCCACCTCCTCGTGTGCACACGGTGCCAACGGGGAATGATCTGTGCCAGCTCACTGCCTCGTGCGTGCAAAAGCGCTCCTCACATGTGCATGCGGAGAGGCCGCTTCTGAACACGTAAAGCCCTGGAACATGCACACACCTGGGCTGCACTGGCCTTCCAGAGCAAGGAGTGAGGTGTGGGAAGGGAACAGCTGTTTGCACCACCACAGAGTGAGTGACACGCCATTCCTGGACTGAGTGCAGGTTCCCTGCCTCCACACAGGGAAAAATGAGCAGCTCAGCTCTGGCCCTGAAAAACACCAAGGGAGACTAGCAGCTGGGGGAACTCCACCTTTGTGGTGCCTAAACCTTCAATGGAAGGGCACAGAACGCAGCACCCAGCCAGCAGGATAAAACAGGCACTGAGTTCTCTGCACTTGCAGCCATGCAAAGGATAACGAGACGCTATTAACTGGGAGGAGATTTCTGTAGCAGGTACAAAGTCCGCTCTAAGGCCTTGAGCTAGAGTGAAATTATAGGCAGGGCTGGTCGCCCAGCACTTCCCATTAGGACCCTGGTTTCAGGTGCCAAACGTTAACCCTTTGGGCTGAAATTTCCCACATCTCGGATTGAATTTTCTTTTAAGTACCAGCAAAAAGTGTCCAGCTGGTTCCAGGAACAAGATTTGGGGAAAATCCATTGCTCCATTGGCAAGCTAGCACCTCCATGTTTGACAGCAAGTGCCTGAAATCTGGTGGGTTCACTCGGTGTCACAGCCGTGACCTTTGCTGTTCCTGTAAAAATGGCCCAGTCTGGCACACGGGGCGGAAATTCTCAGTCTGCACATGCTCAGTAGGGACCAGCAGATAAATTCTCTAAAGAGCCCGTCTGCACTGAGCATGCTCCAGCCCAGGGCCAGCAGGACGCTAGCGGTTCCCAGGATTAGGGATCTCAGAGGGCATCCTGGGGAGGCGCCGACACTACCCACTCCGTCTCTGTGTGAGAGGGGTCGGGGCGAAAACTTCTGTAACTCTCATTGCCCTGTCCAGTGGCTACAGCTACAGGGCTATTGCAGAGGAAAGAAGTTCAGAGCCGATACCTCCTGAATCACGGAGCCCAGCTGGAAGTGAAGCCTCTGACACACTTCTCCCAAGTTGGACAGACTGCTGGCCCTCAGCGTGCTATCTGGGTCTCGTGTTCCCCTCAGGAAGGCATGAATCAGGGGAGCTCTGTACTGGGAGACCATGTCCCCTGCAGGAAAGAGAAGAAAGCACAGGTTTAAGGGGATTCTCCACAGTTCAACAGCAATTAAAGGCCAGGAGGGGCTTATACTAATACGAAGCCCTTTTCAGAGTCCCTTTCCCGCTCCCACCCAGTCTTTTTAATTGCTGGCATTAGATATTAGTGGGGCTACACCCCTTATAACTGCTGGCGCACGGCTGTGTTCCTGCACGACACTCCCCTAGCGAGTCCAGGATGTAGCCTCTTAAGCAACGTCTCTCCCAGATAATGCCGGTGAACCAGTAATCAGCTCTTATTAAACAACAAACGTTCTCATTGGCGACCCATCGCTGTGTTTTCTCTGAGACAGGGACTCCGCAGACCTGTTCTCTAGCAGCAATTCCAGAGGCACAAGAAAGTAGCCCTAGAGTGGCCCATTGGTATTCTGTGTGATCTGCAGCAAAGACTCACGTCTCCAGATTTCCTTCTGCTGCACATCTTTTCCCAATTCTCAGTCATTTCTGTCAGCCTTCAGAAACACACCGCTTACTGCAAATAAAACCATTTCACACCAGAAGGAAGGGCTAAAGGCTAGAGAAGCAAGCAATCCACATCTAATTAGCATGTGCAGGTTCTGTGTCTGGATGTGCAAACTGGGTTGCTGTGCACACAAACGTGTCTGATTAGCTATCCGCCTGCACAATCACCCAATATCCAGGCATCAGGACATGGATCCTATGCGACTAAACTGAAAATCAGGCCAAAAGCCCTGCAGAAATCAGGCACACTCCTGTTCCTACTGGTTTCTGAAAAGACAGGTCCAGACTCTCTCGCACTACAACTCAAATTAGTTTGGGGCACTATTAAAATCATAGAAGGGACCATGAGAGGTCATCGAGTCCAGTCCCCTGCACCCATGGCAGGACCAACGCCCCTCTTAACCCATCCCTGACAGGGGCTTGTCTGACCTGCTCCTAAAAACTTCCAATGGTGGAGATTCCACAACCTGCCGAGGCAACTTATTCCAGTGGTTAATCACCCTGACAGTTAGGAATTTTCTCCTAATGTCCAACCTAAACCTCCCTTGCCGTAATTTAAGCCCGTTGCTTCTTGTCCTATCATCGGCGCAGAGCCAACAATGAAGAATAGAAATACAGAACAACAGAAAGAATGTAGCGATTCCATGAGTACCTGAGGATACCTTTCTATCTGGTTATGTCTCTCTGGCCCACATGCGGCAAATCAAAGTTGTTCTGGCCATCCGGTATTAGCTACAGTGCACCGTGTGATGTCCACTATTCGGTGTCCATGGATATTACATGACATTTTATCAGCACGGGAAAGAGAGGGCCAGTAAAATGGATGCTTCACTGGCTGGCCACACAGAACCCCTGAAGTTGGCATTGAGCAAGGAGTAGAGAATCATAGAATAATAGGGCTGGAAGGAACCTCACGAGGTCATCTAGTCCAACCCCCTGCTAAAGGCAGGACCACTCCCACTAAATCACCCCAGCCAGGGTTTTGTCTAACCGGGCCTTAAATAGCTCCAAAGACGGAGATCCCACCACTTCCCTAGATAGCCCATTCCAATGCTTCACCACCCTCCTAGTGAGAAAGTTTTTCCTAATATCCAACCTTGACCTCCCCAGCTGTAATTTGAAACCATTGCTCCTTGTTCTGTCCTCTGTTACCCTGGAGAGCAGCCTAGCTCCCTCCTCTTTGGAGCAACCCTTCAAGTAGTTGAAGGTTGCTATCAAATCTCCCCTCAGTCTTCTCTTCTGTAGACTAAATAAGCCTAGTTCCTTCAGTCTCTCCTCATAAGTCATGTGCCCCAGCCCCCTAATCATTTTCGTTGCCCTCCGCTGGACTCTAATTTGTCCACATCCTTTCTGTAGTGGGGAGCCCAAAACTGGACGCAGTATTCCAGATGCGGCCTGACCAGTGTCGAATAGAGGGGAATTATCACATCCCTCAATCTGCTGGCAATACTCCTACTGATGCAGCCCAATATGCCATTGGCCTTTTTGGCAACAAGGGCACACTGTTGGCTCATATTCATCTTCCCGTCCACCATAACCCCCAGGTCCTTTTCTACAGCGCTGCTACTTAGCTGATCGGTCCCCAGCCTGTAGCAGTGCATGGGATTTTTCCGTCCTAAGTGCAGGACTTTGCACTTGTCTTTGTTGAACCTCATGGGGTTTCTTTTGGCCTAGTGTTCCAATTTGTCCAAGTCTCCCTGGATCCTGTCCCTGCCCTCCAGAGTATCTACCATTCCCCCCAGCTTGGTGTCATCCGCGATCTTACTAAGCATGCAGTCTATTCCATCATCAAGATCATTAATGAAGATGTTGAATAGAACCGGCCCCAGGACCGACCCCTGGGGCACTCCACTCGTTACCGGTTGCCAACCAGACATCGAGCCATTGATTCCTACCCGCTGAGCCCGTTGATCTAACCAGTTTTCGATCCACCTTACGGTCCACTCGTCCAACCCATACTTCCTTAACTTGCCGACGAGAATGCTGTGGGAAACAGTATCAAAAGCCTTGCTAAAGTCGAGGTATATCATGTTCCTTCCCTCTCAGTAGAAAAGCTGCAAAACTGCTCAGCTGGGGGCAGCTCTGTCTTTGATGCTCCCTGGACACCCGATAACCAATATCAGGGCATCCCTGCTGTGAGCGCTCACCTTAGAGCGATTCCGATTCCCTCTCTCACCCTCCTGTCCTGTTTGGCATGAAAGTGCAGAAGCTGGTCTGTAGGTTCTCCTTGTCCTTCATTAGACAGAGAGCAGACTCCATACTCAAAAGGAGCGCGTGCTTGCTTCCTGTAGTTTTCCAGGCCCCAAATGATACTGGCTGCACATGAATGGGTGCGGGAGAGACAGAGCCAACCTGGTCAAACGCCCCAGCCTTGGGAAATGGAAGAGCTTTCAAAAAAAAGACGGGTTTTCGGAGAGGAGAGCGCTACTCTAACCTGGATCTGAACAGGGTGCCAGCCCTGCTGCAGGCCTAACTGATTGGCACAGCCAGCCAGCCCTGCCACCTGCCGGGGAGATGCCTCTGGCATACGCTTCTGCCTGATGAGGAGAGGGCATTACTGCACATGTGCGCTGCAGATCAATTCACAGAACAGCATCCAGGGATTTGTTTTAAAGAAGCAGCACTGTGGTCTTGCTTGTTTTAAACCAGGCCCAGTTCACAGTCCACAGACACAGGAGGGGATCGAGAGAGAAGGGGTAGGAATGCAATTCCTGCATAACTGACGAGACACACAACCCTACTGTCCGGACAGAGACCTTCCAGCGAGTTAGGGTGAGAGACGGGGTGCCAGAAGGGCAGAGGTGTCAGCCCACCCCAAAGCGGATATACTCCAAGTCCACAGATTCTCCCAGGGGGCAGTGATATACCAGAAACCCAGGCATTTAATATAGCAGGTCCTTTCTCACACTCCAGCTGATACTGACATGCAACAGAAGGACTTTGCCCTCAGGGGCCCCTGCCTATTGATTCAAAGGGAGCAAGTTCCACATCAGTTCCTCTCCCCACACTTTAAATCATTTTCAGCATGGATAGCTTTCTCCCTCCCAGAGGAGTTCGTAGCTGCAGATTGGCTACTCTTCCCAATGCCCTGTTTGATCTTACGCTTGCACTTTTCCTCCTGCTCCTCCCAATTAGCTGGTCAAAGAAGGTAGCGTTACCCCGCAGCATCCCAGTACCTCGGCTGCAGGGTGGGGAGCGGGGTTAGGGCTCTAAATAAAAATCTGCATGGTCGGGTATTTGATCCTCACCATTTATTGCTCAAACCTCACAGCACCCTTGGTTTAGAGCAGCCCGCTTCTATCGCACACACCTAGCAAGAGCAATCCATCTTACTCACCCACAGCCCTTTCCTAACGTTTCACGCCCGTCTGCAGAGGCTACCCACAGATTCACTGGCTGATAACTGTGTCCAGTAACTGAAGGCCCACTCCTGTGCCCATGGCCGCCCAAAGAGCCCATTTCCTGAATCCCTTCCATGACCAAGAGGCAGGTTTCCCCGTACAGCTGTACAGTTACAGCTCTACCTACAAAGCCACCGAATGCAGGTGCAGCTTATACGGATCAGAGCTTTTACCACTGGTGGCCTGGGAAACAGGTGACGAAAGCACTTCTGTGCCAACATAATGTGCCTCCACCCGGGCTCTGGCTATATAAAAAAGTCACGCCAACTAAAGCCGGTCACCAGCCAGAGTCTCTGGTGAAAACCTGGCTCAGCCTTCCTAGCTCAGAGCTTCCTACCCTGGAACAGACAGTTCCCAGAGCCCGAACACTGCACCAGGATCAATCTCAAGGCCACATGCAGGACTATGGCGCTCAAAAGCGATGGAGAAAACCGGATTTTCCCAGCTCAGTCATGAAGTGACTGGCACTGAGGCCTGGTCCGGATTCATGCGCTGTCCCAGCGACTCAGGTGGTTTGTTTCCAGCCCAGGACTAGAGAGTTTAGAGAAGAGACAGTCAAAGAGGAGGCAACGTGATAGATTTGTGAAGAATAATGAATGGCTCAGAGTCAGCAAAGTAGGCCCCAATCTAGCTGTTAGCTCTCCGAGGGCAAGGCAGGACCCAGCCAATTTAAAACTGGCAAAAGAGGGGTTTAATAAAAACAAAACGAAACTGACCAAGCCCAGAGAACGGCCTGCAGTCACAGGGCTCGGCAGCGTTCCCCAAGATTTAACAAGATCATCCGTAATGACGGTAAGCAGCATAAACCTTCTGCTGTCAGGCCCAAACCGACAACAAGCTGCCTGGGCTGCAGACCACCACGATTCCCCAGTTCCTTGTACCCAGGACTGGCTCCCATAGCAATGGCCCAGAGGTGGGGTGTTCTGAGAAGCACCTTTCAATGCATTTCCAAGTCATTCTTCATGTCAGTGCCCCAGGACTCCTTGTCTGTTTTGCTGAACTAGGCCAACCTTTGGAACTTCCTTTCACCTGTGCGTGACTTCAAAGATTCGCTCACTGCTCAGACAGCAGCACAGAACAAGGTCTCAGCACCAAGACCGCTCACCGGCATCTTCCAACTCCGCGCACACAGACTTCTGCTGTTTAACAATGTGAAAAGCACTGGGGACACCACAAACTAGCGCAATTGGCCCCTGTACTATGTGGCTGCCCGTCTAATGTTTTCTCCTTACATTTTCAAACATGCCCCTTCCTGATTTCTCCCACACTGCCCCTCGCATTCGGAGGAGCCCCTGGACAAATCTGCACAGATCTCTCCTTAGCCCTCTCGGTGCAGTGCAAGGGGCTCCCTGAGCGCTACGTCATACAACAAATCACATGCTATTATACCCCTTCTTCAGGAGCTCACAGACTGGCCTCATTGGGCAAAGATGGCTGTAGCCCTGGTGGTAACACAGGGTTTTCTCTGCCCTGCTCACCCTTCCCCTGCGTTGTACAGAAAGGCCCATGCTGTTGACGGAAAGCTAATTACTATGGTTCTCTTCACAGCACCCGGCCTGCGGTTACAGACTGAACAAAGCCGCTTCCCCTCCCCTGGCAAAGCAGGGCGATAATCCCTGTCTAACCAGAGGAAACGTCTCCCCTGACATCGCCGTGCTGTGGTGAAAACTCACTGCAATGAGTAAATCCTGCAGGAAACCCGGGAAGGGAAGGGCCTTTTCCCCAAAAATGGGATCTGAGGCCAAGCAGGGTGCAGCAGCTCTGATTCAAAGCGACACCCACCAGCATCAGGGTACACAGATTCTGTTCACGTCAGCCAGCGAACAGATCTCAACTCGCCTCAGACTGTCTGCTGCCAGGCACTGAAGCCAACATGCTGCTTTATAATACGGCTGACACAAAGAGCTAACACTGTTGCAACCAAGCAATCAGTGGGTGGGAAGGGTTGGGTGCCAGACTGCGTGATGTGGTGGAACCTGTCACAATAGCCCACAAGGAACAGCTCAGCCTGGGTCTCAGCCAGATAAGCACCCTAGTGCAGCATCTCCTGGAGAGTCCAGCCTGCAGGAGATTGTACAAGGCAAGTGAGATGCGCCTCCTACCCCAGATGAGAATTCAGTCCTAATGGAGCAGAAATAGTGCCAGGCTTTTCTCCTCTTGGTCAATTGGAGTCTATCCCCAGGAGGAGAGAAACCCCCATTTAATGTGTCTGGGTGGCTTGTGGAGACACAAGATTTCCAACTGTAGATTCAAACAGTTATTCACTAGCTGAAGGGAATTCCATGCAAAGAAGGATGGCTTTGCAAGATGCTGAGCACAAACCAGGGAACGCCTCCCTCTGCCCAAAGGAGTGAGCACAGAACAGCTAAAAATTGGAAGTGGAGAGTTGCCACCCTCCCACAAAGCGTCTAGTCCAAAATGAAAGGTGAGGTCCCTCAAAATTAACTCTGATTTCCAGAGCCACCACCTGAGTGTGTTTCCCAACTGAACACTTCCTGTCTGGCCAAGCGAGCCAACCAATTACTGGCGAATAATTAATCAGAGTCTCTCTTGGTGTAGAAATCTGGCTGATTAGATTTTCACACACATTGGCTGTTAGCCCAGAAATGTACCCTCTCTCTGCACCGGCCAGCTCTTGCCAATCTGTCCTTAAGACTGCCTGCAGCACCAGGAGGGGGTAGATGGGTTAAGTTATTTATCCCTTTTTACAATTTTGTGGCCAGTTATTGGCCGGACAAGGCCTAACAATGCTCTCAGTTAAGTTTCATGCTGCTGCGGAAAGAAAACCCTGCAGAAATATTTCACGTCTAATTATCCGAGGCGGTGGGCGCTCTTGGTGCTGGAGAGCGTGATTAGCTCGGAAGCTCTCAGCCTGCGCCCTAGAGACATCTTAGCCGTGGCTACTGACCCTGCAGCAGAGACATACCTGTCGTTTACTCGTAGCCACTTAGAGCTGACAAGTGCAGCCATGAATGATGGGTTATTGGCTAATAACCTGCTGAGACAGGGACCAGCTGGCTGGACTTGTCTTTCGCACTGAGGCTCCTCTTCCAGCCCCGCCACGTTACCATTTAACTCTGCCCAGAACCGTTTTTCCACTGCCCTGAGGGCAAACGGGAAAGACTGGTCTCCCTCCTTGTCCGGAGGGCCGGGACCTGCGCTATGGCTCACTGACACTCTGCAGCTACCAGCAGCCCTAAACCCCCTTCGTGCTGAAGCACGCTCTTGGTCTTGATGGGGCTTGTGAGTGGAGCCAGAAGAGCCCCACTAGAGCACTCCTTGGATGGGCAAGCGACTGCCTTTCTACAGGCCTCCCGCAGCTCTGCTTTCCCCACGGTGCATGCACACCCACCAAGGACATATTTCGCAGCGTCCCGTGCACTCTGGTGAACGTTAAGCCACCGCGGTTCTGATTTGAGAGTTCAGATCCTGGTCTCTAGCCTCTGGATAGGCACAGGCTGAGCACGGGTGGGACAAACTTCCTACAGCTTCCTCCCTAGACCCACTCTTACATCTCAAATCTGACCAGAAAGTCCTCAAGTGGAGTAAGACAACTTCACTTTTCATGGCCCTTCAGCTCTCAGCTTCCCTGCCAATTAATGCCAGTTGTGATGTGGGCACTAGCGACCAGCTACGGACAGGTACCGAGTCCAGCACTGGAGCGACACCCCGGGAAGGCAGACGGACCACGGCAGCATCAGGTTATGAGTGGCAGATATGCGCGCATGGCTGCACTGCAGGAAGGGACAGTTTCCCCACCGAGGCACCTGCAAAGCAGTTTTTGTCCTGTTTAAGAAACAACAGCATCAGTGCAGGCCTCTTGCTGGGGATTAACAAACAGCCGGGAAGAGTCAGATACTAATCTGCTGGCCCTTGGCTAACCCGAAGTACCACATTGAGGTGAAATGTCCTTTGCCAGGGGCGTTCCTGCTATAAAAACGAGCATGGAACGAATGCTCAGGTATTTACTTTTGCTGTGGAAGGTTGGGTGTCAAATCAAAAGGCCTCTTCTTTTCTACTGGATCTGCGCCACGCAGATTAGCTTGGTTACATTAGATCAGGGGTCTGCAGCCCAAAAGATAAGAGCAGCCATTTTTTAAAATTCCTTCAATAACAAAGTGTTTTGAGAGCCACAATGGGTGTAGCCTCCTGGTGGGAGGTGCAGGGAGGTGAGCCAGGATTTCTGCTGCAGGGTCCCCTTATGCGGGGGGGGGGGAAGCCTGGAACTTCGCATGGGCTGCCCCTGGGGTCCCTGGTGGCTGGGGGAAGCCCAGAGCCAGGCATGGGCTTCCTGCAGGGTACCCTGGAGGTTGGGGGAGCCCAGAGCCGCAAGTGGGCAGCCAAAGAGCCGCATGTGGCTCCAGAGCCACAGGTTGCAGACCCCTGCATTAGACGCTCCAGTCAAGATTAGGTAAGTGAGATGTTAACAGAAAAGCGTTAGTGACATTTTGATTTTAGACTAAAATACAAAATTCTTCTCATGGCTAATTTAAGTTCCTGTACAGACTGGCAACCCCACTAAGCTACAGGCCTTTGACGTGATCAGACCCGTGCAAGTAGCCTTCCCTGTGTTCCCTGCAAGACGTAAGGGCCAGTTCTGCTGCAGGATTCTCTCCCTGGAGGAAACGGAGGAGTTCCAATTCATGGCAAAAATGGGGGAAAAAAAGAGAGAAAGAAAAAGGTGGGTTTAAAATGCTGGATAAACTCTTCGGAGTGTTGCAATAAGCAAAATGTAAAGAGAGAGTTTAATTTAATTTGGTCTATAAATACCCAAGCTAGTCAACACTTGTCCCAGACAAAGGAGCATGGTCTAGAAGAAAGGGCTGAGAGCCCGGCAGCGTCCCAGCTTTCCTTCAACCCCACCCCCAGCAGCCCCATTGGTGGTCTGCCGGCCACAGAGCCCTGTTTGTGAGAATCCTGAGAGCAACCTGCTATCCTGCCGAAGGGCAGCAGTCTGTGCCAAGGAGCTGGTCCCTCCTGCCTGGGAGCTCCTCGGTAGGCTGCAGAGACAGGCCCCCACACATCCCAGCCAAAACCTGATGCAAAGAATCCCGGATCAGGACAAGAGCGCTAATGCGGCAAGCCACGACGACAGCAACTAAGGGCTTGGGCGGTTTACAGGTCACGCAGGGATGCTGGAAAAGCCCCTCGTGTAGACGCACCATATGCCCACCGAGGAAGTTTCCCATCAGCACGGAAACCTCACCGCCCCCAAGGAGCTGGCTACGCCGACAGCACTATTCTGCCAGCAGACTTGCGGCATCTCGGGGGGGGGGGGGGGGCGGCATGGCTATGTCAGCAGCTGGGGGGTTTCACACAGACCTGGCGACCCACCTGTGGGCACCTCTATGCCGACAGTGCAGATCCAGCCATCTGGTCCGACTGAGCGGTCAGGAAAGACACGCTCAATCGACCCGAAAGTGGATCTAATAAACCCTCCTGCTCAGGTGACGGAGGCTGCGTCGATGGGAACACTCTTCGCACCGGGACAGCATGGTGGAGTTGGCGTGTAGAAGAGAAGTTAGCTTGTGTAGTTCCCGTCGACCGCCATTGAATTTCGCCAGCAGCGTAGACCTGGTTTAAGGGGTTGAAATGCTGACCGCCACAGCCTGGGAATATGCAGATCAGCATCCAATGGAAACGTCAGCCTTGTCTGTCTTCGGTATTTAATGTGCCTGTCCCTGGGTATCAAAGTGTACCCTCTTAGTTCCTAAACCTGACCTCATTCCCTGCCCCCCCCCCACTGAACATCCATGTCTGGACCACAGATTCCCCCAACTCCCAGACAAATCTCTCCATAACTGGCGTGTAAACTGCAAAGCTGCTGTCTAGTAGGGGTCAGAGACCAGACCGTTCCCAGGGCTTTGGAGTATATGCCAGAGACCACAGTATCAGATGTCCACACAAGATCCTGCTATTTCTCCACTAGTGGCCAAATACGTGATTCTGCCCCCATTCAACATCTCAAAACTGGACAGCCTCCTCCAGCAGACACACTCCAGAGTGTAGGCTGAACGCAGGAAAAGCCCTGACCTCCCCATCCTACCCCAGCAAGATGGGCCCGGGAGCCACCGCCAGTCAAGAAAGGCTAGGAGAACGCGTGCATGCTGGCTTACTACTGTCCGTGCAGCGAAGTTCCAGAGGGGGAGCCGTGTTAGTCTGGGACCAGGTCAGGCTGTAACAGCAAATCAAAACCGACGCTAGGATTCAAACACGGGGGAACAGCACATAGAGGAAGGTGAGGTCATTACAACAGGTGATTTGACCTCACCTTCCCCTATGTGCTGTTCTCCACTGTTTGAATCTGAACTGCTTTGATTTGCTGGGACAGCCTGACCTGATCCTATGTCATACACTTCCCTGCATTTAACTTCCTCCCATTCTGTAACTTTCCCATCTTCAAAGCACCTGAGGAAGTGGGATTTTCTCCCAGGAAAGCTCATGCGATAAATAAACCTGTTAGTCTGTAAAAGTGCCCCAGGACTCCGTTTGTCTCACTGCTGTGACTGACGGGACTCAGTGCTGCTGAACACCAAGCCCAACATTCGGGTCTCCTGACTCCCCACTCTGACTTGGGAACCAGAAATCTCACATAATGGTTCAATTTACTACCTGAGATCCAGCCCCATCACTTAGCTTGGGATTTTAATTTCTTAAAATTCAGTCTCCTGCTCCCTGTTCTCTCCGACCAGATACAGGGCAATGGCCAACTACCCACATGAGCACCCTTGCTTTCGGGAGGCGGGGGGAGGCGGAGGGGGAGAGAACTGCAACTGGTTTTTTAAGGAGAAAATTAGCAGTAAGCAGGAGAAAGCGCTGACACTCTGGAGTGTAATTATGTTATTATCTTTAAAGAAAGGGCCCGTTGCCAGCTGCAGCTCGTGTCTATGAGCCAAGAGAATTTTCCCGCAGCTGGTGGGTTTGGAGAGGGTTCAGAATATCAGTGTAAAGGAATCCAACCAGCAAGAGTGTAATTCTACCTGGAAAACAAAAAGCCTTGCAAACCAGCACATGGCACAGTGGGAAGGTGAGGTTAAGCCTTCTAGAGCCTTCCAAAGGTCTGCAGAGACCACACAGAGAGGGAGTTTCGTCAGCAAAAGGCACCGATGGCCTGGTCTATGCCCCTCCCCACAACTCTTCTAGCTGAAGGGGAACACAGGTGAGTCAGAACCCATGGGGAGATGGGTCATTAGCTCCCATGGAGGAGGCAGGAGTTGGGGCTGTTTTACGGTGTAGGAGAACGCGACTCAGGTTCTCTGCAGCATCTGTCCATATGGAGCCTTATTTGTTCAAGATTCCTGGGCACAGATAGCCCCTGGCACTGCGTTTTAACAAAATGGGGTGGAGAAAGCACCGTCCCGTCCCCCCCCTCTTCCAGGCAACAGGCTGCTGGGAAGAACTTGGGGAAGTTGGTACAGCGAAAGTGAAAATCTCCAGCTAACCCGTCTCACCCCACGAGTGAGGAACCTGGGGACCCCACCGGGGTCTTTGCAATCAGCAAGTAGTGCAGCCGCGTGCTAAAGGGAAGGTCTAGGGAGGAACACCGGTCAAAGCTCTCGAGGACTCGGTAGGTTTCCCTAATCCCACTGGAACCCACCATCTCGCCACATCCCCACAGTTCTTGTATCACTTTACAGTAGTTGGTAAAAGACATTTCCCATCACCAGGCTGTGCTGCAACCTGAGCGCAGATACTGTTAGCCACAAAGCGTGAGTGGTATTAAAGAGGGGCCGAGCAGCATCGAAAGAAACCCTCTGCCTGCGAGAATGCTCATCCTGACACCTGGCCCACACCCAGGGCATCAGCCACGTGCCTTGCTGGTGCCAGTCCAGACTCAGGTCCCCCAGAGGAAGCGATGCTGAGTGGCCTAGTCCAGGCTGCCCAAGACCACTTTAAACATGGGCCAATCAGAATGGCTCTGAGCAGAGAGAGCACACCCTGTTTAGTGTCCGCAGCCCCTGGCAATGCGGTTTGCAGCAAGGGAGCTGAAACGCGGGAGTGACAAGCCATGCTGACCAGGACAGGAGATCTGCAGCCCAAAGAAGTCTAATTCATCACTTTCTGCAGCAGAAGAACGGGAGGGGGCAGAGATGGGGAAGCCTCGGACAGAAATCAGCTCAATAGGAAGGAAGGGAACGAAAAGGCTACAATGGATACAGCTGGATCTCCAGTGAAGGCCAGGACACTCTCCGTTCTGTGAGCCTGTACCACAGGGCTGGGTGGGGAAGGGAGAAGCGGGAGGGAGCAGGTGTTATTTGTCCATGTTGGTCTCCCATACATGCCAGAGCGCCAGCCCGGCACACACAAATTATTGCTCTCCCACAAGAGGATTTTTCTGTAAAAGCAAAACTTCAGGGCGCACAGCCACCAGCCTGCCCAGACAAGCTGCAACAGTTCAGTCCAAGGGGCGCCAGGAAGTGCTGGGCAATTCAATTTAGTTTGATAACGCGTTGTTAGCCACCTGGGAAGCAGGTGAGCAATCCCTGAACTACCATTTATGGGGGCATGAGGTAACGGGAGAGTTTATGATGCAATAAATATCACATCTGGATCAACACATGTAGGGAGCTCTGTTGGGTGTCCCCAGTGTTTGCTAGGCCCAGGGAAAGACAGACAGAGCTCTGCGGAAGTGGAGGCTTTTGTTGAAAAGGCTCAGCTAAACCTTGCAAGGTTTAGGCAAGTCTTATCATGAGATGCTCCAAGATGCAAACATCCTGCCCAGAAGCCAGAGCAGCATGGAAGAGCAGAGCTGGTTATATGGACAATTGCCATGGGAAGCACTAAAGCCTGGAGGAGGCTCCATCAGCCAAGTACAGGTCGCTATCCCAGCTGAGTTAGCCTGGGTACAGACTTGCAGGTATGTGCAGAACCACAGAAATGTGGGGCAGGAAGGGACCCAAAGAGGTCACCTAGTCCAGCCCCCTGTGCTGCGCAGAACCAAACCTAGACCGTCCCGACAGATGTCTGTCCGTCCAAGCTATTTTTAAAATCCTCCAGTGATTTGGAAGCTTACTGCAGATCGTAACTGCCTGCTCTTAAGTTTTCCCTCACGACAGGCAATCTGGCTGTATCCGAAAGGGGGGAGATAAAGCCCAGTATGTGAGCATCTCCTGAAAAGTGGTCATGTTCGGTCTGTGTCTGCATGACATGCTGAGAGCACATCACGCCAAGGCGCTCTGCTGGCATCTTGCCCAGCGGACTGTCCTCCCTGTGCCATCTCTGCCACTCCAGGTGCTCCAGCTGAAATCCCATTGGTCTGAGGGCGGTGGGCAGGGCTACCAGACACGCTTCCCTCCCTGTGCTGCCAGGGGTGGAATTCATTAGCCTTCTGGGCACACTGCCAGGTGTTTGGGGAGGGACTGGGCCGCTCTGCGAGCTGGGGCTTTTACACAGCAGCGTGATTCTAACCATTTACATGCATTTGGGCACGGCACGTGGATAAGTGATAACTTCTCTAATGTGCCGCGGGAACAGGATTTTACGGCCTCGCTCTAGGAGCTGAGTGCTGATGTGAAAAGGAGCCGGAGAGGTACTCGGCACACCCAAAAACCAAGCACCGAATGAGCCAAAGCACAGCGGACGTTCCATCCTGAGCCACAAACGGCAGAAGAGGATGTTGTCTGCTCTCGCCTTCATTTCATGTCCCACAGATGCTGCCCTCAGCGAGACCCTCAGCTGGGTTCAGCTGGCACACCTGGTTCAAATGACCAAGCTTACAGTACCAGAAAGGGAGACCTTTTCACAGCAAGTTTTAGTTTTGTGGATTTGTTTAAAAAAAAAAATCAATAAACTAAAAATTTGCATCAAAATTTCCATAAGTTCAAAGTTTTCCACCATTTTCACTGGACTCTGGACCCAGCCCAGGACCCAAGAAAGCCCAAGGCCATACACAAGAGCAATGGCCAAGTGGCTCTGCTGCAGTATTGCTTCTCCGAGGGAGAATCCGCTGTCGACTCACCCAGTGCCCGGGTTACTCGCATCAGCACCTCCCCCACTTTCATCCTGGTCTCTGCGGTCTGGAGTCCTGCGGTGCCCTCATACTGGGCCAGCAAAGAGGGCAGGATTTGCTCTGGGTACACGTCCGACAGGAGGGCGACACCTGAGGAAACAAACCGGGGCAGATGATTCAATCTGAACTAGACGGCAGGGGATGGACATTGTGTGGCACTGACGATTGAGGCAGGTAGGAGCACATGGATGGAGGGTAGATACCCCCAGGATCTTCAGTCACGGATTACCAAGTCACCGGAAGCTTACAGAGGAAAATCAATCTCAGGTCTCTTCTGGGTTTACTACCTCTCTGCTCGTTTTCCGCCTCAGAGGGCTCTGCCCTCATTAAGAAGGTCAGTTTCTCCCTGGGGCAAGCATCTCCCATTCAGCTCTAGCCCAAAGCTACCACTTTACTTCTCTGGCCAATAAAACGCTAACGGCCCCCGGCCCCAAGGGCTAATCACTCTTGGAGCTGTGAATGTGGGTGGGGTGGGAAAACTGGTCTTGCAGCTGCAAAATGCCCCCTCCTCCCCATCTCTGGTCCATTAGTGACTGAGCAAAGGGAAAACTACCTGCCTCCCATTACTTGCTGCTGGGCAATGTTACTGCTCTGGCCTTTTGTGTGGTGGATACAGCTGTCAGCCGCGCATCTCAGCTACAGCTTGAGGGCAGCAGACATGCACTGGGCCGAGATTTTCACAGTGATTAGAAGAGGCAGGTTGCAGGGAACCTTTTTATTGGCACAAGGCAGTGCCAGGTGATAGTTTGGGGGCTCTGACTAGCCTTTGTTCACTCTGGCATCTCTGAAGTTTCCCAGGCAGTCCCCATCCCCTCACACTTTGAAGTCCGAGCATCAAAGTTACCTCGCCCTCTGTCTCAACCTCGGACGTTACCTGAAGGAAAATGGCACGGACTGTCCCCTGGGATTGCAGCTACACACACTCGCTGCTCCCCAGGCCTGTCTGCAGAGAGCAGGCAGAGGTGACCTAGGCTAGCTAGGCTGACAGGAGATGTTAACAGGGCAAAAACTAAGTCTAGATGGAAGGGAAGTAGAAGGGTCAAAGCGTCACTGCTCCGAGTTGGCAAACAGCCACAGAGCACGTCACAGATCTCAGCGAAGCTCTGGACGCCAGTTCACCCCGAGATGGCCTCTCTGTCCTGCTCTGCCATGGGGATTGCAGGGGAACATCAGGATGGTTCTGACCAGAAGAGCCTCCTTTTCCCCCCACACCCTCCCTCGAACACCACGCTTGGGCACTGTATCCTACCCTGGTCAATCCTGCCAACCTCAGGGGAGCCAAAATCCCAAGGCAGGGCCCAAGGGCACCAGCTTGGCTTCAAATCCCAGCCACTGTAAGATGCAAAGAGGCTTGTGTCACATGAGTAACATCTTGTGCTGCTCACGGCTGAACACCACAGCCGCGGAGAGGAGACAGCTCTCGAGATCCATTTCTTGCCACCTGTGCATGGTTTCTCTCAGTGCGGGGGTCACTGCCTTAAAGAGTATTGCTCCCCCACACCGAACGCACACATCAACAGCCTCCACAGTACATGAAACCCATCTCAACACCCTAAAGGCTCTGGGACACATTCACTTCCCCAGGAGACAGGAAGTTTCAAGAGCTAGGTGGGTTTCAACATGAAATCAGTGTATGTCCACGGCCCCTCACGTTGGGTATTGCAGGGCACAGAAGTAGAGGAGTTGGAGGAGAAGGGACACAGTAAAAATAGTCTTCCAGAAGCCTGGTAAAAATTTGATGTCAGTCGCAAATGAACTCTCCATGCAGAGCTGATGGGAGTGGGGGGAGTCAGGACAGGGTGGGGATGCCTGGCACCGCTGGGTGGGAGAGGCCCAGACTAGAAGAACAGTGGGCAGGAATGAGTGGCGGAGCAGCTGCGGCCTTCTTTGAATGAGTAATATATAACTGGTGTGACTCCACTTAGTCACACCCTAATTAGGAAGGAAAGAAGAGAAATCCCAACCCCATGCCTGGCAGGCAGGAGAAAATGAGGCAACTGGAGCCCAAGCCCCATCTCAAAGGGCAGGGTAGGCAGGAAGGAGAATCTTTCCCTTAGGTTTGTAACCACCTTCTTCACACAACTTCCCCTCCTGCCATATATGCAGCTAAATTGCAGCCAAGGCGAGACCCATGGAAAACCGTTTCTCCTCGCTCTGCAAAAAGCCCTGCATTTCTGAGCCCTCCTCCCAACTGCCAGAAGAGATTTCTGAGTCAGGGTCTGGCCTGGGCCTGCGCTGATCTGTGAAGCAGCCCTTGAATTCCTTCATCGTTCTCACTGTGTGTGTCAGCCTGGCCGGTTCTGAAAACCCTTCCCAGGTGGGGTGGCCGGTGCCACACACGGTACCCACGTGAGGCTGCACCACCGATTTACCCGACATCCTTCTGTGGACGCGGTGCTGTAGCTGTGCGGAAAGCTTGTCTCTCACCAATAGAAGTTGGTCCAATAAAGGCCAACCTCCCTCCCCTGGTCTCTCGGCTCCTCTCCCATACTAACCCACTCCTTCAGGTCTTGTCTCACACTTGGAAGGTAAGTTCTTCGGGGCAGCTACTGTCTTTTTGTTCTGTGTCTCTACTGCACCCAACGCTTCGGGCTCCTAGCCAGCACAGTACTACACAATCGCAAACTCACTCACTCTGATTTCAGTCTTCAGGCTGAGATGGGGCTGCGGCCTTGCTCAGTGTGTCGGGACACACTACTGTGTCGCAGAGAGCCGGGGAGGTGGCTGGATTTGGCCTGGGGCGGGTGGGCTGGTGTGGCCTGTACGGTCGCGATACACCATCAAAGGTTGAGAACCACTGGCCTGGCTGGTTCAAAAGCACAGCACGCAGCTCGTCTGCTCTGCCTGCTGAAGAGACCCACCACGCTAAGACTAGTTAGCATATTGCAAGCTGGATGCCAATGTCTGCAGAGAAAGTATTTAACCACTGGCAGCAGGTGTCCCTAATTCGAGCGGGTTAGCTTCATTTACCAGCATCTCCTTCGTAAGTCAGAGAACCCACGCTGCGACACCCTTGCGGGGAGAAACAGCTGGTGGGTGTAGTTTCCAGGCAAGTACAGCTCAGCTGTAGTCACCGGTTGTCAGCGAGGTCTCTGCTTTTACTCATGTGTTGGGCCCTGTCTGCTAACACTCACGGCAACGCAGACTCTTCATGCCGGCCTTCTGCGGCCGAGAGCTGTACACCTGTACGATGTCAGGAGGGGGCGGCATCCACAGCCCTTCACCTGGGCTAGTCTCAGCCAGTCGGGGCGTGTGAGCATGGTGGGGCAGTCTGCCAGGCTCTCTCTTCCAGGGCATGAGACCACGCGTTGGCCATAGACCACGAAGGAAACAGCCACGTATCCGCACTCGGTCAGTCAGCGAGGTGGACTCACAAAAGGGAGATGGGAATCTCCAGAATGAAACTGTGACAGGGTGGCCCTGGCCCCTTACGAGGAGAGCACCTAGTGCACTGGTGACTCCCCAGGCTTAAAAGAGGGTGCTGGGACTTGGAGCCAGGAGAGCCTGATGAGAGGGTGACCTTGGAGACGGTCAGTAAGAGACTGAATGCAGGGAAAGGCCGATGGCAGAAGAGGGAGGGGTTTGCCAGGTGCTCTCCCCAACCCAGAGGGTGGAAAGCAGAGGAGATCTCCTTGCTGCAGGGCTGAGTGTAGCTCCCCAGGGAGGATGTGTCCAGCAGAGGGGCTGTGAGGACTGCTGAAGAGCCCAGGCAGGCTGGCCGTGTCAGAACGAAAACACCGGAGACTGAGGTGTTCTTACTGCAGGCTCAGCTCAGAAGCGAGTGAAATGACTTGCCTGGTACAGGTAATAAAGCAGCTACAGTGACTGACAAGCGTATACAAACAAACAGCCCGTGGCACTTTCAGTCTTTAAATCTGTCAGTCTGGAGAAGGGCCCCAGGACTCTGGTTTTCTGCAACAGACTAACACGGCTCCTCCTTTGGGACTTGACAATTGTATAGTGGCACAAAGATTTCCTAGCTCCGACAGCATTCAGACTGACGGACCCGGTCCCAAGTCCCTCCCATCCCCAACTAACGCTCCATGTAATTACTGACCACCAGGCAGACTCCTCTTCCCTCCTGCATCTTTCTCTGGGGTGAGCCCTGAGTACAGTTCTCAGGCAGAACTGCACGGCCTGCAAGTCCCAGCATCAGCCAACTCTACGGCCAGGTCCTAAGATCCAACCGCGTTTGCCCTCAGACAAACAAATCCTTCAGGTTCTTAAAACTACAACACCCACCTGGGGAATGAACAGACAGATCGACAGAGCCAGACGGGTACCCAGGAGTTAGCTGTTAGCAGACACAAGGAAAACAACAGAACCTCGCTGGTCGTCACCTCCAGCCCCGAATAAAACCTCTGCAGCACACCAAGGATCTGCAGCCTGTCACTCTCCCACGCCTTGGGAGATGTACCAGCCCCCAGCGCTGGGCAAATACGCACCACACAACAGGAACCCTAAGCCAGGTACGTACACATCCCAGAAACCCTGTGGCCAACTCTGCCAGCACATCTACTCAGGGGCACCATCAGAGGACCTGACCAAGCCAGCCCTTCACCTGCACACCTACCAACGTGATGTGTGCCATCAGGTGCCAACAATGCCCCTCTGCCTTACACATGGGCCAGACTGAACTGTCTCTGCGCAAAAGAATAAATGGACACAAATCAGACATCAAGAGTGGTCACATTCAACACCCAGTAGGGGACCACTTCCATCTCCCTGGACAGTCTGGAACAGGCATGAAAGTTACAGTACTTCAAAGCCAGACTTCGATGTGTAACGGCAGAGTTGGAATTCATATGCAAACTTGACACCATCACAGGGGTCTGAATGGGGGCTGAGAACGGCTAACTCACCACACAGGGTAATCTCCCCTCTTAACATTCTCACCTTCCCCGCCACTGCTGTTTAAAGGCCACATCCACACTGTTTGAATTAACAACTTGCTTCGTTGGTTGAAACAGACTGACAGACTGTCCCTCTGGAACTGTTTAAACTGACCTCAGGACTCACCCTTCTCTGCACCTGTATATCCACCCAACATACTGTACTTTCCATTTCATGCATCTGAGGAAGAGAGATTGAGCCCACGAAAGCTCAAGTGATAAATACATTTGTTAGCCTTTCAAAGTGCCAGCGGACTCCTCGTTTGTTTTACTTACAAGAAAGCCTTCAGAAGCAGCATGGGCTGCCCAGAAAAAAAGCATCCATCAGCGGTTCCCTGCCTCTGCCCTACATCCCCGAAGGCCATTTACAGTGCATAACTGACACCAATTTCTACTCTTTGCTAACATGTTACTTCTGTTCCGGGTACAGTTAGTGACTCAACACCACAAGAAACTGTGTCAGGGATAATGGGTTAAATGCGGCGAGCAGCTGCACGGAGTACATTAATCATTCAGAGGCTAGTTAAACGTGCGTGTGTATTTCACCTGCAGGGCAGGAATAACCTCACCACACAAGACTGTGCAGGCCGAGAGGAAAGAACACTGATAAACTAATCTTCCAGCTCTTTCCAGTACATGACTGAGGCACAAACATGCTATTTCTTCTCTTCTCCTGCTCCCAATCCGACCAACAGGAAAAGTCGGGACAAGGACTGGGGTTTGGGAATTTTCCTGGAGCCAGTCTTAACCAGGAGCTAGCTCCAGCGTGTAATCCATCCTCCCCAGACTGCCTTAATCTCAGATTTCTGCTGCACTGCGGAGGAGGTGCAGAGACAGAATTAACTAATTGTTCAATCTGCAGGGGTTTCCCTCCTCCACACGCACCTTCTATTGTGAACCCCTAGAAGAATCTAGTCGTCCATGTCACTAAGACAGTCCTGCCAAAGGAACAATGCCACTGTATGCACATAGCCCAGCAATCCACAAGAGAGATCCTTCTGTTGCTGGGAGAGACCTGGGTCGGAGATGGAAATAAAGCACATGCATCAGACTGGCTGGGATACATGGCCTGGGTCGCTAGCTGGCTCAGTTATTAGATCCTGAACGGTACTTTCCCCTGATGACCCCCAGCAGCAACGCACACCCTGGGAGCTGCATAGCTCGGGGACTTAGTGCAATTCCTGGGCCTCAGCAGCACCATTCCCCGCTGGATGCAGCCTCTACCACAGAAAGCCTTCCGGGTACTCCTTACATGGGCTGCCTGAGAGGTGGTAGAGTGATTACAAATCTAGCAGCCATTTTTTAAAGGGCCTGGCTGTATTCAAAAGACCTAGAGGGCTTCCCTTTATCTGACCCAACATGGGGTCTCCTTCCCCCACGCCCTGGCCTGAGGAATGTACTGCACCTAACTCAGGGCATGTTCCCAGGGTGACCTCTTTGGTTGACTAAGCTCATTTTCTGCAGATCTGCTCATTTTCTGACGGCCATTCAGATGGGCTGCACCTATGAGTTGGTATCGGGGTGAGCGGGGAAAACCCAGAGAAAGTACGAAGTGGTTCATGATTGGGATCTCTGCCGGTTCACTTTGAAACCCCTCGCAGGAAAAGCAAGCCAACCAGGATGCTGATACGCATGCCTCTTGTTTGCTTTATTCACCTTGGTTACCGTCACGCAGAGAGCGACGGCCGCCTGGTTCCTGTCCAACAGAACGTAATGGAGCAAATCCTTGCACTTCGAGGTTGGTAAGTGGCCCTCAGAACAGCCAGGCTGAGAGATTTACAAGGTGGGACTGTACGAATCCGCACCCAGCTCAAACCACAGGAGAGGCTCAGAGGGTTATGATTCAGGGTCAGAGGCCGAGAAGGAGAGGTGAAGGAGGGACTTTTGGGGGTTTTTAATTGGATGCTGCTTCATTTAGAAATATCAAATGTCAGATCTCACCGTGCAATACATCCTCCAGCCCTTTCCACAAGCCCACCCCTGCATTGCAAACCATGCAGGCGCGCTGGTCTGTCTCTGCAGGGGACATCTACCAGCTGCTTCATCCTCTCTACATATACGGCAAAGGACAACTTTCCTAACCGCTGTCAAGTTCCAAAGGTTAATCTAAGGTTAATCTACTGCAGAAAAACAACAGAGTTAGTGGGATTTTCTCCCACGAAAGCACATGCGATAAATAAACCTGTTAGTCTTTTAAAGTGCCCCAGGACTCTGTTGTTTTCCTAACTGCTGTGGACAGACTGCTTGCCACTTGGAATGTGCTCCTACGGTACCCTTCACACAAAAGCCTGCCTACCGAACACGCATCTTCTATTACATGCTTTCATTCCACAGACAATTTCCCATCCTGGAAATGGTGCCACCTTTAAAAAGTGCACAGCAATACCATACAAGCGTTGGAAACAGAGCGAAGCCCTGAACCCACAGGGCAGGTAATACGCAATAGGATTGTGGCCAAGACACCACAGCTTTTCTCTGGAAATAGCCGTAACGCTAAGCCCAGCTTTGTGTTTGTTCAGTGTCCATAGCTCACGTCTGCACAGCTTTACGCCAGACCATCCTGCAATGCTTCAGAAGCAGCTAAACATTACATTTGCTTCAAGCTACAAATGCCAGATTTCACCTTGGAGGAGAAACAGGTTTTTGTCTCATGGGGGACGGCATACGCCCTGGACCAGCTCAGGAGAGTTTCCCCTGAGTCTGCCAGACGACCATTTCCAAACGTGCACCAAGGAGGCCTGGTCTACACTACAAAGCCAGGTCATCTACATTCGCCCCCCCCGACGGTCCATCTCATAGCGACTTCCCCTTCCCACACAACAGGAGGCCCAAGTCCAACTGGTTCTGCCACTGAGCTACCTGTGTGGACACCAGCGGTCCCACAACCCACCACCCTGTGACAGGGGCCTCTCTGCTCAGCTTCAGGCTCCACTGACGGGGTCACAGATACCAGAAGCCTGCCCTGACCCTTCCCGTCAAACTCCCCGCACATTTGGGCAATCCCCCCTTAGTGAGACTGTGCATGGACAGCAGAGCACCGAGGTCACCGCCCTGCAGCCAGGCCACTTCCCTCATTCGAACCTGCAGCCACAGCGAGGAATCGCCTGTCACCAGTGAGAGAAAGGTGCATTTCCACCTTCCACTGGCTAGAGCGGCATTTACAGCCGTGTTCCTTACGCCGAGCACACCACCAAGGCTCCTGCCAAAGAGAGGGTACAACATCCAGATGGGCCCAAACCGCTGGCCAGGGGGGAGGGGGGCACAGAGCCCGGCTTTCACACCGCTGGCCGGGGGGGGCACAGAGCCCAGCTTTCACACCGCTGGCTGCCTGGTTTCCGGGGGATTGTCTCCGGCCTGTCTACTCTGACATCCTGGGAACGTGTAGGGTTTGGGCTCAGCGGGGGTGTGATCAAAGGCTAAATAAATAAGCACGCCCCTCCCTGCTGACACCCACCAGCAGTTCCCAGAGAGGAGCATGGGTGGAACACAAAGGGCTCAGACATATCCCAAACCAAATGCTCCTGGCCAGTGTGGCTACCTGCACAGGGCACCACGCAGCCTCCATCCATGAGCCTAGTTCATGCAGGTACGGGAAGGTGGCCCTTTGTTTTGACTTCACTTCTGCCTTGAGGTCATTTTATTCCATGTGGCCAGCAACTTGGGAGATTTCCTCTCTGTCCCTTGAATGGGCTTGGTTCACATCTGTCCCTGCTGTCTTATACAGCTGTTACCCTCACAGAGCAGGACTCAGAGCTACAATGGGGACACATGGTGTTCACTAGAGAGGCTGAGGAAACACAGGAACAAACTGAAAGCCCCAGAAAACACATGGAGGTGCCAAAAGCTACAGCCATCTACTGCTGGGAAGGGAGCCGCAGCAGAGGGCAAACCCTGAGCATGTCACATTTCCTCTTGCTCTAAGACAAACAGCCTCTGTTGTATTCACTTAGTTGGAAGCGCTGCCAGCCTGGGTTCCCCAAGCTCGGATCAGCGTTTCCGCATGGGATGTGCTGGAAGGGGGAACCGCCCTACTCGCTGGGGTTAGGAAGAAACACCCCCCACAGAAAGAGTCCTGCAAACCATCATGGGGATTTTACCCTTCATTCTGCCATGTGTGGGGCTGGCCACCATCAGAGAGAGGGTACTGGACTAGATGAGGCCTTCCTCTGCTCCACTGCAGCCAGTCAGGAGGCCCTCCTAGAGCTGCTGCAAGCAGCAGAGGACTGATCATTGCTCAGCTCACTGCACTCTTCCCCAGAGGCTGCTTAGGGCATGCAGAACGAGTGCCCGCTCTCCTGTTACACTAACAGGAGTGGTGACGCTCCCACGTATCACAGCAGTATTCTGCGGAGTGCAGGTCACATGCTAACCCTCAGGAGCCTGGGGAAAGAGATGCAAAGATGAAGGTCGGAGAGTTGCACGGCTCGGATTTGAACTCAGCAGTTCCTGGCTCCTGATCCTGTGCTCAGATCCCATCCCACCCAGGCAGTGACCACCATGGTAGTCTCGTCTCACACACTCCTAGGAACTGAATGAAGCAAAGGGTTCTGCATGGCGGACACAATGTGCATGTTTGACCAAGTATCTCGGGCACAGTGCTCACCTTGAATGGCAGACAGATACACGAAGGAGTCCTCATGTTCCAGATTTTCCAGGAAAACCTAGAGGAGAAAGCAGACTAGTTACCTTCCTAGGGGCACGAGTCCCAGGTTTTCACCCTAGCTAGCTCCAGTCCCACACAATTCCCCACTTCTTGGTGCTGACCCATCCCTCTCTGACTGAGTGAAACCTTCCTTCCTTGTGGGTCAAGCTCCTAAGTGCTCTGTGGGGAAGGAGCTTTTCTCTTCACCATGTGAGCAAATCTGGAGGCAACAGGAAATCCTGAAGGGAGCCTTGAAACAACTTTGACAGCAACTAGCTGCTCACTGCCTCCTGAGCCCACCATGCACATCTGCAGCCAGCAGTGTGGGACAAGTAGGCTGGATAGATGCTTCTGCCAGCAGAGAAATAGGAAATGTGACACCTGAAATGGTCATGAGACACGGACCTCTCGTGACAACTCTTCCAGTGCCTATCACTACAGCCGAGACTTCCAGCTGCAGTGGGGGACACTGGCTCAGGGAAGACAATTTCTTTCCTTACTCTTCACAGGGATGATCGGAGGCTTTCACCTCAGAGAGTTCTGAGCACCTTCGGCTTTCACTGTTTCTTTTCCTTTGGCCCAATAAAAAACCAGAAATGACACCTGCTCCTCCCTGAACCCAGGAACGAGGCAGAGGTGGGGCATTAGAGGCCAATATGAAAATAGTGCCCCAGACATTAGCCATGCTGGGTCGGAGGAATCTTGTTAATTTCATGTTAGCAGGATCTATTATTGGGTGAACTGACGACCACATATCCCAGTCTACCAAATCATTATGTTTACTGCTTCCTGGGGCAGGGAGGAGAGAACACACCCCAAACATTCAGAAGGAACACAGTCAGAGTCGCTGGGGTGTCAAGGGATGCTCCGCAGAAAAAACATTCCCACCAAGGGTCTGCGTGTTCTTCCCTGAACCACGGCCCCAGTGTGAAGACAACCCTGTGAGCGTGGCAGTAGAGATGGTGCGGCAGAGTGTCAGAAGGGAAGCACCACCTGAAACAAACCTGAGCTATAAGCCAACATTAGCTCTGAGCTCTGCCTACCTTGAGGAGTTTCTCCTGAATTTCAAGCCCCTCTGGATCCCTCTGCTCTATCAAGCGAGAAAGACTCCGCAGGGCTGCTGCCCGGACAGGGATTTCAGGGTCGTAGGCTGATAAGAGGAGCTCCTGAAGATGTTGTGGGGCCTGAACACAGGAGATTGGCTCTGCTGTCGGAGTCCCAGCTGGGCACTCTTTCTGCATGCTGGATTCTCCGGAGTTGCTGGCCAGGCTGCTGTTTGTGTGCCTGGCATTTTCATTACTCGGTGGCTGCTCCCGGCTGAGCCTGACTGTTTTGTCCTCAGGTCTTTCAGCGGGGTTTGTGTGGGTCTGTCCTCCCTGCCTACTTGACCCTGGTTTTTTCCCAAGGGTGGTCTGGGCAGCAGTGTCAACAGCTGGAGTGGAGAAGGCCCCGTGAGTGCAGATGGTGATGCGCAAATCAACAGCGAGCTCCTGGATGACAGGTTCTGGATGAACGCGGGAGATCTCCTCCAATAGGGGCACCAACTGCTTTAGCACCGCAAAGTCACCCGATTTCAGCTGAAAGGAGAACACAGCTGTCACTGGCACGGCTCAAAACGAGATGGCTCTTGAGAGCATTCCCCGGCCTGAGGAGCCCAGGAAAGAGTGGCGGGAGACAGCACAATGGCTGAATGGATAAAGCTCTCTTGATCACTGCACACCAGGGATGTGGGTGTGCCGGACTGAATAACGTGCCCCAATCTGACGTTCACTGCAGCAGTGCAGTTGTGTGAGCTGTCACTTGACTAGCTAGATGTCTGTGTCCAGCTCACACCAGTGCTCACATTGTGCTTGTGAAAGCATGCACGGGTAAGTGCACACCACCACCGCACACCCTGCAAGGCCCCGTCTCTCCCCTCTGCTTTTCAGGCAATGAAGGCTAGTTTCATGGGGAGGAGCAGACTGACAGTACACACCACATTCAGCCTGAATGCAAGAGATCTCCGGCGCTTGTGCTAAGAGAGTATTTGCTTGAGCTTTAATTAGTCTTTGGTTATTTCTTCTTGCCTAGACGTGAGGAGCTGCTGTGGCTCAACCTTCGTGCAACTATTTTATGACAAGGTGCCTCGCTCCCAGGATTAGGAGCCTTTTGTGTATGTTGTAAATCAAAACAAATGATCATCTGGGCCTCCAGAGCTGCCAGGAGCCACGTAAAAGAAGCAAATGTATGTGCACGGAGATGAACATGAACCGCGCCATGCCGTGCTTTGCACACTATAGATACAGAGCTTAAGGCCAGAAGGGACCACTCTGGTCACTGTCTGACCGCCTGTGTAACACAGGCCATGGGACTTCCCTGATCCAACCCTTGTTTGAACTAGAGCAGATAAGTTAGAAAAACATCTGACCTTGATTTGAAAACCACTTCACTGTGGGTAGCTTTTCACTTGTTAAATAATATTTACAAAGAGAAACTGGGTTACTAGGAAGTGCACTTGACTGTAACATTTCCCTGCTTTGGATCAAGTGCCTTTATTTGTAGCTGAGACCTCAACAAACAGTGAAGACACTATTTTAAGGAGAAAATTGCTTTATGCATGACAATAAAGAAGCGGCAAGTTCCTGCATTTAGCATACAGCAATGTAAAGCCTAAAAGAAACTAGAGAGGGAGACAACTTGGGAGGGTAGGACTGGGAGGAGGGAAAAGGAGGACCTGGGGACAAGCAAAGGACAGTTATAAATCCCATAGAACTGCAGCACATCTTGCAAGCCCAGACCAGTCCTCTGTCTCCACCACTCTCGTCCTTCCAGGAGATGCCTGCCTGGCCCCACTGTCAGGTAAGAGATCCCCAAGAGGGTCAAAATATCCTCTGCCACTCCTCGTGAGAAGAGACATGCCCTTCCAGTCCCCATGTGACTGCACATCTTAACCAACAAGTGGCAGGAGATGGCATGTCTCTGGATCTGCCAAAGACCCATGTGCCCGGAGCCCACAGGCTTGGAATTTGTGTGTTAGACTGTAAAAGTGTCCCAGGACTCGCTTGTTTTGCTGAACTAGACTGACACGGCCACCCGTCTGGAACTTGGTGCATCAGTGACGTTTGCCCTTTAGGACTGGATTAATCAGGCTCCACGTGGGAAAATATGATCCACTGTCTTATAGCTGGGAAACTGAGCTACAGCACCGGCGAGAAACTCGCCAGCATCACACCACCAGTCAGGGGAGCTAAGTACAGAGCTCCCAGCACCGGTGCTGAATTCACGAGATCGCCGTGTCTTGCGAATAGGGCTCCTCTGCCAGTGGCTGGAATTGTGGCACCTCTGATGTTGGGAGACCTGATGCAGGCACGGGCGCTGATTTCGGTTCTCTCTCTCGGCTGCACCAATG
The DNA here is from genome assembly GCA_007922175.1 of Pelusios castaneus. Taxonomy (NCBI): domain Eukaryota; kingdom Metazoa; phylum Chordata; order Testudines; family Pelomedusidae; genus Pelusios; species Pelusios castaneus. The sequence goes on from ML685950.1 coordinate 2,143,624, forward strand.
ACGTCCCTTCCCGACTAACAAACACTTTCTCCCAGGCTTCCAGAGACCAAGGTGGCATTTTTGGTCTCCTTCCCGGTTTGCCCAGCAGGGAGAGCCCAAGAGGTGTGGGCTACGCAAAGGACGTGGACAGGGCTCCGGCAGGGAAGTGCAGAGGGTACATTACACCGCACTCTTCCGTTACTGAATGCAGGACACTCTCACAGGCTGTTTCACGGTGGGTAATGTATTGTGCCTAAGCTACAAGAGTGTCACTTGAACTTTTCCTTCTGGGTAGAGGGTCCCCCTGAAGCTGTACCAATGTCTCATGTCTCTCTACAAGAGGTGGTGCAGGGTTTTGCTACCATGTGGAGAGAGTGGATGAGTTCTTGCCTTGAGCGGCATTTCCAAACTATAGGAGACAAGATGGGAGGGAGCATCTTTTACTGGCCCAACTTCTCCCGTGGAGAGAGACAAGCTTTCGAGTTTCTACAGAGCTTAAGACCCTGTCTCTGTCACAGAGAGAATGGGGTCCAATGAAAGATATGACCTCTCCTATCTTGTCTCTCCAGTACCCTGGGACCAAGACAGTTTCAAAATTTAGTCATTAGATCTGGGAAAGCAAAGACTTGAGCAGTGAAGCCCATAAGTTGTTGGTTTGTCAGTATCTTCAGATTTATTTGCAGTTGTGCGAAACACTTGATTGAAAACTAAGATACGTATTCCCCCGTGTGGCCATTCAAGGGAAATCGCTTCCACTGATGTCACCTACACTCTGCTCTGGGAAACCTTTCGGCTTCAATTACCTCTGCTGTCACTAGCCCTGGCTAGCGAGCTAGGGCGAACCAGTGAGAATCAGGTCTGGTTTCACAGTGGGCCCATAAAAAATGCGTGAGCATTCTCTGTGTCTGAGGAGGTGTTGCTCATACCAGTTCAGGCAGAATGGACAGTTCATCTACGAGAAGACCCCAAAAGGAAAGCAGGAGTCTGCATGAGGAGGCAAAGATGACGGCAGAGTCATGGTGTTGGGTTGTTAGATCAATGCTAATGGGAGGGACAAAGGCCCTCAATGCTAGCCTCCCCTGCAATCAGAAGGGAAAAATCAGTCTTGGTACATTTCCCCCTTACTGGAGTGGAACATTTCCAGGCAGTGATTTGGAGGAAGGGAAAACCCTGTTAGGCCTTGGGCAAAATTCCTTCCCAGCCCCACATTTAGCAATCAGTTTAACCCCGCCCACACAGGTGAAAAGTAAATATTAAATACCCAGGCTCACTGACAATCTAAAATACTGGAATTTGGCAGGAAGTGGAGAAGGGCCCTTTCGATCTTCCCTTGTATCATGGCACATCCGCTGAACTTTGTACAAGATTTGCACTGCCTTCAGCACGACACGAAGTACCATTTTTTCAGGCTTATACTAACTTCACTGTCAAGACAGTCCAGAATGTTTTAGCACGTCTCTTCTCCTACTAATTCTTTCAGTAACTTAACCAGCAAACAGACCCAAGAAGTTCTCTCTTCCACCCGCAGCTTAGCCTTCCTTTGGTGTAATGCAAAGAATGGGGCAGTTGACTATAAAGTGAATTTGGCTGCAGGCTCTAAGGTACCAGCACACCTGTCTTGGAGGTAGTATGTTATATACATTTATTGTGCACTTTTCGCACACATGGCTTTCAGGGACTGCCTGGAGTGGTGTAGCATAAGAGACGAAAAACGGAATATTTAAGGAACAAAATGTGATCATGTAAAGACTCAGCTCACACGTACATCAGGGTTCTGCACAAAACTAACCAGTGCTTCGTGACTTGCAAGCACCCAGCTGTGTAGGTTTCTGCGTGCCACTTCCCAGCTTCATTTATTTTCAAGAAAAAAGATGCATCAGGAGAAGGTTGATTCTCCAGGACTCTGAAGCTGCTGGCATGCAAAGGCTGGCCACAGTGTTGTAAACACCGTAACCTGGAATGAACTGGCAAAAAATCACCAGAACCCGTCCCCTGGACCTTATGACTGAGCCCCATCCCTGCAAGCATTAAGGCTATGTCTACATTAGAAAAGTTAAGTCGACTTTATTAAGTTGACTTAACAAAAGTCGAATTAAGTTTTCTAGTGTAGACATAGCCCCTTTTTGATCTTTTTAAGTCAATTTAACACTTTAAGTCGACTTAATAAGGTTGATTTTGGCGCTAATCCTCGTCCGCACTGGCTTAAGTCAACCTAAAACGAGGTGTTATTAAGTCGACAACTTTTCCTTAAGTCGACTTAAGGAAAGCCCAGTGTGGACGCGGAGTAGGTTAGGTTGACTTAAGCCTCCTTAAGTCAACCTAACTTGTAAGTGTAGACACATCCTAAGAGTTGAGCAGCTAGGGAAGATATGTGCTGCCTTCCCCAGCAGGAGAGCCTCTAGGTGCGTCACAGAGGGGTTATCTCCCGTGCACCTTACACAGCCCACGCAGGACCATACACTTCACACTGGACCAGGTCTACAGAACAAAACCAAAGGAGAAGTGCAGCCATTTGACTAAATATGCACCCAGGCCTTGCTCCTTCACAGGGTCTGCTCAGAGATTTGGGGTTGGGGGCATTCTTGTTAGAAACACACCACTTTACAAAGAGCCCTTTGGTAAATGAACAAACTGAAGGAGGAAGTGGCTGAGAAATGAAGTAGGAGCCAACCAGAGCAAAGACTCACATGTCAGCATGCAAATACTTCCGAAACAGACACAAAGTGCTGTTCAAACAGCACCAGTTGGGCAGCTCAGCTGTGAATCATCTGCTCCCTGTACTTCAAGACAGCCATATCCTCCACCACACTACACTCTTGACCCCTCCAGCTGATGCAATAGCATGAATCAATGCCTTGGCATCACTCTCAGACAGACATCCGCAGAGGTGGGGGAGAGGAAGAGGATGGGTCCCTTGTAATATCCAAACCACATCCTAGTGAAGGGAAGACATGTCTGTAGCAAGGAGCCAGGCACAGGAGTGGGCAGGGGGAAATGACAGGTCTTTAGTTCCAACATTTCAGTCTGATCTGCTCTAACGGACCTCGCGTTCCAGAAATTCTCGTGTCAGCTCTCAGCCCATGCACCGGCTGTCAGACACATTCCAGGGGTTCCAGATCCCTCGCATGCACTCAGAGTATCCGTGCACACCCCAGCGTCCCAGCTTACCTCCACTGCCCCTCCTAGCACGGCAGCTGCCAGTCCCATCGACATGCTCAGAGTCTGCGCTTCCACCGTGCCCTCTGAACCCTGGGCAATGCTGGCACACGCCCGCTGCAAGGTAGCTGCCACAAATTCCACCACCTGCCGAGGGAAGAAAGTGGGGGGAGGAGAAGGAAAGAGCTCATCCTTCCCGTTAAACCCTTAAAACAAGCTCTATCCCGGGGGCTGGCCCATGGCGCTGAAGGTTCAGAGAAAGGCGTCTCTGCTTGGAAGTGGAGCTCCAGACTCAGGGTAGTGCCATGAACACAGAGACGGTTCCTGCCGAGAGCTCAGAGTGCAGGACATGCTGGGAAGTCCAGGGGAAGAGGACGCCAGCCTGGCTTTGCTTAACACCAGGCAGCTCCCTGGGTGGGCGCCAGGCGGCCGGGGGTTGAGACACTGAGAACAGGTGAAGTATTTCTCGGGATATGAGCCCACTGTAGGTGCTCAGGTATTATCGGCTTGGCCTGTCCGAGTCTCCACCGCGAACAGCCCCGGGTAACGCTGCCTTGGCGTTCTGAGCGTTTCACTTTTAACAAGCTGTCAGCACCAGGCGAGCAGCAGGCGTCCCCAGCCCTCCACTCCTTCCAATTCAGCACAGAACACTGGTATTTCTGAACCGCGATCCTTCACATACAACCCTCATCCTCCGCCTGAGCCATACAGGACAGGCTTTAGCCACACAGTGAGAAACCCCGTAAAGAGACACGCACTGAGAGACTGGCTGGAAACAGCAGCAGTGGCTTGGCTTCTGACAAGCTTCCCAAGTCCTTTCTTCCAAAGGAAGCAGTATTTTTCCTGTTTTACTGCAGCTTTTCTCAATCCCTGGATGATGGTAATACAGCTCACTTCATTCGCTAGCAGGCCTCACTGGGGGCAGAGCCCTGAAGGATGTCCAGGGAATAATGTGTCAGCTGCCCTCAGGATGGGGGCACACTTTAACTACCCCTTTCTGACCTAGGCTGAGCAAGCTGTTGGCCTCTGCAGGTGACTAGACTTTGTGCAGAGTGAAAGGATAGTACTAGACTGTATTCGCTGCTTTTTTGTCTCTGCTGCTGCCTGATTGCGTATTTCTGGCCAGATTTTACTCTGGAATTCAGAACTCTGAGGTTCCAGTGAATTAAGGAAGGTTTAAAATACCCTAAGGAATAACTGGAAAGCACAGTAAAATAGGGCTAACAACAGTGCAAGTCAAAGTCGGCTAAGCACGGGGTCAAATGGCAAAACAGGGAACCAGCAGGGGTCAAATGTTCATTGAAAAATATACTTCTCCCTTCCCTTTGGAGCACTCTGTGAATACAGACGAATTGGTCTTTTCCAGAAACACTCTGTAGGGTACCCAGGCCCCCTTCCGTTCAAAGAGCTCCCCAGTTGTGCAGAACAAGATGAGGCCGCAGGATTAGACCGGCACTCCATGCAGTCAGATATTTTTTCCCATGTTTCACAACTTTCTGCAGGAAGCTTTAAAAACACCCCCCTTTCTTGGCCGATGGATTTCGGCCTTCTCCTTTGCGGCCCTAACCTTTGATCCTCCTCTCTTCCCACGTTTCGAATTGAGCTTCATGTTAACATGGCTCTTTTAGGTCACGTCTTTGCCTGTCCACCCGCACCACTGATGCAGCACTACTCTGCAATGAGGCTCATTTCCCTGCGGCTGCACCACCAGAAGGGACCCCATCCCCTCCCAGGCTGATCTGAACTGCATTGGGGACAGAAGAACAGCGACTATTCCTATTTCATGCAGGGGTTTCAAATCAGAGTAAAATTCGTTGGGGTAGATTTAATTTTGGGCCCCATGGCAATAGGGCAGAGGGTCCTATTAGACACCCCATTATATTTTCACCCATTTGGGGCTCCTCCCATCCCTAACAGCAGCTCAGCAGGCTGGGTCAGGAGAGTGCTTGTTCAGGATAAATCTGTGATCGTAATTCTGGCATTATTCAGCAGGCTCTGGGAAGGAGGGGCTGGGGAACATAGTGGCCCAGAAAGAGGTGCTGTTGGAAATGGTACAGGAGCCCGCAGGGCGGCAAGCGCCCCCAGATCAGTGGTTCTCAACCTGGGGTCTGCAGGCCATGGCTAAGATTTCCAAAGGGCTCTGCACCTCCATTTGAATCAGGGGTACACAAATGAAAGACCCCGCTGCTCTAGGTAGCCATGCCAGCCCCGGCGAACGGGGTCCAAGCGCTGGCTGCAGTCTCATTTCCCAAGCCAAGGGGTTTAAAGGCATTGCTGCTCATTTCAGGCAGCCGCTGCTGATCACAGGGGAACCCTGCTCGTCACAGGGGAACCCTCACTGCCCCGTTCCCTCGGTGCGTGGGATTCAGCGACGTCTGGCTTCACGTCACACTCTGCAGAAGGGGTTCGCCAGGCCGCTCAGAGTCCTTCTGGGAGCCTCGAATTGAGCTCCGATGGTGGTTCCCAGTGCTCTGCCATGACCTACCTGTGCAATGCCCGTGAACACTGTGTCTGAGACGCTCTCGCACAGCATGGCCAACAGCTGCAGAACACGCAGCTTCTTCTGCTGCCCCGCAAGATGCTGACTGTGCGGCTGCTCCAGATGCTCGCAGGGGAGGGGAACAGCATCCAGGCTGGCCTCAGCCTCTGCAGCCACGTGCGTCAGCTCCTGCCCGGGAGGGGAGTGCATGGCACAAACTGAATACAGGCAATAACCGGCAAAGACAGCCCCACCATCGCAGCTGGGAGAACCCAGCTTGCAGCGGGCCAGTGGCCAAAATCCAAGAACGAGGTCAGATTTCGATGACACGGCAGCGTCACAGAGCAGCCGATTCTAATCTACTTGCTACCGGGCCTCAGATCTTTACCGCCATCCTTGCCCAAGCCCAGAATCTTTGCTCCAGGTGCCAGGAGGGCAGGCTGCTCTGCACAGAGGCCTGGGGGGCTTTCCAGCCATTTCCCAAAGAGATCTCATGCTGGTTCTGTTACCCCGACCCGGCCCCTCCAGCCCCTCTCCCCATACCGTTACCACTGGCCACAGCTGGTGCAGGCTGTTGCCCTCACGCCTATCAGGTGAAGGCACACGAAAAGCTTCCCCCTAGGGCTGTGACCTGCCAGGGTCTTGCTTGCCCATTTGCTTTGGTGTTGGCCTCAGACGCACTAGAGGGCCTCTGACTTCAAATGTCTGCTTCCTGGCACACAAAATGACCAGGAACACTGCTAAACACGGCGAGAGGGGCCCCTGGTGTGGGGTGTGTAATTTGGGTACCCTGCTTGCCTTACCCAGGAGTGCCCCTTTCCATCCACACACTGGGCCAGCTCTGCTGGTGGCCGTTTAGAGAGGAGCGCAGAGCTCCGGGCACAGGGAAGGTACCAATCCCAGGGGGCTCGTGGGGCAGGATTTCTATGTTCTACTTGACAAGGCACAGCCTGACCTACCCTGAGGGCCGTGGCAGGGGTAGGCTGGATGTGAAACCGCAGGAAGAAAAAGAAACGAGGGGCAGGGATCTGGGGAAATGCCTTTCCTGCTTGAAAGCCAAGGTAGTGGCAATCTGGGAGGGATTCTTCACAGCCCTAAAACCCACCAGTAAACCTCAGACAAGTTCCTATGTCAGAACAAGGAGTAACTCTCAGACTGAGGGCTCCACGCTCCTCCTCAGGGCCTGCTGCTGGAACTGGTGGGTGACACAGCAACACTGCACCTGTGGCAGGTCTTTCCCTCCCACTCCCCAGAGATTGAAGTGGAACGTCCCCCTTCCTACAGAACCCTCCCCAATGCAGCACAGAAGCACTGGGGGTCTGAAAGTTAACCCGCTGGCAGTGCGAGGCACTTCCTGGAGCTTCGTGCCCAGCACAGACAGTGGCTTCTCACCTTTAAGCAGCAAATGAAGAAGTCTCCAGCTAGGCCACTCTTCTGACAGTGAGTCAACAGGTCCACCAACATCTCCATCTGCCACTGCTCCGAGGAGACCTTCTGGTAGAGCACCTCATCCTCGTCACTGAAACACAACCGATGCCTCAGACAGCAGCAACCCCCCAGGGTCCCTCCAGTTTTGGTCTCTGAACTACCCCACAGCAAGAGCATTTCCCTGGCACACCTCCTCCCCCAGCCCTTTAGGGATTTACAGAACCCTTCCACTGGGGTGCCCTGCCACCCTCAGGGAGACGCAGCAGCAGGAAGCGCAAATACCATACCCAGCAGCAATGGTGGGGGAAACTTAGGAGACAATGTTATCTGATGTTGGAATATAGCCTGGGCACGAGGACTCAGTTCCCCACTCGTGCAAGAAGCTCCAGAGGCCAGCCCTGGGAGCTGTTCAAGCTAGATGGCCATCAGGAATCTGGTTTTATGATTCAAACGAGCATGAAAATCACTCCAACCCCAAGAGGGGAGACCACAGGCTGCTGACAGTGTGCCCCAATAGGACAGGCAACTGGCTGCCTCGCTGGTCAATCCTATACCATTTCCCCCCAGGAGAATCCCTTATTTGCTGCAGGAATGCCAGAGCCTTCTGCATGATGCCGGGCTGTGAATGGATGCTCCGATCCGGCAAGCTAAGTCCTCCTACCTACACCAAGGAGCAGCGGCCGAACACTTTCAGGAAGAGTTTTCAGTTGCATTTAGTACCTGACTCGCTGTAAGAGCTGTTTTCCGCTCACTGGCACCGCAGGGTTTGGCCCTGCTATTCCATCCCAGCTTATATTGTGGTTTCAGGTTTTAACAAGCCAGGCCTTTGGTGAGGAGTGCTTTCCCAGGAAAAGAATCAACATGAAGTCCCAACTGCCCAAGGGGCTTCCGGCTTATCTGTCCAGCTTTCTGTCTCTGTATTTCCCAGACCCCCAGCCCACTGCCAGTCCAGATCCACGGAAGCTGAGAAAGCGTGTACAACTGTTTCGTTCCTTCCAGGAGTTTGCCAACTCCTGTACACAATAACACACTGCACTCCACTCCCAGAAACGAGACAGTAAGTAGCCGAGGAAATATTGCTTAGCTCTGTGGTGCAGTCAACTCACTAAGCGACCTGCCTTCAAGGCAGGAATGACAAGGTCAGACTCTACGGACACCAATTATTTAGCATGTACATAATGCACCCCTCTGTGAAGAGCTGGATGAGCATTAATTAATGAATGCAGCAGCTCTACAGCAGCCACAAAAGAGGGAAAGAAACATGGCCTGACTTTTCCCTTTATTGCTGTCGTGTGCTTCACATACTGCAGCCTGCTCCAACCTCACGCCTTATTGCTCCACTGATATTCGACCCAGTGTGCCTGGAAGATGAGGCCATCCAGGGAGGTTCAGCCGTTACGGTTTCACTCAGTACAAGTCAATTGTCCAGCCCTGCCTAGGGGCTAACAGCATCCTGCAGCACATCTTGAACCCCACTTGCATATTCTGCACAGATTGTGGAACTTTGGGCCCTACTCTGAATAGGCTGAGCCAAAAGCCGGCCCAAGGAGTTGAACGAAGGAAGTCACTCACCTGCCCAGCCGGCCAATGGGAGTAAGGCTGCTAAGACGCTGTCACGATGCAGTCTCTTACCTGATGGTCTCTCTGACAGTGATCATGGCACCACCTTCGCTGGCTGCCTGAAACTGGCACAGCGGATGGAGAAACTGCATGGTACCCAGTCCTGCAAACCCTTCCAGCGTGGAGAGGGCCACCTCTCTCTCTGACTTCTCCAAGACCCACAATAAGATCTCCTGGCATGGGGAGCTGTCAAGAAAAAGAGGCCATCGTTTACCACTGGCATGCTGCCTTGTGATATCGACACGTGGAGCAATGTAACGATGTTTTCTTAGCTCCAATACATAGTAAATACAACAGCGTGAGCTGGGGGCACCGGGATGGCAGGTGGACACAGACACCCCTTGAAAGGTTCCCTATGTGCAATTCACAGACACAGCAAAGCCCAGGGAGAGGAGTTCTTCATGTCAGCTAACAAAACAGCTGCAATGAATCACACCAGTTTCTCAGCCTCCTCCACAATTCAGCTCTGAAAGGATCTGGATCCTTAAAGATTTCAACCTGGGATGAATGGAGACGCCTGACTGCATGGGTAAACGCGAATCTGCACAGTAAAGACCCCCTGTGGCTGCTGAGTTTGGAGCCTGCCTGCAGTCACACTCCATGCACAGAGCTGCATCAAGCTAACGGAGGAGGCGGAAATTGGGACGGGAGGAAAGAGAGATGTATGACTTGTAACTCTAATGAGCTCCAGAAGCAGGTTCACGAAGGTGCCAGGATTCTGGAAGACTCAGCAGGGCTGCACAGCTGCAGTTCCGTTGCCCTGGAAGCCCCACTCTCCCTGCAGCTGCTTTAGTGGGTGGTTTTTGTCCCGTCGAAATCATTAGTGATGAAAAGGTTGTCTTCCCACAGAGCTTTCTGCCCAAGCCGTTGCACTCCTCCTGGCAGCACAAACTGCTGTCCAACCTGCTCAGAACTAAAACGCCAGCAGCAGGTTGGCCAGCGCACCACCGGGTCTACTCCAGTGGTGGGAGAATTCAACCAAGCGCTTAGTGAAAACGAAGCTACAATGGCTGGGAGAGGCGCAGGCCCTGGGCACCTCTGGGAAGCAGGGACCAGCCCAAACGGGAAACAAACGATCCTTTACTTCAGACAGTCAGCGGAGCACAGGGACAGCCAAGTCAGGTAAGTTTCCCCCATCCCTAAATCATCCCTGCACCCAATCCACTGAACCCTTAGCCTCCCACAGACAGAGCTTTCTGCTGTTCCGGGCAACCAGCGCTGGTGCCACAGGCCAGCCACTAAAATAATGACACCACCACTGTAATGGCAGAGCCCCAGCACGCTGCAGGCAGACTCATCGCCACCCCCAAGACAAGCCCTATACCTAAGAAAGCAAGTGGGTGGGTCTGGGCTGCTGGGCGTGCCTGACGTTTATGGCCAGGGTCTATTCGAAGGCAAACTCCACAGGGCTGCAAGCTGTTCTTCAGTTCTGTTCACATGGTGCCAAATATGGCACTGGCCCTGGCTTCTCTGCCTTCTGGGCCCCAGGCAGGGAGGATTCCCCCACCCAGGACACAAAGCTGCCTGCCAGCCTTTACAGCTGTACCTAGAAGGAGGGTTTTGCCACATGTCTTACCGTAAGTGACACACGTTCTGCTTGGTGAAACAGTAGAGAGAAAAAATCACTCCCAGAGCCGGCTGCAAGGTCTCCAGCAACACGGGAGAGAGCTCATTCCCAACCACGTACACCTGCGGTGAGAGGGCACACGTGAGACGGGTCGGATGTCTGCCTGGAGTGCACAGGAAGGGACAGGTGAAAGGCACATGCACGCCTCGTGGGAACTGACTTCTGAACGTACAAGGCTCAGATTACTGCTCTCAGTCCTGAGTCCTCAGCCCCAATCACATCAGACTCCTGTTTTGTTAGGAAGCAGTGAAAGCAGCTTTCATCAGCACCATCTATGAATGACGGGATGGATACCCGGATGACCTGTTCTGGTCATTCCCTCTGGAGCACCTGGCACTGGCCACTGTCCGAAGACAGGACGTGGGGCTGGATGGGCCATTGATCTGACCCGCTATGAACGTTCTTATGAACTGCTGTAGCTAACTCCAACAGGGCTTCATGGCACACACAGATTCCAGCCAGTTACTCGGGGCAGCTAACACCTGGGGGTGAGGGCTTCAAACTACAGACTCAGTATGCGAAGTACCAAGTCTTTATAAAAGTACTGCACACAGAGTCAAATTTCCACTCTTGTAGTGGTCAGTCCCTTTGAAGTAGAAGATGGAAGACATCAGTGCTCTTACGTGCTGGATGAGCTATCCAAGGAGAAGGAAAAGGGCCTGGGAGGCTCAGGCCACGTCTACCCAAAATGCTACAACAATCACCGCGTTTAAAGCGCCAAAGAGCCCGTCACTCGCTACTTGCGACTAAACCCCATTGCTCCAGACGCTGCCTTCTAGGTCCCAGCTTGGGACCCGTAGCAGAGGGCAGGTTCCCCTGCCAGGACACGCTCACGGCAGACTGCTAACACAGCCAGGAGTGCTGGGAACTGCGGTTTCTGTAGGCCAAGGAGGCCATTTGTGCTGCAGTTACAAAAGAGGATCAAGCTTCAGTCTGGGCTGAGCCACTAGGACCTTCTTGTTCCACAGCTCCTACACCAGCCACAGCAGCTAAAGTTCACCTGGGGGCTCCACTGTGCAGCCTGCTGCCACTCTCACCTTTGATGCTGAGGGGCTGCCTCCCTGGATTGCAGGTCTCAACACGCAGCGCCCCATTGGAACCAAGCACTGCTCTGCATCCTGAGACTCTGCAGGCAACTGGCGACATGGCCATTTTCTGGGCAGTGTAACCTTTCACCTCCCTACAGTGTTTCCCTGGGCAGCAATGCCACATGAGAAGAGGATGGTAAAGACAGTAAGATACATGCCAGAGATTTCACAACACAGTTCTGGGAGATGGGTGCCATGCTCCTTTCCGAACACCAGAAGGGAACGTTAGGTCCTCCCCCTCCACCATCAACCTGCATCACAGACCTGCATGCCCAAAGCCAGCACTGGTCCAAAGAGCCCATCCTAGTCCCTTGGAAATTGTTTATCACACTTCAGGCAAGAGGGGACCGATCCCACTGACATGGAGCAGTTTTCTAGCAGCAGTTTCAAGAACAATAGGCCACTGTTGGGGGGAGGGCACAGAACAGTGCCAAATGTGCAGCGTCCTCCCTGCCCGCTGAGATTCCTGCCGTAACGTTAAAGACAGCCAGTTGCTGGCAAGAGCTGACACTGACCGGCCCATTCGGGTATTAAACTCGAGTTACCTTCAATTTCCCTGCCCTCTTTCTTCCTGACCACTCCCCCAATCTCTTAGAACCTGAACCAGAGTGTCCCCTGTGCTCTGGAGCAGGAAAGCCGTTGCATTTCCGCGAGTGCCACTGCTTTGGCAGCAGTTGGCCCAATCACCAGAAACCTGCTATCAGACTCAGCCTGGTTGGTCTCCCCACACCAGGCAGACTAGTCAATTACACTGCTTGCTAGCGATGCTGAGGAAGGGATGATGACTGCTGAAGAGGTTACCTGTATGCAGTGCTGAAATTCCACAACACAGAGGAAGCCACGTGCAACAGAATAAGATGAGGGTCTCCGTGCACTTAGGAAAATGTCATACTTGCACTGAAGGATGTTATAGGATTTATCCAAGGGAATCCAATGGGATGAGGAATCAGGAAGGCACTTTCCTACACACCTCCCCCATTCTCTGCCTTCTGTCCTCAGGAGAAAATACACCCCCCGTAACAGAGATCAAGGGAACTCTGTTTCTTTCTCACCATTTTATAATGTTTTGAGAGATACTACCCAGATGGGAGGAATGCACCACGCCTCTATGGCTCCATTTCCTGCCAAGCACCAGGCAAGCAATGATGGTAAAAGCTAGTTTTTACAGGAATGAACCTCTGTTAATTTCCTTTCGGGAAGGTTAAAACTGGGGAAACCTCTGGCAAACAGCAGCTTGACAAAGACAATATAAATGGTGATTGCTCCCAGCAGCTAGAATGAAGTGTTAGATGGAGACTAAAGTGAATCACATCCGTGTTTTCAGAACACTCCTCTGCAAACCCTTTTTAAGGCCAGAAGGGACCACTGTGATCATCTCGTCAGCCTTCCCGCACAGCACAGGCCAGAGCCTTGCTCAGCAATTTCACCATCAGGGCCATGAATTCTGGGTGAACTAGAGCAGCTCTTCTGCAAAGAGACATTCAGGCTTCACAGAAAAACTCCAGGCCATGGTCAACCCACTAGGGCCCTAGATCAGTTGGTCCAAGAGTTAACTCCCCTCAGTGTAAAATGCTCACACTTTTTGAACGACTGAGGTTTCTTTCCAGGGAAAAGGTATTGGAGAACAGCCCGGCAGATTGAAGTTTCCTGTTTACCCAGGAGGAGACAAGACAAAAACAGGTCACATTTCCCTGCACATCACCCCTCCACCTGTATGCCTCAGCCTTGATGTGGGTGGCAAAGGTCTTCAGGAGTGAGGAAGGAACCGTCCCCGCGGAGTGTTTGATACCTCTACTGAGGCTGCCAATACAATCATGGACAGAGAACAGAGAAATTCATTACTCCAAACAGCTGTCAGATGGCAAAGCACTGTCCACATCCTCCTGGTGTGAGATCTGAACAAGAGGCCTGCAGCTGCAAGCACCCAAAAAGCAACTCAGCTCTTCTGGGGAGAGCTGGTGCTCGTGGTGTGCAGAAGTCTAGGTGGAAATGCACTATGTATACATCTGTCAATGCGAATTGGGGCATGACTCTGGACAGGGGAAACTCAAATCCGAGTTGTAGCGTTTAGGTATTTGATACGTCCTCTGAGAGCCTTATAAACATGACAATCCCAAAACGACTTAGCATGGCTGAGTAAGACGCCAGCTGCCTCCAGAACCCAGCTCACCACCAGTCCTGAACAAAAGGCTGAGTGGACAACGGGACCAGTCTCCAAAAGCAATTGATGCTGTCGTCTCTCCAGCCCCTCGCCCTGAGGCACTTCGCCGTGCATCACTGGCCAATAAGTTACCCAATGAATTCCTCCTGCCTTTGGGACCCTCTACTATCACGTGTGGCGGCTAAGCAGAACACTCTATCCTTTGTGGCTGAGTGGTTCATGGTGTTTCTTTTCCTGCCGCTCCTATTACACTCTACCTTTCAGCTGCCAAAACCCTTACAGTATGTATACCCATTTCTATTCTGTACGTGGGAAAACCACAGCACACCGTGATGTGAACACACTTTCCAGTCCACAGCTACCAAAGTCAGACGTTTTTAAGTCAGCAGGCCGAGATAACTTGCATCCAAGAGTTTTACAGAGCTTTCTCAGGAGCTTGCTGAACCACTGATGTTGATTTTTAGTAAATCTTGGCGCACTGGGGAAGTTCCAGAAGACTAGAAGAAAGCTAAGATTGTGCCAATATTTAAAAAGGGTACACAGGATGACCTGCGTGATTACCGGCCTGTTCGGCTGACATCAACCTCAGGTGAGATAATAGAACAGCTGATACAGGACTTGATTAATCAAGAATTAAAGGAGGGTAATATAATTAATACCATCAGCAGGGGTTTATGGGAGGCAGATCCTGTCAAACTAATGATCTATATTATTGATGGTTTGGCTGGTAAAGGTAATAGTGTTGAGGTAATACACTTAGACATCTGTAAGGTATCTGACTTGGGAATGCACTACGTTTTGATACAAACTAGAACATTATACAATTAACATGGCACAAACTAAACAGATTAAAAGCTGGCTAACTGAAAACGGGCAATTGTTTTCTAGTGAGGTCTCACAGGGATCAGTTCTTGCTCCAATCTTATTTAACATTTCAATCGCTGGCCTGGAAAAGAACATAAATGACTTCTGGTAGCATTGGCAGATAACACAAAGGTTGGGGGTCGGTAAATAATGGAAAGGACAGGTCACTGAAACAGAGTGGTCAGGAACATTTGGTAAATATGGCTAAATGTTTACACTTCAGAACAACGAATGCAGACTTGAAGACTGACCCTTTCCCGATGTTCAGTTTCCTTTTCCACCCTCAGGCAAGAACTCCACATACTAGTGATCCAGGTTACACTCTGTACCTTGAACACATCTTCCACGCAGCTGCTCAGCTCTGCCTCTCTCACCAGCACGGTCCCTGCAGGTAAGTCTTCCATTGCCGCCTCTAAAAAACCACACAGGATGAGCATCAAGACTCTGCTGCCATGTGCACCTTTACAGAGCAGCCTCCGAGAGCAGGAGGGCGATGCTGTCTCAGCACATGGCTCCAGCACCCAAAGGCAGGTGGGGAGAGCAGCACCACGGCAGTTCGGGAACCCCCCTGCTGTAAATTCATCCTCTATGCTCTACAGATTGCTGAGATCACAGCCCCATGTAGCAGGAGGCGATTAATAGCCCTGCACACTCGCACCCATGGCCCCCAGAGTGGATTTCCCAGATCCAAACTGATTTCTCACTGATTGGTACAATCAGGCACTGCACATTTCAAGAGTGCAATCCCAAGCCAGAATTATGACATGATTCCGCAGTCCATACTCATTTCTCTGGCCCAAAAGCAATGCTCCACTCCCTGAACCTGTTCTACAAACAACGCCACCACCTTGAGCTGGTTCTCACTATGTCCCATGGCCATCTGTCCTCCAAGAAATCATGTTCCCTGCTGACTCAACTCTTCTTGCAGCTCTGCAGATACCAGAGGAGCATGCATCTTGTGTGTGCAACACTCAGGAAAACCCTGCAGAGCTGTGCAGGCTCCCTCACTGTGTCTGAGATGGCAGATAGCAAGGAGACCTGTGCAGGTCTGGGGGATTTTGAAAAAAAGGTGTAAAAATTAAGTAGACAGATGACATCTGCTCCACTCTGTGCTGCCAAAGCTCCCCAAGGACAGTGCAGTGGATGGTGGTGAGTTCACACTGGGATACCTACCTCCCCATCAGTATAAACACTCCCGGCGCGTCTATGCAGCACCGCACTTGACAGCGGTATGAGAACTGCAGTGGCTTACTGCCGAGATCACCTATGTTCAGTGAAGGACGCAGCAGAGACCGGGCCGGGGCCTCCATCAGTGTTGTAAACTCTGCAGGACTATGCAATGATCCAAATGCTGCTGAGCACTGGGGGGATCACTGCTGGAAAGCGACTACGTTTGTAATGGGCTGCCAAAGGTTCTCCTCCCACAGCTCAGGGGATTAACGAGTCTGTTAGACGGGCGCTCGCTCCCCGAGGGAAGCAGTGGAAGCTCTGTCATTTGAGTCTTTAAAATGACGGTGGTGACTGAATAAAACACTGGTGAACGCAAGGTAACTCCTTGGCTGGGTGAGAGAACGGAGCAGGTAAAGGTACACACGGTCTCTTCCATGCTATAAACACACTGCACATCTCCCTCCACGCCCCACAGCAAGGCCAGGCCTCCATGCACAAGAGTGACTCATTTCCAAAGATAGGAGTCACTCCTTGAGCATCTTTAAGGATGGAATACCTACAGATATCAGGGGGTGGAACCAGGATCAGGGACACGTGTGCAGTACACCAAGCCACCTGTTCCCTAACCACTGCCTCTTTCTGGTTCTGCTGGTCTCCACAGGCTATAAAAACTAAGTATTCCTGCCTGGACGACTGCCTCTTTCTATACACTCCAGTTTGAGCCTGGAAACTGAGGAGACAGCCAGCCAATCAAGAGGAACCCTTAACAGATGCTGAGGACCCTGGATCTGCAGAGAGATTACTTCATGGGATTTGTTTTGGGGGGGTGAGCCCACAGACTATGACAGAAAGAGAAATTCGTCTCCCCTTTTCAAGTGAGGGGTTTTGCCCAATCTGGTAGAGGACCACATGGCCAAGAGAGACGGCCCATTACCTGCCGTACCCCAGCATCGGAGAAGGGGCGCTAGCATGGGATGGAGGAGGTATTTCACTGACAGCTGAGGATGTTCTCTGGCCATGGTGAGAAGGGTAGTGGTGGCCACTCTCTGGAACTGGTGTGCTGTTAACTTATCCTGAATGTGCAGTAAGTCTAGAACCTGGAAGGGAAATTACACATACAGCAGAGGTCAGGAAACGGAGAGTGCAGCTAACTTCTAGCTAACAGATGAGAATGAAGAACCTTCTAATGCTGTTTCCACTGAGTATCATGCACGAGGACAAGTACCAAAGGGGGAGCCGTGTTAGTCTAGGTCAGCAAAACAAACGAGTCCTGTGGCACTTTTAAAGACTAACAATAGATAAATAAATGTGTTAGTCCTTAAAAGTGTCACAGGACTCCTTGCTCGTTACGCATGAGGGGACACCTCTGAACCACGTATCTGTAGGAAGCAGGACTCCTTCCCAGGATGTGTTGCAATAAAGAGAGTGGAAAGAAATCTTCAATACGGGAAGATTTTCGGAGCTGAACTAAGGCCCAAACATCTGCAGCAATTCTGGGGACAAGGAGTGAGAGGAAGCAAGAGTTCCAGGGTGAGCATTTCTTAAATTCTAGTACCTTTTCATAGCTCGAGCAGTGTTGCCCAGCGGTTAAATCAAGTGAGAGGGTGTTAAGACTACATGAGTCCATTCTTCACTCTTTACTTCCTATTTGGTCTTGGATGAGTCTCCTAAACCCTTTGCGTATCTGTTTACCGTCCAAAGCGGGGAATGCTTCACAGGCTTGTTTAAGGATTAACCCACATTTACAAAGGGATTTGAGACCCTTGAATGCAAGAAGATACAGAAATGCCTGTGATTCACAAAAGAAGAAAGCACTTTGGGCAGCTGGGACACTCGTTGGAGGACACTTTGGGCAGCTGGGACACTCATGTCGGAGGACACTTTGGGCAGCTGGGACACTCGTTGGAGGACACTTTGGGCAGCTGGGACACTCATGTTGGAGGACATGTCTTGGAGCTTCTCTACGACAGAGAGACCTCAGGGCTAGGATAGAAGAGGTCCTGAAAGGTGAAGCTGAAGTTTTCTTGTTGTTTTGGTGATTTAGTGACCAGTAGAGCCAAACTCCTGGAAAGGCGTAGGTTTATATGATCTATAGCATGTGTACACAGAACTAGGTGGGACCTTCTCCCCTTTACAGATCCCCAGACATGTCCTACTCCAGTCTGGCCCAGCGTGTTGTGCCACTCCCAGCACAAGCATGACACACAGCAGGCACAGTACCCCCAGTCGGGAGGTGAGGGTATGTCACAGTGGGAGCTCACAAGCTAAGTACACAATCCCCTGCTCATGGGCACAGCAGACACACTCTGGTGAGACAGGTGAAGCGAGGGGCATACCTGTGGGCACACCTGCTGGTAGTAATCCTCCAGGGACAGAGATTGCTGAGGACAAGAGGCCAAGATCCTAGCAACCATGTCACACTTTCTCCAGTCTGCAGCTGCTGCTTCGGCACCACTGCCCCCAGCTGCCCCGGCTGAAAGACACAGACCCCATTAGACTCTGGCATGCCCAGCATGAGTTTCTTCTGAAGCCAGATATTTAAGGCTACAAGTTGGCTTTTCATTTTTATTATCTATCTCCTCAGGACAGCTGTCTTTCAGGTGACAGCCCTGCGTCTTGGAAGACGGGAACGACGTATTACCGAAGGCCCCACTCTAGCAGTCGACTCTCACTCATAACAGCCATGCCCACGAGGCAGACTGATCTCAAGACCCTCTCAGAAAACCAGAGCACAGAACTCGGACCACCCTGGCATGGTGCTGGAAGTGCAGGCTAGGGAACTTGTGTCTGCCAGAGGACATGTTCACCTAGTCTCGGAGAGAAACACCTTAGATTCATCGACTCTTAGGGCTGGAAGGGACCTCACGAGGTCATCTAGTCCAACACCCTGCTAAAAACTGGACCACTCCCCCTAAATCACCCCAGCCAGGGGTTTGTCTAACCGGATCTTAAATATCTCCAAAGACAGAGATTCCACCACTTCCCATTCCAATGCTTCACCACCTCCTAGTGAGAAATTTTTCCCAATACCCAACCTCGACCCTCCAGCTGTAATTTGAAACCATTGCTCCTTGTTCTGTCCTCTGTTACCACTGAGAACAGCCTAGCTCCCTCCTCTTTGGAGCACCCCTTCAAGTAGTTGAAGGTTGCTATCAAATCTCCCCTCAGTCTTCTCTTCTGCAGACTAAATAAGCCTAGTTCCTTCAGTCTCTCCTCGTAAGCCCCCTAATCATTTTTGTTGCCCTCCCCTGGGCTCTTTCTAATTTGTCCACATCCTTTCTGTAGTGGGGAGCCCAAAACTGGACACAGTATTCCAGATGCGGCCTGACCAGTGTCGAATAGAGGGGAATTATCACATCCCTCGATCTGCTGGCAATACTCCTACTGATGCAGCCTAATATGCCATTGGCCTTTTTGGCAACAAGGGCACACTGTTGGCTCATATTCATCTTCCCATCCACCATAACCCCCAGGTCCTTTTCTACAGCGCTGCTACTTAGCCGATCGGTCCCCAGCCCGTAGCAGTACATGGGATTTTTCCATCCTAAGTGTAGGACTTTGCACTTGTCCTTGTTGAACCTCATGAGGTTTCTTTTGGCCCAATGCTCCAATTTGTCTAAATCTCCCTGAATCCTGTCCCTGCCTTCCAGAGTATCTACCATTCCCCCCAACTTGGTGTCATCCGCGAACTTACTGAGGGTGTAATCTATCCCATCATCCAGATCATTAATGAAGACATTGAACAGAACCGGCCCCTGGGGCACTCCACTTGTTACCGGTTGCCAACTAGACATTGACCTATTGATTCCTACCTACTGAGCCCGATGATCTAGCCAGTTTTCTATCCATCTTACTGTCCACTCATCCAACCCATACTTCCTTAGCTTGCTGATGAGAATGCTGTGGGAAACCATATCAAAAACTTTGCTAAAGTTGAGGTATATCACGTTGACGGCTATTCCTACAGCCACAAATACAGTCATCTCATCATAGAAGGCAATCAGGTTGGTCAGGCATGATTTGCCCTTGGTGAATCCATGTTGACTGTTCCTGATCACTCTATTTTCCTCCAAGTGTTTCAGAATGGATTCTTTGAGGATCTGCTCCATGATTTTTCCAGGGATTGAGATGAGGCTGATTGGTCTGTAGTTCCCCAGATCCTCCTCTTTCCCTTTCTTGAAGATAGGTACTATATTTGCCTTTCTCCAATCCTCCAGGACCTCCCCCGTTCGCCACGAGTTCTCAAAGATAACGGCCAGCAGCTCTGCAATCACATCGGTCAACTCCCTCATACCGGCCCCATAGACTTGTGCACATCCAACTTCTCTAAGTAGTCCCTAACCTGACCTTCCATCGCCAAGGGCCGCTCTCCTTCTCCCCATTCTGTGTTACCCAGTGTAGTATCCTGGGAGCTGACCCTGCCTGTGACGACCTTCTCCAGAGCTGTGTTAGGCCTTGAGATCCCCAGTGGTATCAAGTGTAGACTCGATCTCACTCCTCTCCCAGATGATTATCAGTTACTGACACAGATCAATGCCCTTTTCGGGAAATATGAGCTAATAAAAAAATCAATAAGACAGAGCCTTAAAAACAAACATGCTGGTCACAAGAGTGAGGAAAGGGGGAGGGGTTGTTCAGAGACACACATTTTTGCCAAGTTTTGTCACTTTATTTTATTTTATTTTTTAAATAACTATTGGTTTTAGTCCCGAACCCCAGAAATGTAGTAATGCACCCTGACAAAAAGTGTGTTGGAGTTCAGGAGCTCAATGCTCCCCTCTTAAGACCAGAAGCAAGCCTAACGTGTGCGTATGTGTATACATGTATGTGTGTACACATATTTATAGCCTAATAAGAGGGAACCTCTTATGTCGGGTCCCCAGAATGCTATTCTAGTTTGTTAGTTTATGGGATGAGAAGATCTCTGACCCACCCTGGATGTGTCACTTACTTCCTGCTCCCTCCAGGATGCCCCGAACAACCAGCTGAACTCCATTGGGCCTCGTCAGCCGCTCCGAGAGCAGGTGTCCACAGAGACGCCGAAGCCAAGCCGGGGCTTGGGCAAGCAGTGGCTTCACCTCCTGGCCAGGAGTGTGCAAGGCCTGAAAGGATATGGAGAGGGGGGGTAGGACATGTATCTACCTTTAGAGAATGCCACTGGTGTGCAAACATCCACAAATACAGCTCTCTACCATGAAGGACTTTGATCTGTGTGCGATGGCAGGAGCACTACAATAAATCACTTCCCCATCCAACGGCAGCAAGATAATTAGGGTTAATTAGATGGGCTGAGGTTTCCAGGAGCCTCTCCTCCAGGCATAGGTTCCCTTCCTCAATTACACTCTCCTGGGATCATGCAGCAGCATTGATGGTCTCGCTACCAGTGATACACAGGGGTTCTCAGGAGGAACCTGGGCTCATCGAGCCAAAAAGGAGAGCAAGTCTCACTGCAGCGAATGCTGGACACAGCCAGAAAGCACACTGGGTAAGACAACAGACAATCTGAATCACTGGGTTACGCAGGCACACAACCATCTCAACGTGACTCAGCAGCAGGACAAGTTCGAGAAGCGCGGCCGTGTCGGTCTAGTTCAGCCAAACAAACAAGGAGTGCTGGGACACTTCTAAAGACGAACACATTTCGTTATCACATGAGCTGTGGTGGGAGAGATCTTTCTGATGCGTTAAATAAATCTGTAGTATTAGGACAGGTGCTGTCCGCACAAACAGCAGGGCCACCTAGTGTCTGCAAACCTAGATGGCACGGTGGTAAGTTCCAGAGGGGGAGCCTTGTTAGTCTGTATGCAGCAAAAACAAAGTCCTGTGGCGCCTTAAAGACTAACAAATTTCTTTGGGCAGAAGCATCTGACGAAGCATCTGAAAGTGGGTTGGAGCCCATGAAAGCTTATGCCCGAAGAAATGTGTTGGTCTTTAAGGTTCCACAGGACTCTCGTTGTTTTTGCTAGAAGGCATGCTGTCTGCATGGACAGCATTTGTCAGTCCTCTGTCACACCAATAGTGAAAAGGGCTGGTGTATGTTTGCTTTCCGGAGAAAGTATCTCTGGGGATTCGCTCACCTTTCCCTTGTTTCCATGTTAAATGGTACATTAAAGAGGAAATGGAGGAAGGAAGATGATTCCAAGCTATTGGAAATCGAGGGTATTCTGAACTGATCAGAAGTGTCCAGCTGCTTTCTTTAATGGGATCTGACCCCTCAAACCCTTCAATAGACTGCTTTTCATCTTGCTTTTACCCAGCACTCCAGACGGGGAGGGAGCAAGCTCTGAGTGACAGAAGCCTCCACCCTGGACAGCAGCTCTCTGTATTGAGCAGCCGCCCGCACTCCCTGTAAGGCTACAGTGCTAAGCGAACACAGCTGCAGCTCAGAATTATTAACTTTGACTGACACTTGCCAGCCCAAATGGATAAATCAGCCTAACAGGAGACAATGGAGCCCAAGAATGCTGTAGGCACTACACAGATAAGCAGTAAGGAAGTGCACACACATATTTAAAGAACTCTTCACAGTGAAAATCTAATATTCTCCTTGCCGGTAAATCTAGCAGTATCAGCCAAACATTTCTGAACAGACGATTCATTCCAATTTAGGGGCAATAATGGGCCGTGCATTAGGGTTTTAAGACCAAGGCTCAACCTTCTCGTTTCCCCAGATGTGGCATACTGAATTCCCGACAGCAACTTTGTTCTCAGTGTACTGAATTCCCTGGTTCTCCAAGTTTATAGCCCCACAAAGCACCCTGAAACATGGGTAGCTTAAATTGCTCCCTGGGAGGAAAGACAGGCATTTAGCTGCAAGCCTTTGCTCATTTAGAGCCAAGTAACAGTCTTTTCCCAGAGCTCCTGTACAGATTGAAATCAGAAGCTGTCAGCTTCACTGGACATTCTGCTCCCTCCCCCCCCCCCCCGCCTTCTCGTTTTTTGTTTTTAAACGTATCACACGTGGCCCTGGAATATGTATTCATAATGGTTATTTGCTCGAGTTAACGCCACGTAGTTTGAATATAAATGCATAATGTTTTAGCCAGAGTGACGTAAGGAAATTACAAGACATGACACTTCACCAGAAGGACAGTCATGTTGGCAGCTTGACAGAACCTGTACTAGCTTTGACAAAGGCCCACTGATATGTACACACGCTCCATGGAGTTTGAGGGCAAAGCAGGCCCACCCTGACGAACACCATTGCCAGGAATTTCGATTTACTACTCATAGAGCACCCGAAGCATTTTGCTGACCAATTGTTTTTGTGACAAAGTGTGACAGTCAATCTGTGGAACTGACAAGGTCTGTATTGTAGCTGTGAATGTAAATGCACAAAAATCAACATAGTCCAAATGACAGCACTCACAGTAACTCTGCTTTATTGCAGGCATCATGAGTAGGAATTTTATGACTAATTTATAGCATCAAATTTGTGCCATAAATGTTTGTGTTCCACATGACAGGGTCACTGCTACTGTAGAGCTACCGTTTTTTGTGCATTTATATTCTAATCTATAATGTTATAATCCATAATATATTCTTGCAGTATTCATCACCGAGTTTCCAGGACAGTAGCAACACCAATCGCCGAGTGGAGGAAGTATCCCTCAGTGTGCACACAGTTCAAATTCAGCTGTTTAGTCCAGAAGACAGACTAACCCCACTGAGCCAGATTCATCACTGCTGATACATCATTATATTTGGGGGAGCAACACCGCAAGAACAGATCTAGAGCACCGTCTTCTCTAGAGAAGGAGCTTGTGTGCGCCTATTAACTTTTCAAGACAATAGATTCATTCTTAATATATAATTTAAACAACAATGAAATAAAAGCTTCTAAACGCAAACGTCTGCTACAAATTCCAAGCACCACATCTTCATCCCACTGGTCAGAGAGGCAGCTAGGAAATCACAGTTCAATGATCGAGCACCTCACATTCCAGCTCCCATGCCGCAGGAAGGCACAGGAGTCGGATCCCCCCTCAACCAGCTGGGTACCTGTTTGGATCCACCCTGAAGAATAAGCAGTTCCCGGACTACTAGGGGTTGGTAGACTCGATCCAGGACACTCTGCAAGGCCTCCCTGCAGCGGGTTCGCTTCTCTTCTGTAAGGTCCTGAAAAATAAAGTTCCTGGGCTGGAGCATTAACACAGCACAGGCAGACTGGGAAGTACCACAGGAAACCTATTTCGTTAGGTGCTGGCTCCCCCTACTGAACCATCAGCAATAAGACATCAACTGGGAAACATTCAGGTGGGTATGAAATAGCAAGGCCTCATCCCCCTCAATTTCCTTTATCTCATTAATTGTCCTTTCTCAATTCTCTTTGAAACAGGTGGTGGTTTTTAAGTAAGGCAAATGGAACCCAAACCTGTCCAGGAACAATTGTTACACAGACACAAACACCCTGCCAGCGTAAACATAATGCCGGCGGGAACCTAGCAGCAGAGTGGGGTCTCTCCTCTTTATTGCTCTGAATGCAGCCTGTGGTTATTCGCCTTGCGGCAAAAAAAAAAGAAAAAAAAAAGAGCTGAGTTCCTGGAGGACAGATCCATCAATTGCTCCAAGACAGACAGGGAGGAAGTCCCATGCAGGGGGTGTCCAGAAGCCTCTGACTGCCAGAAGCTGGGACTGGATGACAGTGGATGGATCACTTGATATACTGTCCTGTTCTGGTCATTCCCACTGGCCACTGCCAAGACAGGATTCTGAGCTAGATGGACCCGTATGGCCATTCTTATGACAGGCTCAGCTAACCCATATCCTGTCTAGGACAGCTGCTTCAAAGACACCACACAGAAGGCAGACATGGGATAAGCCGTCTCAACCCCTAGTAGGGAGAGACTGGCTGAAGTCCTGAACCACAAGGTTTTCTATCCCTCCCAGACAGTTGTCTTGGCCCCAGAAAGATGGAGGCTACAGGACGGGGCCTATGTGCAAAGCTGAGGCAGGCGATTCTAACCAGAACACACACCTTTAGTTCCTCCAGTGGCCGGGCCTGCTCACCCTTTTCCTTGGTGGGGCAGAATCCCAGCTGGCACAGACCTGCTATGAGGTCCCCAAGGTGGCGGGTGAGGATGAGGATGCCCAGCGACGGGTGCTCTGCAATCTGTAGCAGTGCAGTACAGCTGGCGTAGAGCCGATGCACAGCAGTAGGGGCCATGTTGGGAGACACCACATCTCGAACAACAGCACTGAACTCTGTCCTGCTCTTCAGCGGGAGTCCAACCCCAGGCAAGAGGTACGGACAAAGGCCCAAGGTTATCACAAACTGCAGTGCTGACTGGACGGTCCTCTGCTGGGAGATACTGAGCGTGTCCGGGCTGAGAGCAGGAGCAGCTTCAGCGCTCCTAGGGTTTGGTTTGGCTGGGCGGTAAGCAGCCGCCAGGAGGACCATGCACTTTTTCAGACACAGCAGCAACAGCAGCACTTGGGAAGTAAAACTCCAGCTCACGTCGGCAGAGCTTCCTAGCCATGCAGCCTGCTCTCCGACTTCCGCCCTCCAGCGCTGCAGCTCACGCCACTGGGGATCCTGCCCAAACCTTTCCTCCAAAGCAGCCAAGTTGGAGTTTAAGGTTGCGAGGAGAGCTGCACGTTTTACCGTCTGGAGAGAACTTGAACCAGTTCCTAAAAGTGAAAACACATACAGTACAAGGACCGCGAGAGCCGGACACCTGCCCTGCACCGAGTCGCCCACCGTCCCTTCAGGGCTACTGCCCTTAGTGTTCTGCTGGGAGATACCAGCTACTCCCTGGACCACAAACCCGGAGCCTGGCTGGGAACGTGCCCCTCCACCAAGGAATCACAAGGCAGAGGGCTGGGAACCGGCCCAAGAGATCTGGGGCCGAGGGAGTCGGAGGAGTTTGTGGGGGGCGGGAGGGAGGGAGAACACACAGAAACGGAGACGAGAAAAACTGGAAGAGACAAAGACACAGAGTCCTGGGGCCCTTTTAAAGACTAACAGGTTTATTTATCACATGGGCTTTCGTGGGAGAAAATCCCTCTTCGTCAGACGCTTTGAAGACAGAGACAAAGACACAGAGCTAGAAGGAGGCCATGGGGGGAGGGGAGCCGGGGGGGCCACCACAGGCCGTGGGGGGGGGGGGGGGGGGGGGGGGGGGCCCCCCACAGGCGGGGGGGGGGGGGCGGGGGGACAAGGCGCGAGCCGCACACCCCGCCCCTCTCACCGGGGCCCCCGGGCCGGCCCAGCAGCAGCTCCAGCGCCTCCAGAGCCCGCTCCAGCTTCAAACCGCCGGCCATAGCGCTCCGCCGCGGCCACTGCGCGTGCGCACCGAGACGCCATGTTGGGAAGGTCCACCTGTCTCGGCTCCGCCCACGGCGGGTCCGGCCGCCATCTTGAAAGGGTCGGGCCGACGCGGTCTTTCCGCCATCTTGAGAGGGTCAGAGCGCGCGGCGTTCGGCTCCTGGCCCGAGCCGCTGCAGCCTGCCACGTGCCTGCGGAGCCCCGGCCCGCCCGTGCTGCCTGTGTGTGGACGCGGCTCAGCCCAGCCCTTGCGCCCCGGTGTCTCCGGGGGGTGCACACGCCCTGCAGTCGGGAAGGGTCAGGGCAGGGCCCGGGCTGGCTGCAGGACCCGCTGGTGCTGCATCAGCTTGCCCAGTGGCACCGGGCTGGCAGCCCCGGGCGGTGCAGACAGACGTGGCTGGTTTCCCCACGACCTCATCCTTCTGTCCCAACAACTCTGATTTGGCCGCTCAGCAGAACAGATGGATGATTTCCACCCCCACTGGACTCCTGCCTGGCCACTTCCTGCCTCCCACAACGGGGGTTTAACCCCAACCCCTGCTAGTCCGTACGGTGCCAGGGGACAGCTCCTTTGCTTTGCTGAACCAGACCAGCACCGCCCCCGGGAAGCTCTTCTCTCTCTGTTCACTCAGTTGCGCTCTGGCCCAGCCTTCAGAGAGGAAATATAGGAATAGTTACCTGCACCCACATGGGTACATGGATGCTGAGCTTGCAGCCCAGTTCTCAGAGTCAGCCCCACGAGCAAAGGCTGACTAACATCGCCTCCCATTCTCCCAGGGCCTGTCTGGAAGAAATTGAGAGCAGGTAAAACTGCGTATCCCTCTTAGCGACCATTCAGTTCTGCCTAGGATTCCTGCTGCGGAATAGCAATGAGGCTGCAGTTCACCATCAGTCAAGGGCCATGGCTACACTAGACACTTTTCTCCTGTAACCATGTCACTTTGGGGAGGGGTGTGTGTGTGAATTTATACAACACATCTACACTAGCAACAGTCCTAGCGTCAATCACCGACACCGGCCTAACGTCTCTCACCCAGGAAGCTGGCATAAGCTATGTCTGCAAAAGAATTCTTGCTGGTGCAAGCTGCCTTTATATTAGAAGGGTTTGCCTGTGTACCTGAACCAGCAAAGTTTTTCTCGTTCAGACTAGACCTGACCTACCAGCTCCAGCTGAAGGAAGCAGGGAGATGAGCTGTTTCAAGTTAGCCCAAAACTCAGTTAATCTAGCTGTGACCTTTGATATGGCTCATTTGTAGAAAATGGACCCCTCCGTTTGTGTTTGAAGCAGTAGCCAATGGGGCTAGATTCTTTTCCAGTCCTTTGACTGACAGTTTTCAGCTAGGTCCTGCTCTGCCTCATGGCAGGGTGGCTGTTCTGAAAGCCAGTTTTCTAAAACAGCAGGAGGCTGCAGAAATCATGTGGTTTTTGTTCTGACACCCCAGTACTGCCCCTTGGGGGGCAGGTTGGAAAAGTTATTGGAATAGCTTTGTGGGGGGGGGGGAGGCCAAAATGTGCAATGGGCAACAAAACCCGAGCAGAGACCTACAGCCTTAAAGAAAAGAGAAAAGTATTTTAAAAAACCACCAAATTTATTAAAATTTTATTTAAAATGTATCAGATTAACATGAAGCTATTGCTTAGCATCCCTTGTGTCCCACAATTCCTCATCACAGAAAGGTACAAAGTATGAAGGGAACCAAATATACAGTTTAAAAACCAGATCAAGTCATTTCCTTTTCAAAACTTCATTAATTAAATGCACAGTAATTACATTGCAAACATATATCAGACAGCACACTGAAGGAAGTAACATTATGATCTGGCATAATGGAAAAATACAAAATCGGCCTACAGCTGTTAAATCAAATAAGACATCATGCTAAACTCTATGTGGAAAGAAAATAGTACGCTATTGGCTGGTATTTTATACATCATTTCTCCTCTATTCATACATGGGAACAAACAAAACTTCGTACCAAAATATAGCATCAAACGGGGCTAGCAGGTTTTAGACATCGCATTTATTTGTATACAGCCCCAAGTATACTAGGCACTAATTTCATGATGACTTTCTTTTGCAGAGAGCAGACCACATCTCTGCAGTCCTGGGGAGGGAAGGGACTCAGCCGCGGTTCACTTCAGTAGTTAACAATCCAGGTTTGGGAGGGGGTCGGGGTGGGGAAGAACACAGGTCTAGTTAGGAAAAATGGGAAGTTGCTACCGCAGCACATGGAGACTGATACTATCAGGATGCGAGCACATGAGTGCATGTGCACATAGGCGGTCTTAGCGAGTGGGCAGTGCAGGCAGTTGGGAGGGGCCCCCAGCAGGGGGCAGGAAGGCCTGTAATGGGGCTGGGGGGGGCAAAAGTCAAGGAGGGAGCTCCCCATGGGAGTGGGGGGCCTCTCCTTGACCTTTGCCCTGGGCTCCGGAAACCCTCTGCAGCACACAAAGGTATTTGTGGAGCTGTCCACAGAGATCCCAAAGTGAGTCCTGGGGTTCCCTTCCAGGAAAAGGTGGGAATCCACTGTCAGTTCCCTGAGAGTTTCCCAACCTCTCTCCCGTGACTGTGATTGCCAGTCAGAGGCTGCCATCGGCTTTGGTCTATGCGGGTTAGGCACAGTGCTGAATGTCTCAAAGTGCATCTCTTGGTGAAGAGCAACAGTAACATTAAAAAGAAGCGGCATCTGGAAATTCAGTACAAACTCTCTCTGGCAAAGTCCCCTGAAATGTAGCTGTGTGTTCCAGACTGGCCTGGCGGTAACTAACTCCCCTGGTTACTGAGAAAGACAGCTACTTCACGCTGGCTTGAGACTTGCCTTTCTACAACAGGCCCACTCCACAGGCATGAACAGTCCTGCAACAGGCTGTGTTAAAAGTAAACATGTCCCATATGCTGGTGGAGGGGAATTGACCCGTATTTGGAAAGAGGTATTTTGAGAGCAGTAGGGAAACGGATCTTTCAATGCTGCTGCACAGAGGAGCCCCCAAAAGTGAGCACGCCCCTGTCCTGGAAAGCCTGCAGCAAGAGACGCACGGCAGGTGAAGTCATTGCTGCACACCGCCTGACTGGTATGAGCGCATCGTAACAGGCACCCCCTGCCCAGTGCACCGCAGAGAAGTAAGAACAGGCCATTCACGCAGGTGCGTGCAAGCACTCAGCAATGTGGTACAGGGAAGTGGGAAGAGTCTGGCCAGCTGGGGGAAGTAACAGCCACCAGGAGAAGAAACAGAACCGGGGTATCTGAAGTGTGTGGTCTCTGCTCCTGGGGAAGCAGCGTGTCTGCACTCTCCTGGAAACAGACAGCCTGTGGAAGCTACAGCTGCTCTGCAAGTCAGTGGCAGCTTTAGAGATAGGCAAAGCAGGTAAGCACCTAGACCCCAGACAATAAAGGGCCCCATTCTCAACCCGGCCGCCAGAAATGAAAATCTAGAAAATAACAGAAATTGTTCCCATCAAGCAGAGAGGCAGCAGGCCTGGATGCCTCAGCACTTTTCTGTCTTGGATCTATGCTTTGTCTGAATTGCAGATTTGACCATTCTCTGCCCATCACCTTCACATTGACATGCTAAAAGGGCAGGAGCAAGCTCTTTGGAACGGCAATTGACAGAGCACAGTAGCAGGAACTTTTCAATGGTCTCATTTTTTAGCTCCTTAGTGTTGCCATTTATTCTGACTTTTTTAAATCCCACATGCGAGAATTTTTCCTTTGCCCTACAGTGGGCTTTGGTTAGCCCCAGGCTGTGTGTGGTGTCTGTGCTGTATGATGTCTTTCTTTTGCTAAGTAATTTTTTTTAGCTTCTTTTGTACATTTTAATATTTTTGAGGGGAACAGAGTCTTACAAACTTGAGCATTCAGTGAATTTGATTGAAATTTGGTATTTATTGTTTTAATTTATAGCTTGCTACACACTAGAAACCTTTTCATTTATTTTTGATTATTATAATTTGTATAAAACTTTTAACGCACATATACCCAAGCCTATATGAAAAATCTGTAAGATTTGGGTGCCAAAATTTGTTCATTATAATTATTTATGCTGCCAATATTTATTATGCATTTAACACTTTAGACAGTGATTTTTAAAGAGGTTTTAAAAAATTTTGGAGCCGTCATTAATTTTACCCCTTTTTATTTCTTAATTAATGCACTTGCTTTTTTATAAACCTTTAAATGTTGATTTTAATTCTGTACTTCAGAATTAGCTCATGTATAGTCAATGCAAGATGATCAAGTTACAACACACAATCTGAAAATTTCTTTCACAATGGAAAGATATTTAAAAATATCAGACCCAAGAATAATTTAGAAATCAGGCGACCATTGTTCTGGCCCTTGATATAATGGAAACCACTTAAATCAGGGGATGCTGCACCCCCAGCACCCTTAATTCCAGCACCAATGAGTTATTTTAAAAGAAAACAAAGTTATAAAACCATAGACTACAAAAAAGATTCCAAAACCTTTTAAAAGGCGAGTATCTGACTGAAAATAGTTCTTAGAGTAAGATTCCTGTGAAGAGTTTGCAACCCAAACATTGGAGCACTTAGCTGGCACACTGAAGGTGAAATGAATTACAAGAACTGATTTTTCCCATTGTCTACACTTAGAGAAATGCAGAAAGTAAAACACATACGTAGTTACCAACTGCATTAAACTCTTGAATTAGTTTTTATTTGCAGTGACCTAACTCAGTGTCGCTCTCTGGCTAGTCAGATTTGGGATTGGGAATTCTTGCTGTGTTTTCTGATTGTTTTAAATGTATAAATAAACTTAAAATGTGGCTTAATTGGGGTTTATTTTTGTATATTAGAGGCTCATGTCAGTTAAATTCCTAACTTATTACTTGTAAAAAAACCAAACCCCTGGAGCTTTTAGGTGCCTGAGTGGTCCCTGGAATCACGGCTAACGTTGCCTCATGATTGTTGCAGCTGCAGAATGTAGCTTTCCCAGATTAAAACCAGTGAAGAGATCCCTACGCTCTACAAGGCCCCATGGCCCCAGGCTGCCCACCACTGTGCCCCCAGCCCTCCCCACTGTGCTCCCCCATCAGGGCCCAGGGCCCGCACCACAGCAGCCTGTGGGTCTGCTCTCTCCTGCCCTCCTGCCCCGGGTGGCCCCGTCCGGCTTGTCTGTCCCCAGCCTGACTGGCACATGGTGCATCCAGTGCAGCCCCCCAGGCCCTAGAAAGCTGTGCTGGGGGCCGCATCGTGCACCAACCAGCCCGGCCTGAAAAGCGAAGCAAACAGGTGCTGCCCCACCCGGCCCAGGGGTAAGGCAGGAGGACAGAACCCAGCTTCGGTCCCCTCCACACCCCTGAGTGGTGGCAGGGTAGGGGCTCTCCCAGCACACCCCAAACCCCACCAGCGCTGAGCAGGGCAATGGCGGGGCAGAGGCAGATCAGGCATGGGCCTTAGGGGCTGGAGCCCCTACGGAGATCCAGCCCTGATGCTCTACTACGGCACAAGACAGTAGGTGCACTGGCTGTTCTCTCCGATGAACGAGGCGCACTATGTGCTGTCTGTTGACTTCCAAGAGCTTATTACTGAATTTAGCAACAGAAAGTAGGAAAGTGAACTTTGAGATTGGTAAGCCACGTTAACATTGAGAAACATTTTCAATTTGCCCATGGTATGCTAATTACATTTTAGATAGGTACATTATATACACGTTATCTTCACCATCTGATCATTGATCAGTCATCAACTGGAAAACCTGTATTGCTTCCCGATGTAATATATGGATTTTTTTTTTAAGTTATGCTTTAATTATGTTTAGTCCCTATGGGAGCCCCGCAATGAGCCTTTGCCTAGGGCATCAGGTGAGCTAAGGCCACCCCTGCTCTGCCTTGAAGCAAGCTGGGACCTGGAACCCCCCAGGGAAGGTGCAGCGCAGAACAAACCATTCCTGACAAGCTCCACCGAGGCCCCCAGAGCAGAATGCTGTTGGCTTTCCTTGCTGAAGGACAGGGACTAAAGAAATGGACAGGACTGCAGGGAAGACACAGTCACATCATGCTGTGGTCTGCTATGGAAAGGGAATTTCAGCCACCCACCCCTGGGAAGAGCAGCAACCTTGCTGGTCCAAGTCTAAAGGGCCACAGCAACATTTCTCACACCCACTGCACAGCTGCAGCCCCCGTTTGCACCAGCTACTCCTCGTCCTCTCCCCCTCCGTACATGTCGGCCAGCTTCTTGAAGCGGCTGCCCCAGTCGTTCAGGTAGTCGTAGTCCTGGTCTCGGTCGGAGCCGGAGGAGTGGAGGGAGCTGAGCGAGGCTGCCTCGGAGCCACTCCCCTCGTAGTCAAACACCAGCAGGGAGTCGTACGGTGGGGCTGTGGGGTCGGTATCAGCCGCCTTCAGGTTCTGGGGAGCAGGAGGAGGATTTAATGGTGGGTCAGGGCAAGAGCTTTGCCCACCCAGCGTCCTGGAGGTGCCACTCATGGGGATCTCAGAGGCGCAGTATGGTTCTGCTGTCTCGGAACCAGCCTCCCCATGGCAGCTGAGTCTGAATAGCAGCCAGCAGCCCCGGCAACGGAGCAGAGGTGCTCAGCAGCGAGGGCAGCCCCTGTTCCAGAGACTCAGCTGCTCTCTGGAAGGAATTTAGCTCTCTAGATCTCATGGCCACAAAGCACGCCTCCAAAGCATGAGCTGACCGTGCAGTGGTGCTGGGGGAATTCAGACGAGTGCACATCACAGTGTCTGCATTGCCCACGGCCTGGCTCATCCCAGTTTGCAACAGGGCTAAGCTGCCCCGGCCAGATGCCAGGTTGTGCTGGGCCAGTCCATGTAAACTGGGGGCTGAGCCCACATCTTCGGGATAGATGGGCCCAGGCCAAGAGACCTGCTGCTCCCACTCTGCCCCATTCCCAGGGGGGAGAGTGTAGAGACTTACACATCTCCACGTAACCCTTTCACTGCTGACTGACGCATGGGGGGAGCAGGGGGCCAGCCGTACCAGTCTTCTGGGAGTGGTGCCGAGGAGAGAAAGGGGGACAATCCAGCCCAGCCCAGCTGAGCCCCACATTCTGCAGGGCACCCCACTACCACTGTCCTGACCAGGTCTTTGGATGTTCCCGGAGTGCCCACAGGGATCCCAGTGCCCCGCCTTCCAAGCCGTGCTCTCCGCCGTCGCTGCTGGGGCAGGTGGATGGGAATGGTGGCTAGCCCAGAGCTCCCTAGCAAGGCCTGGCCCCAGCGAGTCTCAGGCTCCGGGGCTTTGGCTGCAGTATCCCCCTTGGGTGCAGAGAGACGATCTGGAACCGGGGCACAGGGCGCTACAGAAGGGCATTAGCACAGCACAGCCTGCTGCCAGGGATTCTGCCGCATAGCCTGGGCCAACGGGAACTCTCGCTTACCAGGAGCCTGTGTGGAGTTGGAGCTCTAAATAACTGAAGCCCCAGCCTGCTGGGGACCCATGAACCGGGCCAGCGTCGGCCCCACTCACCTCATCGATGAAGTTGCCAATCTCGTCAGGGTTGGCGGGACGAGGACGGTACTGCGGGGCTGCCATGAGGGTCGGGGCAACGTCATTGCGCGTGACCTCAGGACGGGCGTCCAGGCCTCGGTGCAGCTGGCTCAGATCATAATCCTGCAGAGGACGGGGAAGAAGCGGCTTGTCGGGAGAGGGGCAAGAGGAACCAGGCTGTTCTGCGAGGCGCATCCAAAGCAGCCATGAAAGGGGGGCAGGGCTCAGCCAGAGTCAGGAGCTTCCCCCACCACTGCAGAGTCCCCACAGCCCAGGCCTTCCTCGGGGTCTGTCCAGCTCTCGGCCCTGCCCAGAGCACATCGCAACTCTCTTGAAGATATAATTTATAATTTACAATTTATACCTTCAAGTTAGTGGCACTGCTATGGGAACCCGCACAGCATGCCAACATCTTTGTGGCCGACTTAGAAGAACGCTTCCTCGCGTCTCATCCCAAAGCACCCAAACCCCAGTGTTTGAATCCTAACATCTGTTTTGATTTGCTGTGACAGCCTGACCTGATCCTGTCATACACTCCCCTGCATTTCATTTCCCCCCATTCTGTAAGTTCCCCATCTTCAAAGCCTCTGACGAAGTGGGATTTCCTTCCACGAAAGCTCATGCGACAAATACATTTGTTAGTCTTTAAAAGTGCCCCAGGACTGTTTGTTTCTCTAGAGAAGGGGGCTGCCGAGAGCTGCGCTATGCAAAGGCCTGCCGGGAAGCGTTTGCTGAAGGGCGACCCTGGGACGTGGCAGGGAAGGAGCCGGGGTGGTGAATGCCAGGAGATGTGTTCATGTCGCCTCCAATACCCAGTTCACTAGGACCGCGAGCAAATTCAACATTACTGGCCCGAGAAGCCGAGGGCAGCGTTGTCAGGGCCACGCCCGGGAACCGAGCCCCGAGAGGCAATGCGACTCCGCAGGCCCTGCCTCTCCCTGGGCATCGGCTGCACACTCGGTCTGCCCGAATGCCAACGGCCCGGCCCAGCACGTGGCCTTCCACAGCAGAGATGGGGCTGACACGAGGGTGTCAGATCTGACAGTGACGGAGCGAGCACTGGAGACTGAGGAGCAGCTTAACTCAGGGGCTGAGGAGATGGCGAATGCGGGAAAGTCTGTGCCGGGGGAGCTGTACAGGATGCCAGCAGAGGATCCTGGTTCAGAGCTTAGTGGTGCCCTGACTCACAGTATGACCTCAGCCAGGCCACGCAAGCTCAGGGCCACGTTCCACGAGCCTGGCTGCAAGACGGGGCAAGACACAAAAATAGCCAACCCTGCCTGCGTGGGGGTGTCGGTCAGGGAAACAGGGCAGGTCCTGCAACGCGGGAGACACTCTGCACAAGCTCCCGAGCCACATGCAGGGGAGCCACGTGGCTCCAGAGCTCCACCCACCTGGTCTTCTTCCCCACCACCCTCCTCGTCGTAGTGATAGACGTTGTCTCGCATGTCGTCCTCCGGGAGCAGCAAGGGCTCCTTCACCACCTTCCTCTTCCTCACGAAGAGCAGCAGCAGCAGCAGCAGGACTAGAAAGAGGGGGTGAAAGCGCTGCCTTTGAGCGTGCTGCAGCAGGGCCACGAGGGACCCGCGACTGCCTGTGGCCGGCCCGATTGCACGGCTCCCACCGGCGACGCAGGGATGGAGCGCTCCGACAACGCAGCACGCCGGGGAGTCATTTCAGCAGCAAGAGCAGTTGCCGTGAGCCTGGATTCAGGCCTTTGCCACGGTAACTCACTTGGCTGGTGCATGAGGCCCTCTGCTTCTCCCCGGGGCGAGGGGAATCCACGCGCTGTACTCACTCAGCAAGGCCAGGATCCCGCCGAGAATCCCCAGGATAGCTGGGACCCCCAGGCCGCCTGCGATGTAGGCTCTCCTCTCGCAGTTCTTGGCTTCCCCGTCACAGTCGCACACCTGGGCTTTGACTGTGGTCACCTGGGCTTTCCCCTTGCTGTCCATCAGCCGCAGGGAGATGCTGTATTCTCCCGGCTCCAGCTGTTTGGTAAGCTGTAAGGTGACAGCGTCTGCAGTGGGAAGAGCAGGACTCGAGTCAGACACATGCTCCAGGGAGAGACCCCTGGAAAGCGATGGGATCCCAGAGGCAGGGAGTCGCAGCACCAAGGCCTGGCCCCGTCGCATCATCTCAGCTGCAGGGGCTGGACCCGCTGGCAGGTTTATGGAGCTTGGCTTGGACATGTGGGGTCCTGAGGGGCTGTGGAGCCAGCAACCATTTCAAGCTGGAAGTGTGACTGGTGCTGGGGGGCTAGAGGCAGGGCTGTCCTTTGGGGGGGGGGGGTGAGCAGGGCGATTGCCCCAAGGCCTGTCATTTTGAGGGCCCCGCTGCCCCCCACTGCAGACTGTGCAGCCCACTCACTCCCACGGCCCCACTGCCTTCAACTTCCCACCGAAGGCACAAGGGGAAGGGCAGGAGGGCAGAGACCAGCCTCTGGGCCAGCCCACCCCGCCCCCACTGCTGCCACCTGGTCCGCGGCTGTGGCTGGGGCTAGCTCCTACCGGCAGGTGGCCACGGGTTCCTGGCTGTGGCTGCAGCTGGGGCCGGCTCCGGGTCCCTGGGGGGTGGCCGGGGTCCCTGGGGGCGGAGCGGGCTGGCCTGCCACGCTCCCCTCCAGCGTGGGGGACCCCTCGGCCGATTGGCCCTGGGACCCGCTCCCCTCAAGGGATGGCCCTGGTTAGAGGGGTCAAGTTGCCACTGGCGACCCGCAGCAGGCCAGTGGGAGGGGGAAGCCCAAGCCCCCTTCAGCCGGCCAATGTCTGTAGCAAACTGTTTGAGGGCTGGGCCCTCACATAGCTCCTGTGCACCCAGGGCCAACAGGGCTGTCTGGCACCCGAAGAGTGACCCAGCAGACACATGCCTATTCCAGCATGCTCCCATTCTCCTTCTAGAGCACTGGCCCCAATTGGGGTCCCTGCACCTCATTCTACTGAGGTGGGGGCTGGGAGCACAAAGCAGCAACTGGAACGGCCGTGTGGGTCCATAGGGCCATTCCGTGAGTTCTCTGCAGTTCAAGGATGGTCTTATTTCTGCCCTGCGACCCCAGCCCAGCTGGGAACACCAGTATCGGCAGGGGATAAGGGCTGAGCAGGATTCACTGGAATTGGCCGCCGCAGGTTGGAGAAGGGAGTCTGCCCCCCAGGTTTCCCACTGCAGGGGCTGAGGCTGAAAAGCTGCCTCCAGCCCTGAAGACATTGGGGAGGGCAAGGCTGGGGGCTGCAACCCCCGTCCAGTCTCCTAAAGCTGCACATAGGGGACCCCAGCCCAGCTGCAGACAGGGCTTTTAAGATCCCTGCCCTACCTGGCTGAGGTGGGGTTTTTCCTCAGCAGTGCACTGTGGGAAATAAGGGAGGGTGGGAGCCAAGGGGACTCCTGGAGCTGGGGGGTGGACTAAGGGCTGGATAGAGCCTGCTCGGGTGGGGGATCCCCCCAAGGCTGCTGCTGCAGGGGCTGAGGCTGAAAAAAGCTGAAGGAGTCAGGGCGGAGGGGGAGAACTGGAGCTGCGACCACCTTCCCCCGTCCCTAGCTGCAGCAATGCAATTTCAGCCACAGCTGCCCACTCGGGAGGAGGAGAAGAAGAAAAGCATTTCCTAAATCCTCAGATTGACTTTGGATTTAAAAAACCAAACAAATAAAAGCTGGGCAAGCCCTTCTTATATCAACACGACCTCCCCTGCAAAATACAGAACAGAGCCGGCCCTGCCTGAGCAGGAGCATCGCGCACTGGGTACGAGTGGGGGGCAATAGAGTCAAGCCTGCCTGTGTACCCCACAAGCCTCCAGCACCGCCCCAGCTCCATAGCTGTATCTGCGACACAGGGAGGAGGCAAATGTAGGCGTGGCCCCTGTGCACAGGGTAGTTTCCACTCTGCAAGGCTGTGGGGCCCGTCTCAGCGGCCCAGCCCCTTACCCGAGCCGGTCATAGTGGCTGTCCAGTTGGAGCCAGAGCCGAGCACCAGCTCCGCCGTGAAGGGCCCGGCGTTCGGAGGAAGGTCGGGGTCCTCAATTTGGAATGTCTGGGCCACGGGGTTCAGGTTGCAGATCTCAAAGTTCCGTCGATCCGGCATGGGTGCGTGGTCGTTCACATCCTCCAGAGTCAGCAGCAAGGTCCCCGTGCCCGTGGCGGATGGCTGCCCTAAGGGAGAGCAGGGCCACAGTTCAGAGAGGGCACTAGAAAGCCCCATATTCCCGCCCTACCGCCCAGCCGCCCACGCCCCGGGAACAGCCGGTGCATTCGCTGCTGGGCTGCGGCAGGGCCAGGAGTTTTCCTTCTGAAGCATCCCT
Source organism: Pelusios castaneus (assembly GCA_007922175.1). NCBI lineage: Eukaryota > Metazoa > Chordata > Testudines > Pelomedusidae > Pelusios > Pelusios castaneus. The sequence continues at coordinate 2,181,223 of ML685950.1, forward strand.
GTGATGAAACTGGGGTGGGGCTGGGCTCAGACAGCGTTCAATGGTGCCAGCCTTCAGTGAGTGTTTGCACAGCTCTGATCTCGTCCACCTCTGCTTCTAGCCAGAGTCCCGACCAGGGCGCATCACATTCCCTGTGGGATTGGATCTGGCGTCCAGGCCACAGCCCGGCTGGGTTTGCTCCAGCAGCGTCAACTCGTTCCAGAACAGGGGCTTTTATGGGACTCTGCCCACTGCAGCCACGGCAGCTATTTCCTACTCTAGTCTGCGGGGGGCAGGAAGGCAGCACAAGATGATGATCTATCACTTGTCTATAGCCAGGGGTGTCCTGTGTCCAAACCCAGCACAAAGACAGCCCTGCTAGTGGAGAGCAGGGGAGAGCCTGTCTTACAACAGAGCCCGCAGATGGCTGGAGAATAGTGGCCCGAAACCAGAGGAAGCCACGTCTCGTTACCAGAATCGACAGCCAGGACTATGGCCTTGTAGACGTTGTTGACGACATAGCTTGACTCTCTGTCCAGCTTGAATTTTGACGTGATGATGCCATTTTCGGCGTTGATTGCCAGCCACCCGGCAGGGTCGTTCCCCATGCTGTACCTGGAGGAGAAGGCACAGAGATAGAAGCAGCATCCAGCATGTCGGGGCAGAGACAGGCAGGCAATGCTCTGTGTATGCGTGAAATGAATTTCCAGGGTGCTGGTGAATGTAAATATCTGACCCCTTTCATGCTTACATCCCCAGCTCACTACCGCGCAGAGGGCTCTCAGCTGTTTGATCGGACTCCCTTTCATTGGCAGAAACGCAGCTGGCCTTATTTCAGACCAGACAGGCTATTTACTTCACCCTCCAACCAGTGGGAGAGGAAGCAGAGTATCGAGCACGCAGCACAAAGGAACCTCAGGGAAGCAGCCCGGGAGAGAGGTGTGAGTGGACAGATGAGCGTCACTCCTGGGTGCAGCCTGAGTTGGTAGGTCTGCAGCAGCGTGGCCAATCTGCGTGGCTAACTGGGCCAACAGCCAGCGAGGCACGTTTCCGATACCTGATTTTCAAGCATGATTGTAGATGGGGCAAAGTTAGGCCAGTCACACCACACATCTGCCTGGAAAATTTGCCTTCACATCCTCTCCAGAGACTGGGTGATTGAGACTTGGAGGCTGTCCCAGAGCCAAGGAGGAGGAGTCTCCTGACACCCACAATTTCCTTGGACATGGCTTTCCCCTGGCACGCAGAGAGGCCTCAGGCGGGCCACTTTGTGTTCGCTTTGCAGCGTTTCTGGACTGATTTGGGACGGCCTAAGCAGCAAATGCACAAATCTAGTGGCTGCTGTAAACTCAGACTCCAGGGCCTGCCAAGGCCTGATTGTGGCGTTCATGTCCTTACGTGATTTTCTGCATCTGGCTCTTATCTGGGTCCCGGGCGGTGTAGGAGGTAACTTGCTGTCCCTCAGGTAATTCCTCTACGACATTCACGCTTTTGATAGCTGGATCAAAGATTGGGGCTTCGTTCACATCCTCCACATCCACGGTAACTGTGGCTGTGGATGTGTTTGTGGTTGGGAGATCCACAGAAAAGTTAACGTTGTTCACTGCGGTAATGTAGAGGGTGAACTTCTTTTGCACCTCAAAGTCCAGGCCCTGGAAAGAAAGCAAAGAAGGGAGTCAGCTTTGGAAGGGATGCAGGGATCAGTATTGCTCGGAGCCTGCAGCCAGGGAGAACTCAGAAGGAGCAGCGAGAGGGCCATTCATCCTGCCGTTAGAGGGGACACCACGCCAGGCAGCCACCAGTGTCCCACCCAGTCCCAAGCCCTGGCTGGGAGCCCAGCAGCAGCTTTCCTCCATGTGAGCCGGGCAGCAGCCACCAGTGGCTTGCTCACATCCTGGGGTCCCAGCCCTGCACCCCCAAGCTGGGCTCACAGCTGAGCAGCAGCCACCTGCATCCCAGTTCCAAGCTGGGAGTCAGAGTACAGCCTCCTGCGCCCAGCTTGGAGCCAACTGGCAGCCCCCCAGCTGTGTGCTGGGACCAGGGGGAGGCTGATGGCTGCAGCCCACCTCCCAGCCGGCAAGAGGGGAGCATGGGCCATTCTGAAGGGCCCCGCAGGCCAGGGCTTGGGACCCACTGCTCTCGAATGTTCTTTCTTCCAGGACCTCTGGAGCACTTGAGCAGCTACCCTCCAGGCCTCCCACGAGGGAGAGCCACTCCCGACACACTGAAGCCCTGTGATGGGGCCCAGACAGACCCCTCGCCTAACCCTAGGCCAGGCTCCTTCCGTGCTCTGTTCCGGTGGCCACAGTGCCTGTGCGAGGCAGAGCACCAGCTCCAGCACCTGCTGTGGGCCCAAAGCCGCTACCCACAGGCCCAGCCAGAGTCCACACTTCCCGGGCAAGGACTCATGCAGCACGGCTCTGGGGACTGGAGCTGCCCAGGGGATCCCGCTCCAGCACAGTCTGAGCCGGGCTGGTTTCTCCCCCGTGGGGAATGCCCACGGATGTGGTGGAGATGTTCCCGCAGCATTTTCAGAGTGGGCCGCGTCTCAGTGGGCACAGGAGCTGTGTGGGTGCGACTCACCTTGGCGGTTTTCAGAAGCCCGTTGTTGTTTCTGGGGTCCGTGGTTACGACAAAGAAGCCATCTTCGTTCCCTTTCTGGATCTTGTACACTGCCCTCCAGGCCGGAGAGTCCTGCTCATCCCTGTCCGTCACCGTCAGCCTGGTAACCAGCACGCCGGGTTCGTTCTCTGGCACCTTCGCTGTGTACTGTAACATGGGGGGCAGGCTGCACTGAGGCTGCTCTCGCTGGGGGGCCGGTCTCAGCACAGCCACCCGAGCGCTTCTTGCGGCCCTAGAGCCCACAAACAACAAAGCCTAGTGTCTGGCTGGGCCCGAACCCGCCACGTAGGGACTGAGTGAAACGGGCACAGCGGCTGGGCTCCAGCGGGAACCAGAGCCAGTGACCAACAGAAGTTGCCCTCGCAACTGGCCCTGATTTCCAGGGAGCACGCCGGACCCTGACCTGCTGCAGTCTCCTCACTGGCAGCTGACAATACAATTCCCCCGTACTCTGGGGTGGGCAGACAGAAAGTTGCACTGAGTGTTCCAGTGACAGCAGACGTCTGCCCCTGCAGCTGGTACTCCATAACAGCTCGCCGGGGCTGGAGCCACGTCAGCCGCGCAGTTATGCTGAGCCAGGATCTCTCTCTGTACGAACACGCCCAGCGGGCAGGGACCCACTCGCACAATGGCTCCAGGCACTACGGTGCGGTTGGTGTTACGTTTGCCTTTCACTCCCACTTCCAAAGGGAGCAGGGCCCAGGCGAGTTCTTGCGAGAGGCTAATGTTTTTGGCACTCAGGAGTTTGATTCTCTAACCCTGGAATAATTCTGCCCCTTAGATTCCCCACCACCTCGTCAGTTGGAGGTCTCCTTGCTGAGAATTGTGTCAGGTGCCGAAATAAGTCCTGGAGTTCCTGAGCTAATCAAATCACCTCTGTGGGACTCCAGAACTGAGCAGAGAAAGCAGCAAGCAAGAGGGTGCGTTACCGAGAGTGGGTCGAACTGTGGTGCATTATCGTTGGCGTCGAGGACGTCAATCACTGCCGTTCCTGTGGTCCCAAAGCCCTCGCCTTTTAGATCGGTGGCCTGGACAATCAGCGTATACTTGGGGGTCATCTGCAAGCCACAAAACCCAGTTGGGTTAGCACCAGGAGGGGGAGATGTCAGGCTGCTGCAATCCTGGCTTTGACAGGCCCAGCCTACATTCCTGGAGGAGGACCTCTTCACAAACCAGTTTCAGTGCTATCAAAACAAGCTAGGAGTCCTGGGGCACTTGTAAAGACTGACACATTTATTTGTCGCATGAGGATACGGCTCCCCATCTTCAAAGCGTCTGACGAGGTGGGATTTTCTCCCACGACAGCTCATGCGATAAACAAACCTGTTAGTCTTTACAAGTGCCACAGGACTCCTTGTTTGTTTGCCTGGACTAGACTGACACGGCCCCCCCTCTAGAACTTGTCAATATTGCTGTCAAAGCAACCCACAGGGGAGACAGGAGCTGTCAGGCAGCAGAACAGTTCTGGCCAGGGGTGCCCTCTCTGGGGCATCCATCCACGGTAACAGGGAACTGGTAACGAAATCAGCTGTACAATTCAGCAGCCAAGTTTCCACTTCCCCACCAAGTGCATTCATAGCCAAGAGCATTCTAGGCATTCACTTTGCTTTTCAGTATCTACACTGAATGGCTTGGGGGTTTCTGCACATCTCTCTGGGGTCGGACAATTCCTCATGGAATTGTCTTTCACTTTCCATTCATCGGGAGAGGTCCCACTGCAACCTCTCCTGCTGGCTCAGGCTTGGCAAAAAAGTGTTTTTACAAAACCTCATGGGCGGCTGAGGTTTGATCCATTTAAATTAGTCGAATTAATGGACACGTCTGAACAAACAGGTCTCATGCAGCATGCTTAGTGCTGCAGACACGCCCAGTGAACCCCCATCGCATCCCCAGCAAGCACAATTCACTCGATCCAAGGGCTGGACGGGCGGGTCTAACGTGGCACAAGAGCCAAGGAGAAACGGAGACAGCGGAAGTTTCTCAAAGACATCCTGCAGCATGACAGCATGGCGCATCTCGATCTACATCAACATCGTCAGCCGTCCCCATCCCCTCTGCAAGCCTAGTGCGTACGTGCCTCCAACCCAGCGCACGGGCACTCACCTCTCTGTCCAGCCCCGCTGCAATCACACTGATGACACCAGTGTCAGGGTTGATGGTGAACATATTCTTGTTGGGTTTCTCGGGTGTCTGCTCCACGATGGAGTAGGCAATGACACCATTGAAGGTGTTAACACTGTCGTCCGCGTCTGTAGCTGTCACTTGCATCACGGATGTACCTGGCACAAGTCAAACAATCCTATTTTTTTCTACTTCTAGGGTAAAATTAGATGGGCAAAGAGTCTCCGGAACGTCCTGCAGGGAACAACCCCACGCTGGCCCATGAAGGGCAATGGGGGAAGGCGACTAGGCCAGCCAACACACGCTTTCCATCCCTGGTGTCTACACGTTCTTCTCTGCAGTCAGCAAGGAAAGAGTAAGATTGTAAACGCGGCGGGGCAGGGCTGGGCTGGCTGATTTTTCTGCCCATAGCCGGCAATCCCGAGCCTGAGCAGCGTCTCAGAGGTAAACAGACTGCCAAGTTGGAGCCACATTTACTGTTGGCAAATGAGCTGCTCTGTCCCCTTCCAGCGCCCGCAGCCGGCCCCAGGGCCTTCTGGGAAGGTAGCTGGTCACCTCCGCGGGTTCTGCAGAGACGTGAGTGCCAACCCAGGACCGCGACTCTACTGCAGGCAGGGGTGGAAGCAGCTGCTGAGCTGGAAGGGGAGGGAGAACCTGCTCCAAACCCAGCCGTCCGCAATAGCAGCGCGTTCTGGGCAAGGCGAGGCTGCTCAGCAGATCCAGATTTTTATTCTGGCATTTAAATTAACCCACCCCAAAGCCTCCTTGTCCCTCTCGCTCTCCGAGGCCTCGTGACGAGTCATGGGTGCGTGTCTGCTCTGCCCACATACCTGGCTTGGCTCCTTCTTCTACGGAGCCTGTGAAGACGCTCTGGGTGAACTCCGGCCGGTTGTCGTTCTGATCGATCACGTCGATGATGATCTCCATAGGGTCCTCAACGGGGAACCCATTCACAGACACAGCGTGGGAAAAGAGCTGCAAAGCCAGCAAGCTGTTTAAGGCCCCATCAGGAGCGCGATCCACGCCCAGCCACTGCCCTGATTCCACGCGGTGGCCGTGCTTGGCTTGAGGGCACTCAACATGTTCCGGCCACACAGGGGCCTGTGCCCGTCTGGCTTTACCAAGGACACTTGGCTTCGATTCCCCTACCCCTGCAGCTGGCGCCAGCCCCACTGGGGTCCCGAGTTCGCACACCAGGGCAGGAGGCCACACGCAATGCACCCAGCACGGGGCAATTCTGGCCAGCTCGGCCTGAGCCGAGGGTCCAGACAGCAGCCGTCACGGGGCCCACCCAGCTCCCCTCGCCTCTGGGAGGATAAACGCTGCCTGTGACATGGACAGCGGGGTCCTGTTACCCCGAGGTGCCAGGCTGGGCTGTCCCGACCCATGTGGATTTGTAGTTTCTCCTCCCCACTGGGCCATCCCCGAAATCAGTAACAGACATGGAGCCACCCGCCAGCCCTGCTCTGCCTGGCAGAGAGCCATGTACCCAGCCTAGCTCATGCCACGGTGGGGGGAGCCGTGCATTGAGTGTGTCCCCAAGCAGCAGGGGCCCTGGGCCCCTCAGCACCTGGGGGAAAGCCAGGCCTCGGGGCCAGGTTCTGAAGGGGCCGGGCAGAACTGGAGGCTGGACCCAGCTGGGGTCAGCACCTGCCTGTCGGGCGTCGGGGAAGGCACCGTGAGGGGGAGAAGGCAGCTGCCATACAAGAAATGGAGCAAGACCCAGATTACCTCAGCATCTGGGCCCTTCCCAGCCAACGGAACGGCATGGCCACCTCCAAGCTCCGGGTGACCTCCGTGCCTTGAGACAACGCCCCTGCCCATCCCGGCACCCCGGGACTCACCATGTAGCGGCTGATGGCTTCTCTGTCCAACGGCTTCGTCACGCTCAGTTGCCCCGTCTCTCTGTCGATGACGAAGACGCCCACAGGCGGGGTGTCCGCGCCCTGCCCCGTGATGCTGTAGAAAACCTTCGTCTCTTTGTCCTTGTTGGATTTGATCTGGTGCCGGAGAATGAGGCGGGTCAGCTGGGGGGTTTCTGAGAACAGGTCCATCCAAGCCAGAACTCCCTATCCCCATCTCTCCAGATCCCCTCTGGCCCCCGAGAAGCTGCCCCTGATGTTCAGGCTCCTCTCTTTTACCCTCACCTGCAGCCATAGAGGACAGGCCTGGAAAGCGGGTTTGGTGCTAACAAGCCCCACAGCAAGCAGTGGGCTCCGAGGGTTGCACTTTGTGAAAGTTGAAGGATGAGCCGTTCAGGGACAGATGGAAGCTCCCACCCTCCGCAGTGCGCTAGCGCCCAAGAGCCAGGCAGCGAACAGCATGAGCAGCAGAGCGTGGGGGGATGTTCGAACCCAAGAGCTCGTCCAAACAAATGCCCCACCCAGAAAGCCAAGCTCCCTCTCTCACCTGCACCCCTCTGCAGGCTTTCCAAAGAAATCCTCCCGGCTCCCACCCCACCAGCGACAGACCCACTCCACCCGGCTGCTAGTGCTGGGACACCGGCCAGCACACTCCAACGGCCCCTCCGTACCCGAACGAGCTCCTTGGGGAAAGGCCCCCTCTGATTCTCCGGGCAGTTGATGGGAGGGATGACCCAGTCTCTCTTCTGCCTCCTCAGGCCAGGGCTGGATTCTGGGAACATCAGCACGTTTACCTGAGCGTCCGTGGGGTAATCCTGCTGGGAGACACAGCGTTCAGAGCAAGGTCCCAGCAGCAGAGACGCACGGGGGCTGGAGGGTTTAACAAACCGTCCCCCTCGAGATCCAGCCTCACACACGCACTAAACCAGACTTGGCTTCTCCACGTTTTGCTAAGGCCATTCGCTACAGGCTCTCACTAGCTCACCGCTGGCCGTGCTGCACCGGAATAACCAGTGGGAATTGCAAGGAACTCTCCTTCCTGTCGCAGCCAGGCAGGGACTTGGTCCCAAGGGGTGGAACGGGCCCCAGAACAGGCCCAGAGAAGCAGCCGCCAGCTCCTTGCTAAAGCCCAGGGGGGAAGAGATTTAACACACAGTTTACCTAGGACCGCAGGGTGATCTGGGTACAGGACCGGGGCACACATTCAGTCCAGTGCCCCTGGGGCGCTTTTAATATATGCCCACGGAACAGCCTTTACTCCAGTCTCTGAGCTCAGGCTGAGGAGGTGCTGGGCTGTCTGACCGTGGGGTGAGGGATGGGGGCGTTCCAGCTCTTTACTCTCTCCTCACATGGAAGCTGTTCCTACCCCCAGTCATTTCTGTTGCCCTTCCAGTACCTTTTCTAACCCTGATATCCCTGTTTTGAGAGAGGGCGACCAGAACTTCAGACAGTATTTAAGGTGTGGGGACACCGGGGTGGGGGGAGATTTATACCTTGGCATCACGATATTTACTGTCTTTCTATCCGTCCCTTTCCTAATGGTCTGTTAGCTTTTTTGGCTGCTGCAGCACATTGAGTGGGTGTTTTCAGAGAACTACCCCCACGGGCGCCCAGGTCTCTGACTGGAGTGCAACAGCTGATTGAGACCCCGTCCGTTCGTATGCACAGCTGCGATGATGTTTTCCAGCGTGTGATACTTTCCATTTATCAATGTTGAGATTCATCTGCCATTTTGTGCCCAGTCGCCCCGTTCTGGCAGAGCCCTCTGCGCCTCCCTGCAGTCTGCTTTGCACCCAACCGTCTTGAGTAATTTTGTAGCTGGTGCAAGCAGGCAGGTAGCGGGGAGGTGTTATCACCGCTAGGGCCGTGA
>ML685950.1:2189686-2218444 GCA_007922175.1 Pelusios castaneus
CCCGCCGGGGAAAGGAGCGGGGAAAGGGGAGCCCCGCCGGGGAAAGGGTGGGAGAGGCATTTTTCAAGTTTACTCCAAGTCTGATTACCGGCACTTTTTTTTTTTTTTTTTTTAAACAGAGGAAGCCCTGCCCGTCGCCATACCGCGTGGTGGTGGCGGTGGTGGTGGCGGCGACGGCGGTTCCCATCTCTCGTCACGGTAACCTTGGCGGAGTGCTTCTTGCCAGCAGAGTCCCAGGCATGGATGAAAAAGCTTTGTCTGGGCCTGTGGAGCTGGAGGGGACGTTTGACCGAGACGTCTCCGTCCGTGTGCACTTTGAACCGTGTGTCATCCGACGTGTACGCCGTCCGCTTTCTCCCTGTGCAGCCATCAAAGCTCACTGCGGAGAGGGAGACACACAGGGAGGAAAAGGGGTGAGAGGCAGAGCCACCTGTCCCGGCTGCACAGTCCCATCCCCTGTGGAATACGCCCCAGGATCCCAGACCAGCGGGCAGCCGCACTCTCCTCCCTCGGGACTGAGTCCACCAGCAGTGACCGGACACGCCAAGCCCCTCTCTCCCGTGAGGTGCCAGGCTTTGCCATCGCCAGCAGTGCTCACAGCTAGTTCCAGCCTAGGGCGGCCAACGGTGCTGGGCGCTAGCGTCCCCAGCGTGTCTCCGTGCTCCTCCGGGCCTACATGTCGGAGCCTGGCAGCTAGAGACAAAGGGGTCAAGGCTGCTGTAGAGACTGACGGGACAGAAGTGGCTGGTCAAGAAGCGGATGCTGCACCACCTCCTGGGGGCTGCTTTTAAACCCTAGCTTTGGCAGCTTCTTGCCCACAGGGCTGCGACCCACCGAGCAGGCACAGAACCTTGCTTGTCCCCAGCACCACGATCGGCAAGTCAGAGAGGCGTTCGGGGCCAGGCCCCAGCAGGTCAGAACACCTGGACTCAGCCACGGACGTTCCCAGGGCTGCTTCGCTAGCACAAAGCCGTAGCCAGTTCCCTGTTCATCGCTGCCCGTGGGCAGGGCTCAGAGGCCCCTAGCGAGGTTCTTGGCCCCCAGGGGCTAGACTATTATCCCAAATGCGATTTCAACAGACAGCTGCAACTAGGAGGTGGGTTTGTGCCCTGGAGGAGCAGGAGGGAAAGGGGCGACATATGCACGCGCAGTTAAAATAAAACCAGCTGGTTTCTCTATGAACACAGCACAACTCCCCCATGTACAAAAGGAGCCGCAGATTTAGGACGAGAGCCCAGGTTCTCCTTGGAGAAATTGCCGTTTATTGGATCTCGGGTTTAAAGAGACTTCACTATAAACACCAGCAGCCGTCTCCAGGGTCCAGCCACTCCGCTGGAAAACCCAGGTCAAGAAAGCGTCTCAGCCAGTTCTGAGAGGCTGCGAGTGAGCAGGTAGAAGCAGACATGGCAGGAGGGCTGCGTTGCCAATGTGAGAAGATCTACATTTGCCAGCTCCCTGAAAGAGACCCTGACCTCACGCCTGTGTCTTTCCAGGCAGGCATCGTACAGTCCCACCCAATTCTGTGATGTCTCCGAACCAAGCTAGAGACATATTTCCAACAGCTGTACCCCAAGCCCCAATCGAGGGACACGGGAGACAGTTGCATCTCACTAGATCTGCCCAGCGAGGTACCAGTCTCTGCCTCAAAGCTGCTGCGGCCAGAGGGCACCCATGATCTGGGTGAGCTGGCCCAGACACCCGGGCACGGCCCATTTTCCTGAGTCTGTGCCAGCGCAGAGCAAGCAGCCCGCTGGGCTCTTCTCACTGGTTTAGTGCAATCAGGTATTGATCTAAATTCTTCAAAGCGTCTGACGAAGTGGGATTTTCTCCCATGAAAGCTCATGCGATAAATAAATCTGTTAGTCTTTAAAAGTGCCCCAGGACTCTGTTTTTGATCTAAAATGGTTTCACTTCATGTGGGAGATTTGTGGGTGGGGGGGATTCGTCCGTCCCTGTCGCTGGACCTGAGCCAACGCTGGGACTAGCCTGCCATGGCCAAGTCTGGGTGGGCACGGGCCAGCGGGTCGAGCGCCCACTCCCCCCACCCTGGAAGGTGATGACCCACAGCTCTCAGGCCAGGGGCAGGTGAAGGGGTTTGCCGCACCCAACAAAATCAGAACCTAACCCAGGCATCAGCTGAGGAGCCCCATTTCCTGTGTTATTAATGCAAGCCCCAATTGGCAGGGCCCGAATTGTCTTCTCCACCCTGATGTGATCAACACTGAATGCAGGCTCCCTGCTGCCCCACCCCGCCCGGCAGGGTGCCCGGAGCCCAGGGCTAATGGCTCCTACGCTGCTTTTTATCACAATAAGCGTGAAAGGGCTGCAGGCCCACGCCCGCCCTGCGCCCAACCCTCCTGCGGTAGCTTAGCCTGGGAAGGGGAAGGCCTGGACTGCAGATGCTCTCCGGCAAACAGATCATTATCAGATCTCACAGGAACACCTGCCTCTTCCCCAGGGGCCTGCCTGCCCCCAGGGCTCAGACCAGCACACGGGGCTCTGGCCCCAAGGAAATGAGGCAGTGCGGTAGGGAACCTCCTGGAACCCGGTATTAATACTCTATTAACACTGGCTGGGCTGGAGCGTGGGGTCGTCCCGAGCACACCCTGCTTTCAGGGCCTCTCCCACGCTCTTGGCCAGTCAGGATTGATGCCACCTCCCAGCCCAACACCAAACGGGGAGCAGGTGGGGGGGCCTGCTGGAGAAGGGGCATGGCCCGCTCTGAAGGGAAGGCGGGCAAGCAGGGTGAGGCAGTGCCCATGAGAACTGGGCAGCCTCCAGCCGCTGGGCACCACTCAGGACAGTGTCAGCAGTGCGCTGCTGTATGGGAGCAGTGGGAAAATCCCAGCAGGCACAGGGGATCAATAGTGCTGCCCTTACGTTAAAGCTGGAGCTTCCGAGGTGCAATGTGCCGCCGAGTGGCCGCGGGATCGCCCCACGACACACCACACCACAGCAAGCTCTGCAGGCACGACCTCAGACTGGACGGGAGGGGTCGGTGCCCTCCATGAAGCCAGGCGGAGGCTTCCTTCAGCAGCCACCCTGTAATTCCACAGCAGCAATGTTTCGCCCGGCTTCTCGGGCTGCCGAGCATCAAATGCCCCCAAAGGGCCAAAGCTGTAGCAGCGTAGGGAGCTGGGGGGAGGAGCAAAGCAGCAATGTTATGGGGACCCCCTAACTCTGGTATCTGAACAGGAGATTTTCTGTCTCCATCCTTACCTGCTCTCTTTCCCCCAGCACAGCCCTGACTCCCCGACATGTCCACAGAAGAGAACAGCTCCTTTTGGAAGTGCTACGTTCACAGCCCCAGAGGGCCCAGCGGAAAACCTGACTGTGGGAGCGGTTTCGTTTGCTTCTAACGAACCATGCTCAGGGGAAAGTACCTTCTCCATATCAACACCTCGCCACACTCGGCCCTGGATGGGGGCCAGTCTCCAGGTCTGCTAAGGGATTTGCCGCCTACAAAGTGGTCCCACTCTGCTGGCCATGAGCCCTGACAAAGCTCACCCTACATGCACGCTCCCAAAGGCCCGCTATACGACGGGTGGCAAGTGACTGGCTGCATGCCTGGGAAGGTCCTGGGACCTCCTGCTCTGCTTGGACTGCACCAGCTCCCGTCACTCTGGGCCTTCCACCAAGTCTCATCTAAACAATCACTGTCAGGAGGCTCAGAGAAAAAACCGGTTAGAACCACGACAGCCAAACAATGGAGTGGGCCGTTGGGAGACACCGACGGGACATTTCGATTCCAAGCAAAGAGGGTGTTTGTGTCCCGCTTTCTTTGGTAAAAGCATCATTTCCTCAGGGAGAAGAATGAGGTGGGTGGCCCCAATCTCAGAGGCAAGCACAAGCCGTTCTGGAAGGAGGGGCAGTTCGTGGTGCACCTGGAGCGGCTACACCCGTCGACGAGTCAGGAAATACTCAGCCCCAGTAAAACGCCAGCCGCAGTGATCGGGGACAAGGCAGGAGAAGTAGTAACTTTTACTGGGGAGAGACTAGCTCGCTTACATAGCGCTCTGCTTGGGGGGAAGGGCTGTGAGAGAGCTTGAGGCCTGTCGCCATCACTAACAGAATTTGGCCCAATCCAGGTCATTACCTCACTAATGTCCTGGGCCCAACAAAAACTACAGCCACATAGCCTCTAGGCCCGTCTGTCAGGCTCACCCTCCTGCAGCAGTGAGTTACACAGGTGGACTGCAGACACCACCATCCCTTTATTTCGCCTTCCATTTCATTGGGTCTCCCCTTTTCCCCACTGCGCAGATAACGGTACAGGGAGGAAATGAACACGTAGCAATGTGTTTTTCATAACTTAACTTCTTAAAGTCCTTCAACTCCTCCCTTTAGAGCTAAATAATCCACATTTCCCTGTTCTCTTCCCTTGCCATCATGGAACAAACAGCAAGTCTCTCTAGACCTGGGCTGTGACTGCTGGAAAGTGAAAGTGACTAGATGCTCAAACCAAAGTGTAACTGACCAGCCAGCCTGCTGCCATGGCTTACTTCCTGAGTTTGGATAATCTGCAGGCTCAGTGAAAAGTAAGTTTGGCTGAAAGACTGAGGTTTAAAAGTCTAGCCACCGAAGGGAAGGCAGTGGGTTTTAAAAATGTCTCTAGGGGAAGGCAGCACTCCTCACCTGGGCCCTGTTGTAAGATAGAATAGAGTGTTCTTTAAGTTTTAGTCCTAAAAAAAATATTATGCATTTCATATCCCCTTTGCTTTAACTACTAGTGGGCAGAGAGAGTCAGTGGAGACCATGGCAGCCATTCTATTTATGACAGAGGAGCCCTGAGCAGATCTTCAATAGCCCAGGTAGCACAAAGTGCGTTATTTAAATAGAGGAAGGCAGCAAAACACTTTCCCTAATGGATTGTTTACTTCTGCCTGTGCTCATGCACAACTTGCTGATCCACCATGGAGTCTGATGCTTACGCAGCAGATTCATAAAGAGGAGGCAGCCCTTGTGAAAGGAGCTCTGCAAACATTAAGAAATGCTCCAAAGGGAGAAAAAGAATCAAGAATTTCTCATGATGCATTAACGGACATGTCTGCCTGAACATAATCACTTCTGTAACAAGGAACCCTGGACGTTCCCAGCGCAGAAAAATCAGAGAGAAGCACTCAGTTTCCCAGGGTTTTTACTTGGTGCATTTAAGAGTAGTTTTACACAGTCATTTTATTTCTTCCCCTGTAGACTGTGTTCTTTCCCACCCCTGGGGCAGCAGCAGAGAGGGGTTGTATTTGTTTTGTTAAAGACAAACTGCGGAAAACCTGCACGCTGAGGGGTGGCAGGCGCTGAAGGGCAGGTGTATCATTGAAAGGGCTTTTAACTCATTGTTTGCAATGGACTGAATTCCCAGGTGCTGTGTCCCTTTGAGCAAATGCAAACAGACAAGCATAGGATTAAATTTCCTCTCTTCCAGTTTCACACTCAGCTCTTCTCCCATCTAGGATGCTGAATTTCACTCTGCGTCACTGCCCTTCACACTCAGGATAAGGGCAAGCCTCTCCCACAGCCTGGCTAGCGAAAGGGAATTCTTGGACCCGTGAGAACAATACAGGACTGTCTGCACTTCAAACATAGAGCGGCAGAGCTGCATTGGTAGAGCTGTGCCACTGGGGCTGCGGTATAGCGACAGGAGAGAGCTCTCCTGCCAGCCACCTAACCCAGCAGCTGGAGCTGTGTGGGGAGAAAAGTGTTTCCCACTGTCCACACAAGTGCGTACGCTGGCAAAACGTGTCGCTCAGAGTGTGTTTTTCCGGCAGAAGCAGGAGCGCAGACAAAGCCTTCCTTGCAATTCAGTGCAGAATGCAGGACGTCTCCGTGTCCCTCCAGAGGGGCCCAAACCTCTCCTTCCTCCACTGAGCAGCACTTGGCAAGAGGCTCTCTAACAGCGGGGCTGGCAGAGTGCGACGCGAAGGACGGGAGAGTAACCAGCGTTTGGGCCACACTCCTGCAAGATGTACCAGGGAAGTTAACGCGGGTAACGATTAACACAGCCGAGGGGGAGCTGGAAACGGCCTGGGGCTCACTCGGTCTCTAGTCTCCCACAGGACAGGGCACCCCAGAGCAGAACGCATTCGGACCTTCACACTCCTGTCTGCGAGAAACTGCTGGGGCACCACAATGGAAGGGGACAGGGCAGGGCTAGTCGGTAGCAGATCCCGGGCCAAATCCGGCCGCCAGATGCCTTCGAATGGACTTCAGAATCTTTTTAGTCCCTTCTCTTTCCTCTGACTATTGTCTCCGTAGTCTGAACCTTGGCTCTACCAAGAGACAGACCCCGAGAAAAGATCGTCGGCTGCCCCCGTTTAGAGTTAGCGGCACTGATTTGCCTGCAACACACAGCAGCCATCCCAGCGACACTGTGAGGACACCAGCTGCTCTCGGAACGAGGAAGGTGCCATTTCTCGAGGGCACGCTCCTCCTGGAACTGCCCAGTGGACCGTGAGGCCCCTCCTGCACCTGGGGGGCGGGGCTGATGTCTGCACGGCACTTTGAGCCTGGCTGCTGGAAAGACGGTTTCTGTTTCCAGGGTGTCAGGACTCCCCTTTCCGGTCCATCACAAGGCAACGCGCTGACATGGCAATGGCTGTTTGCTCCATTTCTGGCAGGGAGCTGAGCTCCAGGGAGGGGAATCTAATGACCAGCACACACTCAAACACAACACTCAGGACTCCTCAGACACCCCTTGCAGCAGCCGGCACTTTCCTGGCTGTGGGTCCACACATTGGCTTGCGCCACTCAAAGCGGGGCACACGAGGAGCCCCACACCCAGGGAAAGGGCTGAGCCTGTGGGGAAAGGCTGCCAGGACCAGAGACAGGGAGGTCGCAGCAAGCTGCGTTTTAACGAGACAAAGGGTCCAAACGGCGCAGATCAGTGCAGCGCTGTCCATTCACGGGTAACGCTGGATCCTTCAAACAAGCCAATATCGTTCAGACGGGCCATGGGAACTCCAGCTTTGGCCACTGGCTGCAAGCGAGACGGGGATATCCAGGAGCCCCGAGCACGGCCATGGGAGGAACACATCCTGCAGCCAGTGGACCTGCCGTGGGGCGAGCTGGATACAGCAGATGTGCCCTCCCCATGCACAGTGGCTCTCACAGAGGGCAGGAGCAGAGCACAAATCACCGAGAGAGGACGAAAGGGGCGAGGGCCCTGGCAGCTAAGAGTTTTAAGCTACATCGTTCTAATGGCTTCCAAGAGTTTCCTTTGGCTAGCCGGGCTGTGGGAGAGGCCTCTGAGTGCAAAAGGGTCTTTGACACGGGGCAGAATTCAGTGCCCTAGAGGGGAGATTTAATCCTATGTTTGTCTGTTTGCTCAAGGGGACCCAGCACCTGGGAATTTAGTCAGTTGCAAAGAGTAAGTTAAAGGTCCTTTCAACCATACACCTGTCCTTGGGCCCCGGCCCCACTGAGGTGTGCAGTTTTTCCACAGTTTGCTCTTAACAAAACAAACAACCGCTCTCTTCTCTGCGGCTGCCGAGGGGGCGGGAAAGAACAGTCTGCAGGGGAAGAAATCAGACACCTCTGTACAAACTGCTTTAAACGCACCAAGCAAAGACCCTGCGACACTGAGTGTTGTCTCTGATCTTTCTGTGCTGGGAACGTCAGGGGGTAACTCATGCTGTGGAAAGCCCCTCCCCAGACCCGAATATTACAATATACCCAACCACGAGGCAAGCACTCTGCTGGTGTGTGGGGTGGGCAGTGCTGAGGGAGGACATCGACCTTCTCCTGCCAGCTGTGGGGCCCTAGGAAGAATAATGGCGTGAGCTCCTGCATGGGAGCAGAGAACGGGGGCTCGGAGCTTCTGCTTGGCCAGCTGTGCTTTCACTGACGTCAGATGCCTGCCCCAGTCACAGCTCCCAGACTGGCCCACAGGCTCCTAGGCAGGACTCTATGGAAGAGACCAGGGTTCCCAATACATCAATTAGGGCCCGGTCTGCAGCATAACAGGTGTTGCCTCCTCTCCGTGCAGCTCAACTTCCCACTTCAGTGGGGAAGAAAATTGCCAGCATTCCTCCTTCCCAGGAAAGGCCGGCGCTCCACTGCGAGACCTGGGCGATTCACTACACAACTCCCCAGCCTTGAGGCATTCTGCTGGGCTGGAGCAGCCTGTTTCAGACAAGGCAGAACAGATCCCTGCCACATTCTGCTGAGCTCAGCGCTGCAGGACTCTCCACCCCAAGGAAGGCGGTCAGTGCACAAAGCCAGGGATTATAGGCAAATGAAATGCGTGCATATGAAAATGGATCATTTACATAGCTCCCCTTTCCATTAAAGCCCTCACTTCCTTGCCATCCCCATCCAGCCATCGTTCCTCTCAAGCACTTCCCCTTCTGCTCTGCCCCCTGCTCCTCCACATCCCATCAGCTCCCTGCCCCCCACTCTCCATCTTCCCTGGGCCATGCGCAGCCTCCAGCCATTGCTCAAGCCACACGCCTCTCCCACACACACCACACTGTGTTCCCAGAGTTGCATGGACAGGGCCAGAGGCAGGCTGGGGGCAATGCTCTGAGTAGGAGGCTGATCAGGACCCTGGAGGACTCGAGCCATTCAGACCCTCCCAACAGCATATGGTAGCCCCAGAGATGCACCTTGGGGTCTCCCCTTTGGGAGAAGTGGCTGGCTGGGGCCCCCGGAGGGGGACCCTCCCAGCCAGGCAGGGAGATTTAATGCACTTGCTTTTGAGTGCCTCCTCCCCAGGCCATGGGCAGCGTTAATGTGCGCGGTTAGAGCTGCATGCTCCACCCCAGAAGTGAGGGGGCCAGTCTTTCAAAGGCAAAGCCTGGGAAGGTTGGCAATAGGGTTAGGAAAGAGGCCCAGACAAAAGAGCAATTCATTTTAACCTGCGCTGGTGTTGCTACTGACAGCCTCCAGCTCCGCTGCCAGGTGGGCGCAGCTCAGAGCAGAGAATTTTTCCAGTAATTTAGTGTCTGAACAAGTTTATCAGGAAAGACCAAACTAGTGCGGTGAACATTCACCCTGGAAAAGGAACGACCTCGAGAGGGTCTGTGCTCCTTCGGCTTCACTAAAGCCCCGCTCACCACACAACGCTCATTGCACAGCACTGCTCATTTCTGGTGGACGGAGGAAATTCTGCTGGGTACAGATGGCTCTTGAACAGAGACACATTTTAATGCAGTGAAAAACGTGGACTCTTTAGATGTCCCATGAGAAGGCGCTGGGATGCCAGGACCTCCTAGGAAAAACTGGGACACTCTGGTCAAACAAGGACAGTCCCTTTTCCCAGAGGTAGCTGCACTCCAGGGATGCACTCTCAAATTGATCTGGTTTCCACAGCACTGAGATACAAAAAGGAAATTCACTAGCAAGAGCTAATGGTTTACTACCTCTGTCAGTCCTGTCCAGAAGAGCTCATACAGTTCCCAGCCAGCAAGGGGACAGCTCATTTCAGTTTTCCAATGTGAAAAATAATAACGGGGCTTTATATTACCAGCATCTCCCCAGGGTTTTTAAAAATGTTAAAGCCAACATGATGGGGATAAACGATCTCTCCGTCCCCCCCATCACCCAGTGGTTTGGAAGAGAGTCTAATCACAATTAGTGAGCAGGACATTGGAAGGCTTGATAGCAGAGCCAAGGCGTCTCTGTCCATCAGTGGGCAGTACCGTATATTTCTTTTCAAACGGTTTCCATTTTAGGGTCTGATCATTAAAGATGGATGAACCCTTCTCAGTTCAAGCTAGAGTTTGCAAAGCTCCAGGACCCAGCTAGATGAAAGGCAAAATATAAATGCCGGATCGGCAAAGCAGTGAGACGCTTGCCACCTGCGTCACACACGGCAAAGCGGAGTTAGCCTGTGGCTGTGTTAGCAGCTGTCTTCACTCAAGCCTGGGAGGTGGGAAGCGAAGAGCCACAGGCTGAGTGGGAGAGTGTCCCTAAATCTCCATTTCCGAACGACTGGCACGTCCACACTTCTGGTTCTGGAGAGTTTGGACAATAATGGCAACAGCCACGTTATGTGGCGTCAAAGAGCTCTACCCCCCACCCCCATGCAGGTCAGAAAGGGATTCCGAAATAAAGCCCCTGGTCCAGCGCACGTGCCCGTGAGGCGCAGCACAGACAGGCAGTAATTCGGGTCAGTCCCGGCTCAGCCGCAGACTCGCTGGGTGACCTCGGCCAAGTACCTCGTCTCTGGGCGTCAGGGCCCCCATCGGCAGAGTGGGGGCAGCAATAGCTCTGTGTGAACTTAGGGCTCGGAGATGAAAAGTGCTCAGGGTGGTTGTGAGCCGGGCTCCTCCTCAGCTCCGGCGCGGTTCAAAACGAAGCGAGGATGAAATGGAGGCAGCCATGTAGACAAAACGCCTGCCCCAACCAGCACCCAGGTGCCACGGTGGTGGGGGCCTTTCCAGGCAGCTGGGGTGGGACGCCCTCTGAAGAGGGTCAGTGCTGCTCGTGGCCCAGGGTCAGAGAGAGGAGACGAGATGTTCTCCCCACGCCGCCCTCCAGGACCCCACTGGCCGGCCAGCGCCCCCCTGCTCCAGGAAAGGAGGCTGTGGGCCAGCGTGCTGAGGTGCAAATCCCCCCTTGACACAAGAGGAGAGCGAACCGCCAGCCTGGCTCCCACGCGGCAGGTCCGCAGGCCACAGTGCCCGTTGGAGTGGGCAGGCGCTTGGCTTTTTTAAATCTGAGAGCAGCAACGGGCCAAACCGGTTTCTCCAGGAAGCCTGGCTGGAAGGAAAGTGCATTCCCGCCCAGGCGCACCCAGGACGGCAGGGTTCAGTCTGTCCTCTGGCCAGTCACAATCAGCCAATCCTGGAAAAAGCACCATGGAGATTCCTCCAGCACAGAACCCTGCCAGCCACCATCAGGGGACTGGATTGAGGTTAACTGCACATTTCCCTGGCTCCAACTCACTGGGAAAACCACCAGAGAACCTGCCACGGGGTGCAGCAGCGAGGAACTCCTGTTCTCCCAGGGCTGGCCCGTAGCACGGCCCCGCAGCTCACAGCTGAATCCAGAGTAAAGCGGGAGAGCGGGGGTGTAGATTAAAAGAAATCATTCCAGACAGATTGAAATACATGACTCGTTAGGTGTTTGTACCGACAGCTAAGCTCTACACCCGCCCCACAGGCCAGGCCAGTATTTCTCCATCTCCATCCATGCTTTCCTAAGCTGTCAGGGATTGCTCACGGATGGGGCCGGTCCACGGACCGCTCACTCGGAAACGCTGGCCCGAGTCACATTCTAATCGGCTTTGACCAAGAGGTCAGAGTGCAAAGTGGCTTCACTGGGAAATGGCACACTGTCACTTCCAGGCCTAAACCCTGAGCTTGCCCAACCCGGCTCCGTTCCCACGAGAGAAGGAGCACAAAGAGCCACTTTGCAGACGACTGGTAAAATCGGCCCTGCGACCCAGGAGGGCCAGGCCCGTCCAGATACCGTGCTGGGTACGGTGCCAGCTCCGCTCCTGAACAGGCATGTGAGGCTCCATAGCCAAGGGCCACACTCAGGCAGCCCTTCACCTGTGTGCAACAGAGCAGCGGCCTGCACCGTCAGCCCAACGCTGGGCAGGTGGCGTGGCCCCCACTCTGCCTACTCCCCGTCCCTGTTACCCTTTCCCAGATTAAGGGGCAGAAGCCTGGAGAGTCCCTTGTTCTTTCCACAACCTGTCAACAGCCATGCGACCCTGCAGCGCGATCTGCCTGCGGAAGCTTTCGGTGCAGGCCATGATGCATAGACCCATCCCTGCTCACTGCGTGAAGAGTCGAGGGAGGATGGCTCAGTGGTTAGAGCACTAGCCTAGAATTGTGGGAGCCAGGCTCAGTTCTCTGCTCCCCCCGAGACGGCCTGTGTCACCTGGGGTACGTCATGATGCATAGACCCATCCCTGCTCACTGCGTGAAGAGTCGAGGGAGGATGGCTCAGTGGTTAAAGCACTCGCCTAGAATTGTGGGAGCCAGGCTCAGTTCTCCGCTCCCCCCGAGACGGCCTGTGTCACCTGGGGTGCGTCACCAAGCCTCTGTAAAACGGGGTAACGCCAGCGTCCTGTCTCAGAGGACCGTGCGAGGAGACAGAAGGCTCTCTGGACAACTGAGGCAGACAGGCTCTTGGCCGCTAAGGGTCTGATGGACAAGGGCTTCCAGATTCCTCCCGTGTGTGTAAAACCAAAGGATTTGAAGTAGTCTCTAAAGGGAGTCTCCAGCTCCTGAAGGCTTTGGAATTTTATGTTCTTTAGGAGCTGGGGCAGGAGCAAGTCTTGGGAGGCAGCGGACAGAGGAATCCGTCGGCACCAGAATGAAATAGAGATGGCGTGGATGGAAATGGGCCACAAGAGAGCTGGAGGTCACCCGAGCTGTTCTCATTTGCTACGGTGAGCTGCCCGGTCTCCGTTACCAGCAACAGAGACACGGAGACGCATTAATCTTGGCTTTGGACTGGAAGCTGGCGCAGTCATCACAGCGGGGAAGCCACGCTAACCTTTTGCACAGTGCCTAATATGGCAATTCGAGTCCACACAGGAATCCGCTTCCGCCCATACGGGACACCGCAGCCCTTTCCCTCCAGCCAGGCTGGGTGCTGAAAGGATGACGTCAGTCTCCACCGACTCAGCCCCCCTTCACCGACCCGACCCGACAGGCCTGGTGCAGGTGGAGGTGAGTCATTCCCAGAGCTAGATAAGACCCATAGCACGCCAACCCTTCGAAAAGATAAGCCGAGAGCTGCAGATGAGTGAGCCGAGCCAAGAGCTCTCGCCTCCCACCGGGAGTCAGGGAGGGGTTGTGGTTTATTGCCAGTCGTAGGGTATTTTGCACTGACTCTGTGTAATCAACCCATGGATTTGAACAACCGCCTGTCTCCCTGTTCACGCATGTGGGCTGTGAGACTACAGAGACGCGTCCACCGGGGACAAACAGGATGACAAATGGAAACACCTACTCCCAGACAGAGCTGTGACATCAGACTGAAGTTTCACCATGACTTCAGGCTCGCAAAACAAGAGTTTCTCCCGAAAGGTGATTCAGGGCACAATCATACACATGGACAAAGCCCTGGCTGGGATGGGTTAGTGGAAGTGGTCCTGCTTTGAGCAGGGATTGGACTGGATACCTCCTGAGGTCCCTTCCAACTCTGATCCCCTTTGATTCTCTGACAAACACAGTGACTGATTCCCCCAGCTGCCAAAGGTCCTTGCAGTCCTAGCTCAACGTACGCACAGAGACAGAAGGAAGGGGCGAGGGGGAGCAAAGGAACAAGCTGCTGGAAGGCCGTCTTAATGTTGTTGACTCAGCAGAAGTTAGTCATTCTCAGGAGTGGGAGACCTAGAAGGTCCTCAGTGAGGAGTTCACTAGCTGGTCCAATGAGCAGTGACCACATGGGAGAGTTTAGGCCACAATCCACAGAGCATCCGAGAAGGGCAGAGGGTGTCGGCAGAATCCCATTACCAAACAAGTGGATCAAACAGGAGGGAGAGGCAGCAGCTGCCTTCTCCACCAGACGTCACCATGCCCTGCTTTCCAGAGGTCGACCCCCTTGGGCTTCCCTGGCTGCAGGCATGGAATGGTCTTTTCCAAAATGCTACACAAGCTATTTCTCTCCCTCCCTCCCCTCCTCTGTACCATGCGGGGAGAGGTGCTGGAGCCAAGGTAAAAACTGAGGAATTCCTGCCTCCTAGCCCTGTGCTCAGTCCACTAAAGACAAGGCATCTTCAGCCGTTTGCAGGGCTGGAAATGGCTGTGTTCCAAAGGGCAGTACTAACTGGTCTTTGAATTCAACACCCAGGGCAAGTGAGGTCCTTCCGAAAGCGATGGACTGAGCCGAGGACCTGCCATCAACCCCGCAACGAGAGGATGGTCTGGTGCCAGGTCTGGCCCTCCCTTACATGAGAGGTCCAGGACACAGAGCAATTACAGAATTCTGTACGAATTTTCCTAGCTAATGAGTGCTGAGAGAATAATGCAGCATTTATTCCGGGCATTTAATACTTAAGAAGTTGCATCTTCCTCCCACAAACCCTTCATTAGCTCTTTAAATGGACATTTTGTGCAGTAAATCCGTAGGAAAGGTTTTAGGTGCCCAACCCTTCTCCAGAAAAAGGCTGGATGGCCAGTTAAAAACAGCCAGAGGTTGGGGGAGGGATTGGGTCAGGATCATAGAAATAGGTGGTGTTTTCTCCTAAGCCCACAAGAGTCCTGTGACCTCTCCAGACACACCAGCTGGGAAGTGTGCACTCTGAGCTCATCCCCATCACACAGCAGCCTGGAGAAAGTTCCATGCTTCAGTCACAGGACCCAGCTGGCTCCCTTTGAAGTACCCACTGCTCTGGATTAGCTCGGCCGAACCATCACACCCCAATAGCCACTCAGTCCAAGCAGAGCACATTGGCTGCAGTCAGGTTTTCACAGACTGACTCCTGCGACATCTAAGGAGCAAGCTTTTAATCCCGAGCGTAATGCACAGCGGACACTTTACCAGAGACCATCAGAAAATACAAGTAACCCTCCACTCCACAGCTGTGGGCTTAACTTTCATCTCCCACTGGTCAGCTCAGCGACCGTGATGGCCGGGACCCCCCGGGTGCACCTCCTTGTCAAAGGGGCACAGTCAACCTTCCTGCTTAGGGCTGGTCTGGATCCACTCTTCCCAGCCTCGCATCCTGAAGCCTTTTCCCACCTCACTGGCTAGGAAGTGGTGGGCATGCCTGCAATAGAGACCTTGCTGCTGGGATCCGGGCCTCTCACCTTGAGGGCTCTGCCGGGCCTCCAGGAAGGGCTCAGGCACTCAGCAGCACAGAGTGTGACCGAGGCATAAACTGTGATGAGGACGTTGCACCGGGGCCGCAAAGCCTGCCTCCAGGTGCAGGTTACCATCCATGGAATCCTGCATGGTCCCAGACCCCGCTGGGTAAGGAATTGCCCTTCCCTATGTGTCCCGAAATGAGAATTACAGCCCACAGAGCTGCTTCTGCTGCCTGCCCCAGGCCTGACGCTCCACAGCCAAGGGCGAGGCGCTCTCGGCAGTAACTGCTCTGCAGCGCCTGCTACCTTGGGCCAAGACCTCCCTGTTTGCTCAAGCTTCTGACCTAGAGCAAGGACTCTAGCCTTCCAAAGGGGTCAGCCAGACACTGGCCATGAGAAGGAGCGCAGGGAGAAAGTGGACAAGCCCAGAGCAATCACTCTTTCCTCTCCCCTTCCCCTTCCAGTCAAACATAGAAGCAGAGCATGCCAGTGAAGAAGGGGATTTCCAGCTATCACCAGCCTGTGGGAGTGGGCTGGCTTTGCAGAAAGATGACTCAGACCGTGGTAAGCCACCCTCACACCAGCACAAGGCGAGGGGGCAGAAGGCACTCGGCAGAGGGACCGGGGGGGCAGGACAGGCTAAGCAGTTCATCTTGACCAACGACAAGAGAGAGGTGCAAAGTCTTTCTGCTGGCCTGGCTCCAGGGCCCGACGGGGCAGCAACTCTGAAGAACACGCCCAGCGGGGGAAGCTCCTAGCAAGTTTCCTAAAGGAAAAAACCCACTGAACTGTCTGCCCCCTCCTGGGTTAGGGTATTCCCACTCAGGGGCCAGGCCACGGCTCATTAGGTCTGAGCAAGCGGCTTTCCGAGGACTGCCTGTCAGAAAGCCAAACCCCATCAATCATTAACCAGAAGTACACAGCATTCCCATGGCAACCCTGTCCAAAAAACCCCAAACCCCAGAGCGCAGCTCTGAGAATTTGACACCGGGACCCCTCTCGACACAGGTGCTCTCTCGCCCGCCCGGGCAGACAACACCCGTCTTCCTCGCTGTCTTACAAACACAGAGGAGGAAACGAGGTTCTCGGGCCTTCCCCATGAGCATACGCTTTCCCACAGCTTACTGCCTTGGCCACGACAATGGCCGAGACACAAATGCCACTCGGGGGCCGGGAAGATTTGCTGAAGACATTCAAGAGGGCACCAGACAGGTGAGGGGCAAAGGAATGTGTGGACCAGGACACATGACAGTAATGTCTCCTTAGTCAGTCAACAGAGTCTTGTGGCACTTTTAAAGACTAACAGGTTTATTAATCGCATGAGCTTTCGTGGTGACGCTGACAGACTAGATCACAACAGCAAAAATAAAGCGGGTCTTTATTTACAAGCTGTCCCAGCACCAGCTCGTTCCCAGGTTCAGGCTACGTCCATCTGCAGAAGGCTTTGGAACGTCTGCCCCAGAGGGCAACCTGGGCCTTAAAGGTGCAGCAGTCACACGGGCCACCACTATTCATAGCGCCCCATCAAAAAGCCTCAATCTGTCACCATCCTCTTCACCAAGATTGACCCTCTAAGCCTGTGCTGATTTTCTCTCTCTCTCACAGGCACACACGGGTCCCAAGAGCCATGAGGAAGTCCAACACAAACTAGAGGAGACCCCAAGCACCAGTTTGGAACATGGCTTCCAACCATGAAAGAGGCATTTCTGGGAATTGAGCCAAAGTTGTGACACCTGCTACCATTCACACATAAAATCAATCAATAAATACATTTGTTAGTCTGTAAAAGTGCCACCAGACCAGACTCCTTGTTTGTATTGCTGACCTAGACTAACACAGCTTCGTTCCTCAGCGGCAAGCAAGAGAAACCATCAGCCTACCCCAAGACATTGGCACAAAGGCATCCAAGCCCTGGAGTTACTCTGCACCAGCATGCCGAGTGCAGGAGCTGAATCCCCAACCTCACTTAGCAGGAGCCGACTCTCAGTCTGCAGTGGGAGTTGCCATCTGGACAAACCCTCCTTGTTCGGCTCCTCTTTGGGCCCCTATCACCATCACAGGGGCGGGGGACTGTGAAAGTGGGGTTTAAGTGGGACTGAGTGAGGTTAAGGAATTGTGTTTTCTGGAGACCAGGAACAGAAGTGCAGTTTGTGGTCTCCTGCTAATGAGTTCTTTCGATTTGTGGGATTTCCAGGGTGACACTCGGTGTCGACTGGATGAGACAATGGGGTATAGCAAAGGGTCATGGGGCAGTGGCTGGATCTACTCTTTATTCATTCCCAGATGGCAGGTTTGGACGTTTGTAAAGGAAGCCGGACGTACAGTGAGGGGTGGAACTCCACCCCCTGAAAAGCCAGCAACCCAGACGCTTCTTAACTGGACTTTGTGCCTTTACAGATGTGGATTGGAGGCAGCTCCAGACGGGGCCTGGGACTGGCAACACACCTAGCCCACTGGTGGAAGCTGAAATGAATGAAACACCATCCGTTCTGTCCGAGATGGGTCAGAGGCGCAGTCGTGGCCCTAGAACATTCGTGCAGACAGCTGGACACGAGATGAGGGTGCTCAGAGATAAAAGGCCACGGCAAAGCTCCCACCTCGGGTGGTCAGCGCCAGATGGGGTACACTTGGCTACCAACCAGCTCCAGGAGCGGAGACATGGCTTTTCTGAATTGCTACCCTCCAGGGGCTGGCAATGACCACCTGTCTAGTGTGAGATGTTCCACAGGCGGTGGTGAAAGGCCTCCTCCCACTAAAACCATACAACCCAAGAGACTCCAGCTTGCAGCAAATTGTCTGCATGGATTTTGTTGGCCCTGCTGGACAACCAATAATTCCTAGCCAAACCGAAAATCCCAGTCTGACCCCACTTAGAGCAAATTTCCTTATTCACAGAAGCCAGACAGGCGATGTGCCCACATTAGCCGAACTCCAGCGAGAAGAGCAGGAAGTGGACATTCCTGTTGCCAGGCTCACAGATAGTCACAAGCTCTGAAGGCAGATGGGAGAAGAAACGAGTTACACACCCAAAGACTGCGAGTTAGAACAAGTCTACTCTCTCAGCTTGCGTTAGGCCCCACACAGCTGGAAGGGAAGGGCACATGTAAGTGAACCTCACTGTGTGTTAACACTTTCATGGCAGGAGGAGGAGACACTAAAACGTTTCCTAGCCTAGCCCAAAACTTCCACAGCTATTACAGCACTAGACTCAGAGGGGACCAATATGATCATCTAGTCTGGACTCCTGCACAATGCAGGCCACAGAACCTCACCCCCACAATAACCCTCTAACCTATGATTGGGTTATTAGAGTTCTCAAATCATGGCTTAAGACTTCAAGGTACAGAGAATCCACCAGCAATTGAGTCATGCCCCATGCTACAGAGGAAGGGGAAAACCTCTGAGAGCCCTTTGTCAATCTGCCTTGGAGGAAAATTCCTTCCTGACCCTAGAGATGGCGATTAGTTAGACCCTGAATATGTGGGCAAGACTCACCAGCCAGAAAATTCTCTATAATAACTCAGAACCCGCCCTCATCAATGGTCCCATCACAGGCGCCAAAGATCAGTCAATTGCCAAGCTGGGCTGTCCCATCAGACTGTCCCCTCCAGACATTTTTCAAGCTCAGTTTTGACGCCAGCTAGGTTTTTGCCCCCACAGCTCTTCTTGGAAGGCTATTCCAGAACTTCACTCTTCTGATGGTTAGAAACCTCTGTCTAATTTCAGGTCTAAGCTTCCTGAGGGGCAATTCATATCCATTTGTTCTTGTGTCCACATTGGGGCTGAACTTAAATAAATCCTCTCCCTCCCTGGTATTTATCCCTCTGAGATATTTATACTGAGCAATCAACCGTATCTCCCCTCAGAGGCATACAGCAAATAGCAGATTTGTAGCCAACCATTTCTCCAACGTCACAAGGTGATGGACTCCCCCTTTTTTTTTTTTTTTGGTTTGCAGCAGGAACTAGAAGAACATTAAATACTTTCCTAACTGAACTTGTCCTCATCAGCTCTCACTGCTATCGGGATGTTAGCCAGCAGCTTCAGCACCAGTAGCAATTTGCAAATCAAGACTGGATGTTTTCCTAGATCTGGTCGCGTTCAAACAGGCATTAATTCAAGGCAGTCTCTGGGTCTGGCTTACTGAGGGGGCGGACAGTGGTCCCTTCTGGCCCGAAAATCTATCAATCTGTGATCATGAGCTGTCTGCGTGATGACATGTAAAAGGAGGGAAAACTCTCGTATTAAGATGTGATCTGACCGAAGATAAAGTCTGAGGGCACCTGCCTTGAGTGGCGCATTCAGACGAGACCAAGTCCTAGCTTGCCCCTTACCTTTGCCCAGCACTCGGCCCCTTTCCAGATCCCGCCTGGAGACAGCGAAGATATAGTTCTCGGAGCTGAAACCCGGCTGGCACTGCGATGCCTCTTCACATAACCATTGACCAGCCTGAGGCCGCAGAGGAGAGAAGTCAGAGTCAGTAACTGGCCCGCTCTGGCCCGTCCCTGTCGCCATTTCCCTGGAACCCCAACGTGCCAAGCCCTGAAGATCCTGCCTTGAGGATTCTGTTTAGTACGACCCAGAACAGCAGGTCCCAAAGCCCGTGAGCCCCAGGGAATGTACCTGGCCGTGGGCACAGGTCGCCACACAAGCAGTACGCCCCCAGAGCACCCGCTTTAGAGGGAATTTCCACCTGCACCGCTGAGATGTGAGGGTCCGACAGCTCCCCTCCCTCCCTGCCACACAGCCGGTCCCAGGGCAGTCAGGGGCACTAGGATCCAGGCAGAAAATGTGGGTCACAGGCCAGCGCCCAGGAGCCTCGGGACTAACGCCTGGCCCGTGAGAGCCCCGGACAGGCAAACGGGCCCCGAGCTCTCCGGTGCCAGCCAGGCTGGACGAGGCACCCGGCAGGCCACACCCAGCAGCCCCAGCCAGGGGGGCCCCCTCCCTACAAAGGGCCCCCGCCCCCGTCGGGGAGCCCCGGGTCCGCCCGGCCGGGTACCTGCAGCAGCAGCAGGAGGCAGAGGCCGGGCAGGCGGCCCCACGACGGCCCCATGGTTCCGGGATCCGCTCCGCTCCGTCCGCGCTGCAGCGCCGAGTGCCGACCCGGGCCCCGCACAGGTGAGGGCGGGACGCGGCAGGTGCGTTGGGGGCGGCCCCAGAGCGGAGCCGGCCCTTCTCTAGCCCAGCCCCGCGGATCGGCCCCGCCCGGCCGAGGAGGGAGGCTTGTGTGCGGCGCCCGCGATCCCTGCCCCGCCCCAGCGCTGGACTGTGAGCGGGCGCCCCAGGCTGGCCGACGGGGCGGGGGTGGCAGGGCTCAGGGAACACAACGGGGCGTCCCAGGGAACCCCAACCCCAAGCCCCCAACCCCGGCCAGCAGCTAGAGAAGGGGGCCACCCCACAGCCCCGGGCTTCCTCCCCCAGTGGGAACCGAGAGGGCTGGGCGGTGGCTGGCACACAGGCGCAACCCATGAGGGCAAAGTCCTCTGGCCACTGAACAAACAGGCTGGTGTAACTCAGCGCCCGGCCAGGCCGCAGAACAGCCCCCTTCGGCGCTGGTCCTGTCCGTCCCCGGCTGCGGGCGTCCTGGCCAGGCCAGGCAAGTCCTGCAGTCTGGTCCCAGCCGGGTGCTGGGGGCCTGGTCAGCAGGGAGGCAATCAGAGGTTACAGCCCCTACCCCAGCAGATGCCGGTGTGAACCCGAGCCGTCTTTCCTCCCACTGGAGAGGGGTGAGGCTGGATCGGGCCAGCGCAGCGGCTCTCCCCAGCTCTACATTTTCTCCTCACCCTCCTAGCTCCCCGCTGGTGGCCCAAATTGAAAGAGCAAAGGTGAAGGCAGCCCTAATAGCAATCGGCCTTTCCAGGGGATTTTCCCTCACTTGGGGAGAGGCAGATTCCCAACCCCAGCGGGCAGATCCTGCCCTGAGCAACTCACTGAGCCCCATGGAGCACGGCTGTCTGTCCCACACCCAGCACACGGGGGCCCACGTTTGGCTGACATTTCTAGGCACTGACCTCGTACAGACTAGAACAAGCAGAGAGTCACTTCCTGTTTGGGGCCTGGGGAGTGAGATTCCTGCTGGGAATCAGCGTCATAGACGCTAAAGCCACATCGCTGCGCCCAGGTAGGTTCTTAGACAGTAACGGTTGGAGGAGCAAAGAGTCATGTGCTGTGGTAACTGTGTCCATGGCCTGGCCCATTGGAAATGGCTTGAGCCAGGCTCCAAGACTGTGCGCTAAGACTGGGGTAAATATCTTCACCTGCTGTGAACACCCTGTTACACCAGCTGAGGATCCGGTCTCTGACGTTATCACAGGCTAAACAGCCACACGATGGCAGAAGTGGTGGCAAGTCCTGGTGCTGCTAAAACAGCAGATGTTTTCCTGGAAACAGGTGCAGTGTGTAAATTTGCCCTCCAGTGTGCACTCTTCCCCACACTGCAGAGAAAGACCCTGCACCCCGACTGGACCCGAGAAAGAAGGGGGAAGATTAGGAGAAAGGCTGCTGGGTTAGGGTGAATTTAGGCCTAGGTCCTCATGAGCATTTATGCTCCTAACTGCCCTTGAAACCAAGTGAAATGAGCTAAATGACCTTCGAGGGGCTGGCCACACGCAGAGGAGATGCAGTGCCTCAGTCCCTTCCCTGCACCACCACCAGTGTCCCCAAACCCCCAGCACCAGTCCTGATGTGCTGGTTGGAGGCACCAACCAAGGACCAGGCCTGAGCAGCATGGCCGGAGCCGAGTCTCTCCTGCACCAGCTCCTGGCCCAGCTGAGCAGCAGCCCTGAGTGCAAGGGATGGCACTTGCATGTCAGGCCTGTGCTCCTGAGTCCCAAGGGTTTGTTCTCCAGCCAGCTGAGCTGCAGGCCTCAGGGAAGCCCCCCTCCAGCACTGGGGCAGCTCAGAATTCCTCCATCACAGGCCCACCCCGCTCCTGGGGGCTCTGCTTGGTCCCAACATGCAGCCACAGCAAGGCTGAGGGCCAGGGCCGGAGCTCAGCTGGTTCAGTGACTCCCAGCACTCACGTCTGCAGCAATAAGGGCCTTGGGCCAGGCACCCAACAGGGCAAACTCCAGAGCATCAGTTACACCCCCCCAGCTGCCACACAAACCAGTCACTTCTCAAGGGTGGAACATGGCAGCTTTGTGCCAGCTCACAGCGAGAGCTGATGTGCACCTACCGGGCAAGGCTCCTGGGTTCTCATCCCAGCTCCAGCCAGGCTGACTAGGGGAGTGTCTGCTCCTGGAAGGAGCAGCATTCCCACCTGGCTCAGGCATTTGCTGCCATACACGTCCTCCATGCCCTTCACAACCCTCCTTGCACATCCCCAGAGATGTCAGATTTGCCCCCCAGATCCCCTGAAGCGACTCCAGCCCACAAGCTCTTCAGGTTGGTTTAGGGTGGCATGGAGGAAGGCTTGCTGCATCAGCCCAGCTATTGCCCATTCCTGCACAGGAGAGCAACTCTCACTGCAGCCAGCAGCAGGGGCCACCTCTGCTCCCTGCCAACCCCAAGGACAGGCAGGTAGGCAGCCGGGCCCTCGCTGCCTCAGCCTTCCTGCAGATGAATATTTTATCACAGACCCTTTCAGCTGCGGTTCTCAGGGCAGAGCCAAGGCCAGAGCAGTCCCCAGAGCCTGACAGCTTCAGACTCCACTCATGGCTCTTAAAGCCCTGGAAACTTCCTCGGCTAGGTCCGACCCGGCCGAGCACACCCTGCCTCCACTGGAATACTCCTGTCTGCCATTAGCCAGCCTCCACTCTGCTCGGGGCAAGTGCTCAACAGGCTGGGCCTGGAGAGGGTGGTGTAGAGCTGGGTCACCCCCCTCTAGAGCAGGTAGGAGTCTGGTCTTCCATGGCTCCTTGTGCTAGTGCTGGTCCAGATTGAGGACCAGAGGCTGGGGGCCCAGTGGGGTTGGCAAGCCAACCCTGGCCAGTAGGAGAACCCCCTTTTCCCCCCAGTGAGCTGGAGAGGCCGGCCTTAGCTGGGATCTTCCCCCAAACAGGTCCCTGCCAGCCCCTCCCAAGGTGCAGAGCAGGAGAGCTTTGTATGCCACCAGGGTAAGACCCCAACTGGCACCAGCGCTGAGCAGTCCATGTCCAGGCAGGAGAGTTTCTTTCTATGCTGAGCAAAGGGCCTGATGGGGAACATGGGTCTCACCCTGCTCAGGACAGGCTGGAGCTTGCTCCAGCAATTGCTCAAGGGCTGAGCCAGAGGAACCACTAAAGAATTGGAGGAGCACTAGGAATTAAGAGCCAAGTCTGTTTTTAAAAAAAAAAAAGAAAGTTCCTTTATTAAAAGTAACATCCCCCATTGAGCCCATCTTTAGCACCCCCCTAACCTTACTTTACACACAGGACAGAGAGGACAGCCCCTAGGAAGAGAAGGCAGCAGTCACGGGGTGTAGGGAACATTGCCAGCAGCGGCAGTCTGTCCGAGCAGGAAGGCAGTTGCGTGGATAGCTAGCCGGCCGTTTTCTGAACGGGCTGGGCAGAGTCTAGAAGGCAGGAGCCTGGGGTCTCCGGCCCTTGATACAGCGTTAGGAATTCTCGTCCTCTAGAACAGGACACGTTTGTTTTCCCTGGCAGGCTGGAGCGGCTGTCGATTGAAAGGCACCAGTCGCTTTGTAAGGCTTTCAGGCACTTGACTATCACCACATCTGGGCCCAAGGCTCATTGCAAACATCCAGTCGGCTCCTTGGCACCAGGCAGCATTGCACACACGCCAGGGAACTGGGGTTTGGCTATGAAGGTGGCATAGGAAGGGGGCCCCCACATGGAAGCCCTTTTCCACCCCAGGAAGCTAGAGGATTTCACGTGAAAGGTAGATGTGCTTCAGGTCAGTGAGTTCGGCCACCCAGGCTCCAGTCTGCCAGTCGCTCTTTGCGTGGCCAAGCCAAGCTCTGCAGGCCCTCCCCGGAGAGGAATCCAGCAGCGCAAGGCCTTTGCCTGCCTGCAGAACTGCTGTGGCACCTGGCGGCTCCTTAGTCCTCCTCGCCCCCTCCGTACATGTCGGCCAGCTTCCTGAAGCGGCTGCCCCAGTCGTTCAGGTAGTCGTAGTCCTGGTCTCGGTCGGAGCCGGAGGAATTGAGGGAGCTGAGCGAGGCCGCCTCGGAGCCACTCCCCTCGTAGTCGAACACCAGCAGGGAGTCGTACGGTGGGGCTGTGGGGTCGGTATCAGCAGCCTTCAGGTTCTGGGGAGGGGAGCGTTGGATTACAGGAGCTGCCAGGCCATTCTGTAGCCCAGCCAGCTGAGAGCAGGCCCACAACAGCGCACCAGAGCGTGCAGAGACCCCAGGAGAGGCGATACCCTAGGGGGAAGCCCACCTGGGGTCAGGCTTGGCAGGGCCAAGAGGCAGAGGAGCCACGTTTGTCTCCTGAGGCCTGCGCCTCCAGAGCAGCTCTGAGGCACAAGGAGACAGCAAGCGGTAGCAGGAGCACCTGAGATACCCGGCTCAGGATCCGAGAGCTACCTGAGTAGTGAGTGCCCTGGGTTAGCCCTGCCCTGACATGCCTCAGACAGGTCTCTGCTGGCCCCAGGCAATTCCCCTGCACCTCGTCCATGCATCCATCCATCCCCCCAGCTCATTCCAGCCGAGCCCCGGCCCTGGGCGCACAGAGCAAAGCCCCCGGGGAGAACCAGGCAGGCTGCTACACAGAGCCCTGCACGGGGCTGTTACCAGATCAGCTGTGCAGCGAGGGCCCAGCGGCAGCAGGAAGGGAGACCTGAAGCAAGGTGCCAAGCACACGCTGGTGCTGTCCAGAACCAGCACAGCAGCAGGCCAGCCCGTCGCTGACAACTCGCCCCGGCTCTGGCAGGTGCCCAGCGCACACGTTGGCTAAAGCCAGGGCCAGACATTGAGCTCTAGAAAGGAATTGGCCCCACCCAGATCTGGTTCCAGCCTTTCCCCGGGTGCTGGGTCCAGGCCCCCGTGAGTTTATGGACAGCTGCACCCGGCCTCACCTCATCGATGAAGTTGCCGATCTCATCGGGGTTGGCAGGGCGAGGCCGGTACTGCGGCGCGGGCAGGAGGGTGGGAACCACGTCGTTCCGGACGAGGACGCCAGGGCGAGCATCCAGGCCTCGGTGCAGCTGGCTGAGGTCGTAGTCCTGTGGGAGGAAGGCCCAGGGTTAGGCCCAAAGCTCTGCCAGAGGGCCAAGCCAGAACCGGGGCCCAGCACCGTGCTCCCCCACCAGGGCTGGTCGTATTGAACACCCAGGCCTCTGGCTGGAAGCGGGCAGAGCCTCCGAGGGGCATTGCAGGAGCCCATCAATCCTGCAGGGCAAGCCAGGGCCCACGTCACCCATCCCCTGCTCAGCTCATGCCCACCTGGTCCTCCTCACCGCCCCCCTCCTCGCCGTAGTAGAAGATGTTGTCCCGGGTGTCGTCCTCCGGGAGCAGCAACGGCTCCTTCACCACCTTCCTCCTCCGCACAAAGAGCAGCAGCAGCAGCAGGACGACTGGAAGAGACAAGACAGGTCAACGGGGCCACACGGTCCTGACCCATGGGCTCTCCACCCTCCCCTCCCAATGGGACCTTGGGTGTTGCAGGACCAGCGCCCCAGCCAGTGCCCTTCTCCAGCACTCTGCAGAGGGCAGGTCCTGCTGGTTTAACGGCAGGGAACCCAGGGCAGGAGACGGAACGAGGTCCCAGAAACAGCCCATCTTCTAGCCACAAGGTTCAAACGGAGGCTAGCTCTGCACCATGGTAGAGCTTGGCCCCAGAGGCTCCAGGCTGGAGGAGCAGGAACCCATTATGGAACCCGGCCCCAAGGCCCGGCCTAGAGCGACCATCGCAGGCACTCACTCAGCAGGGCCAGGACAGCCCCCAGGACAGCCAGAATGACGGGGATGTCCATGGCAGGCCCCACTCTATCCGGGCACCTCTCCACGTGCCCCGTGCACTCGCACACTTTTGCCTTGAGGACAGTCAGCTGGTCTTTGTTCTGGTTGTCGAAGAGCCGCAGGTAAACATGGTAGGTGTCTTGCTTCAACGGCTCCAGCAGCCTCAAACTCAGCTTCTCCCCTGGGCAGACAGACAATGCTTGGATACCAGAGAGGTGGGTACAGAGAACAGGGCGTGGGGAAGAGCCTGAACAGACCGACAAAGCCGGGCCCAAGACCTATGGTGCTGCTGTGCCAAACACACATTCCAACCATCTTCTCCCCCCCACCCCCCCAGTGTTCAGTCACGGCAAAGGGTCTCTGCGTGCATCAGAGCCCAGCAGCATGTTGAGAGGTCACCTCATCCGGGCCGAGCACAGATGCAGGGCCAAGCATGGTCTAGCCCAGCCTCTTAGAAACTGCGGAGGAAGATTCTCCAGCCTCCTAGGCAATTTGTCCCAGTGCTCAACTCCCCTGACAGTTCAGGAAGATTCCTGACATCCGACCTAGACTGCCCTGGCTGCAATCTAAGCCCATTTCCTCTTATCCACGAGGGTAGGACAAAGTATTTAGCACCCTCCTTGTAACCACCTGTCTCTTCTCCAGACCAAACCAAGCCTTCTGTGTAAGTGGTGAGTTCTAGATCTAGTCGGTCGAGTGAGTCCACTCCAGCACCACTCCATGGCCTTGCCTTTGGTCCCCACCTATGGCTCTGGGCCCCCTCCGCCCACGGGACAGGAGAAGGACATGCATTCCTTACAGAGAGGTCTCCAGTGAGCAGCCCATCCCATCAGCAGTTACCTTGGCTATCCATTTCTGCAGCCCAGCTGGCCCCAGACCCATTCGTGAGCTCTGCTCGGAAGGGAGAGGTGTTTGGGGGCAGGTCCCTGTCGAGGATGGCAAGCACCTGGGGCACAGGGCTCTGGTTGCAGACGGTGATCTCACGAGGGTCTGGCTCCGGCCCGTTGTCATTCACGTCCAGAAGAGTCAGGAGCAAGGTGCCCGTGCCCGTGGCAGGAGGGGATCCTGTTGGGGGCAGAGGGGAGGTTAGTGGCAGCAGGATGAGGTGGGCAAAGACAGAGTCCCTTCTGCCTGGATGGAAGGGAAACCCCGCTCAGGAGGTGCCTGACCCAGAGGACAGCTGGCTGCAGCTCCAGCTAGGGGCAACGCACATTCACTCTGGGGTCCCCAGCATGGTGCCGACTGCGACTGCTGCCTGGGTCCCCAGCTAGGCAAAGGCTCAGCCTGCTTTGCCTGACTCAGGCTCCTAAGCCCTGCACCTTCAGATGCACACCAGCACAGGCAGCAGCCAATGGGAGCCATGGTGATGGACGGGCAGACCAGCCAGCCTCTGCTCTCCCTGGGCTGTGTTCTAGGTTCCCCCATCTTTCCCAAGAAGGGAGCTGGGTCTCCATCTCGGATGTGGTTTCTCGTGACAGCCCAGGAGGAGGTGTGGCCCTAGCACATGTCTCTCACATGGGGGAGCAGTCACCAGCGTACTGCGCGGGGGAACAAAGATGCCCTTGATTGCAGAAACCAAGCCATCCGGCACCCGGCCTCATCCCTGCCCCCCACGTTCCAGCCGCAGAGTCTTTACCATCATCCACCGCCAGCACTATGGCCGTGTAGGTGTTGTTCTTCACAAACACCGACTCCCTGTCCAGATGGTCCCTCGCTGTCACTATGCCATTTTCCTGGTGAATCGCCAGCCACCCTGCAGGGTCGTTCCCCATGTGGTACCTGCCAGGAAAGAAGCTGTTAGGGGGCAGGTGAGGCGCTAGATTCCTGGGGAGCAGAGGGCATGTGCTGTCTGGAAGCTGCCATGAAGACACGGGAGAGACTGGATTCAGCACCACACTCTCACAGCAGCCGAGATGTTGCTTCCTGCAGCACGGCCGTGTACCAGGGCTCCCTGACAGAGGCCTCCTGCCCCCCCGAACTCCTTCCGGCTAGTGGGGCCAGAGGCTGCTGCCCGCCTCCGTTCTGGGATGGGAGCAGTAGCCGAGGATGGATGTTGTGTTTAGACTTCGCTGCCTCTGGTTTACAGCCCAGATCCCAGCTCCTGTACAGGCGCCCAGCTGCCAAGGCCATCGCTCCCCATTCGGCCTTGGTCAGCCCGGGAACTGGGCAGGGAACTGGGTTTTACATGTGTGGCATTACCAGCCCCCCAGCCAACACCCATCACGCACCGGATCTTCTGACTCTGCATTTTGTCTGGGTCCTGAGCCGTGTAGGAGGTGATTTTCTCCCCCAGGGGCACATCCTCGGAGACCAGGGCTGCCTTGATGGGGGGGCTGAAGATGGGTGCCTCGTTCACATCCTTGACGTTCACCGTGACCGTGGCCGTGGAGGTTGGCAGCTTCACGACAAAGGGATCTTCATTGACAACTGCCACGTAGAGGGTGAACTGCCTTTTTGTTTCAAAATCCAAGCCCTGGGCAGAGGGAGAGGGACGGTGAAGCCTGGCCTGCCAGCACATTCCCCAAGCATTGCTGTGCACTCAGCTCTCAGCCGGCCCTGGGTTTTTTGTTGCAACCCCACAGGATGCTGGCGCTTCACCCTGCAGCTCAGCAGCCCGGTTCTGAGAGGCAGATGCTCCCATCACCCCAAGGCACGCCCATCCAGCTGCCCGCGACGGCTGAGCCCACGCACACCTTAGCTGTTCTCAAAATGCCTTCGTTGGTCTCACGGTCCGTCGCGATGGTGAAGACGCCTCCTTCGTTTCCCCGAACAATCGTGTACACGGCCCACCACGCCGCCGAATTGACCTCGTCCACATCAGTCACCGTCAGCCTCTGGACCTCGAATCCCACTTCGTTTTCTGGCACCTCCGCCACGTACTGCAACACGGGCATGATGGCCATCAGCTGTGGCCTCCCAGCTCAGAGCAGAGACAGGGCCAGCCCCACAATGGTTCCGCGCCCGCCTGTCCCCACCTCCTGCCCATGGCCTAGGACAAGACAGTGCAGTCCTCGCCGGGAACCACGACCCAGTGTTTGTGCAGCACCTGGCACAATAGGGTGACCCAGCTGGAGCCCATGAAAGACACCTGTGCAAAGAGCACTTGGCAGGGCACTAGCCGCTGCTCCCTGTCTGTTCCCTTTAGACTCCCTGGTGTGCTGCCATTCCCCCCGCAGTGAGCAGGGGTCGGGCGCCGCCATTCCCCCC
>ML685950.1:2232187-2254458 GCA_007922175.1 Pelusios castaneus
GTGGCACAGCTTCCGCAGGGGGCCAGGTCTGCCCGTGGCACAGCTTCCGCAGGGGGCCAGGTCTGCCTGTGGCACAGCTTCCGCAGGGGGCCAGGACTGCCCGTGACACAGCCTCCATGGGGGTTGGGGGCTGGAACTCCCCACCACAGGACCAGCCCCTGAGTAGACAATAATTCAGCCTCAGCGCGAGAGCAGCCCAGGGGAGCAGCTGTACTGTCATTGCACGATTTCCTAAAATCTGGGATGTCAGGGGAATGGCTCCTGGGAAGACATGGCCCCACCCATTTCCTCAGACACCCACCCTCCCCGCACTGGCCGGGGCCAGGGGCACTCCTGTAACACCCTAGGGGAGAGACACTCCACAGACATCTGAGTAAAGGGCAAGTCCCTAAAGGTCCCCGCCGGGGAACACGGAGCCTCACTTACCTCGCCAGGCTCAGGCTGCTACCCCACAGACAGGCAGGAGACTTGGCCCCGTGTCCCCCAGAGCCCCTGCAGTCCTGGCGGAGAGCAGCCGACCGGGCGAAGGAGATGGGAGGCAATGAGACCAAACCAAGTGAGAGTCAAGCCAAGCCTGAGGGTCGAGTCGGCCCTGCCTGCACGGGTACAGGAATTCAGAGAAACTCTGCTGGAGTCAATGAAATGAGATGAGTGTAAGGCCGGTGTGCGAGCAACAGCGATTCCTTCACCCAGCAACCGTTGGGCTCCAGTGGCTTGGCCGAGTCCCTGTGTTAGCGCCCAGCTTTTCCACGGGGGCACCCACTCTCCAGCACAAAGAGCGCACGGCCTCGCTCTTCAGAGCAATAATCAAAAAAAGGGTCCAACAGATATCTGGCAGGTAGTGTCCTGTATGCGAAGGGGAGCTGCGAGACAGAGTCTTTCCCGGGAGGGTGGAGAATTGGTCCGACAAGTTTCAACCTGGAGCAGATTTGACAGGCTGGGTTCTCCAACGCTGTTCTTACAAGGACACTCTTTAACAAAGCGGTGGGAGGCAGCGCTGGGATTGACCACCCCAGCTGCAGGCCCATAACCCCTGGAGGAGACAGCCGAGAGCACCATGAGGATGGAGGGGGGTGTTTAAATCTGCTGCGACGCCTTCGCTGTAGGCGATGTAACGGCCGCTGTTGAGATCCTGTGGCCTGCGCCATGCGGGTTATAATGCTCCCCTCGGCCTTAACTCTGCGAGACTCTGGCTGACTGATGTGACCCTCGGGGCAGGTCAGACTGAGCAGAAGTGGCTGGGGGAACAGACCTGCCGCTGAGCCGAAGCTTTGCTGGGCCTCAGAGCGGTCCCTGGTTTTTAGCTCTCTCTGGGACACTTGCCCGCCGTCCCGTTGAAAACAGAGGTGCTGCCCCAGCCCGGCCCATCTGACGCTGTGTCGCTAGCCCACGTTAGTGCTGCAATGTAGAGCTGGGCACTGCCAGGGGAGCAGGCAGCTGGGGAACAAAGGGTGCCGAGGAACGGGGAAGCCCATAGCGCAGGGGTGTCAAAGTAATTTAGCCGTGGGGGCCATTTCTGTCAGCAACGCAGTCTGGCCACAAAATGACAGAAGGAAACATAAAGCTCATGGTCTGTGGTCTCTTGACCGTTGGTATGAAAAGAAAATCAGTTACTCTAATGAAGTTGGGTACATCTTTAGGTATCTTTCATTTGATACGATCAAATCTAACTCATCCTCAACTGATTTCTGTGGGGAAATCCTGGGCTGGGTCGCAGCAGAGCAGATCGCAGTCTGCAAATGGCCCGCAGGCCGCATGTTCGACATCTCTGCCCTCGCGAGTCGCTTCCAGGGTCCCGACTGGGGGCAGGAAGGCTGGACACGGGCCTGTCTCGGGCGTGAGGACTGGGCCTTGGCGCTGGCCAGGAGTGAAAGGCATAAATGGAGCACTTCCCTGTCTGCCCGGCACCTCCTCCAGCCTTCCCTTGTCCCCCTGCCCCAGTGGCCTGGTTAAATGATGGACCCTCACTGGTCCCGTTCCTGTGCTAGGACCTCGGCCGCGGAGAGAAACTCCCGTGGGACTGAGCGCCGCTGTGTGTGTTTCTGTGAGAAGGCCTGCGGTGCTTGCTCCGGGGCAGAACAAACGGTCACTGGGCAGTTCGACGTTAACTGACCCACACCTTGTGCCCATCGTGAAGATCCGAGCTTGCCAGCATGTCAGTGTGTCTGAGCTCCCCCGTCCCTGGGGTGCAGGGCACATCCGGCTGGGGGATTCTATCTCCTCCTCCCTGGTTCGATTCCTTCCATTGGGTCAAGTCAGACTGGGTAATTCAGGTACCAGGTGAGAACCTCACGTTGGCTCACCCTGGAGAAAGGCCAAGGGAGTGGATTTCCCGGTGTGTTTCCTGTTTCCTTTGCAGAAACACAAGATGCAACTAAACGTCACAGGGTGGTTTCGTGTTGGCGGTTTCACCTGCGCACAGAGAGTAGGCGCCCCCCCCCTCAGGCCAGCCGCTACCTCACTGACAGGATGAGCTCCAGAGGGGGGGCCATGTCAGCCTGGGTCAGCCAAACACACAAGAGTCCTGGGGCACTTTTAAAGACTAACACGCGTGTCTATCGCATGAGCTTTCGTGGGAGAAGATCCTTCAAAGCGTCTGCCAAAGTGGGATGCCTCCCAGGAAAGCGCATGCGATAAATATTTGTTAGTCTTTAGAAGTGCCCTCGGGCCCACTGCAGGGAGGGGAACTGAGGCGCAGCTTTACCCCGGCTCAGGTTTTGTCTGCAGCACGAGGCCCCACAGGAGCTGCCTGGGGAAAGCTGCTGTTTGTACCAGGCTCCATTTGCACCAGGGATTACGCTGCCTGAGCAAGAGGTTTGCATTGATGCCGCTACACTTGGGGCAGAGGCGAGGCAGGGAAGCAGGGCCTCCGTCTGTCTGGGGGAGGCCTCCCCCAGGCTGGGGGCCCACATGCTGCCTAAGTCCCACCTGAGCCTCAGGGGATGGAGAGACTCCGGCCAAGGCTGAGGTGGGTCTGATCGGGTGCACAGGCCTTGGGCCACCCCCGTCTCCCTGGGGCGCACTCCCCGGCAGGCTCCGGGGTGCAGGCTGTGCTGAGACCAGGCTGGGCAGGAGCAAGGTGGAGCGAGCACTGAGCTGTGGCCAGCCCACGTTCCCGTCGCTCCCTCTGGTGGCCATAATATTCTGTGCGTCTTTCCCACCTCCCCTTGCAAGCCAAGGTGTGCTGGGCACAATCGGGGCTGGGGACCGGCTCATGCCCATCAGAGCGTGGAATAGTTTACATCTGGGGCTGGGATTAAGGATTTGGGGACCTGGTCGAGGGCTGCCCCCCGACAGCCTCTTGCTTGGAGCATTTGACGTGCCCAGCGTGCTACCCGCAGCTTAGGGGGCTGGTGTGCCCCACGCTCACAGACCCGCCCCGCAGAGGGCTCAGCTGCCTGCCACTCTATCCTAGCACCGGGGTGGAGGACAGCAGTGACCCCCACACTGGGGCTGCATCTATCCCCCCTACCCTCACACTTCCCTGGGCCCTCTCCAGTTCCGGGTGTCGCACCCATGAGCATAGCAGCCTCCAATCCCAACCAAGCAGCCTGGCGACCCTGCTGGGTGTCCAGGGGTGCCCTGAGGGTGCCCTGCGGGGCTGAGAAATGGGCCCTCCTGGCTCAGCTGCCTTCCCCGGGGTCCCATGATGGACAACAGGGCCTGAGCGACCCCAGTTGCGGTGATGTGAACAGGGCGCTGCAGGCTCCCAGTAACATGCCAGCCACCCCCCTAGGTGGGGGCAGATAAAATGGGGCCCTAGAGCCAGCCCTCCATACACGGAGGGGAGGGGGGCTCACTCCTCCCCCTTCCCCAGTTTTATGGCCTTGGGGGGAAACTGCAGGGGAGCCAGCCGGGGCCACTAGCTGGGGCAGGGACCTTGGAGACTTGCTGCAGCTGTGATGGACTCTGCCTCGGGTCCAGTCAGTGACACGGGCCAACATTTCTGGCCGTGGCTGGGCTGCTGCTGTGTCCGTGCAGCATCTTGCACCACAGGCCCTGAGCACCACTGAAATGAATGTGATAATCATTATGTGCTGCTGCCCCCCCCCCAGCTCTGTCCCAGCTCCTGCTCCTGCAGTGGGGGGCAGAAGGGATGTCCATACAGCGGAGGGCCCCCTCCCCGGGACTGTGTGGGATGAAGCTGCCTGCAGCAGGAACTTTACCCAATATCCACTCCCCCTGGACTTTACTCCTGCTGAAGTGCAGAGGCGAGGGAGCTGCCCCACAGAGCGAGTCAGTCACAGGGGCCAGCAGGCACAGCCATGCACTGCTTCACTCTCAGTCTCCTCCTCTTCGCACAGGTAGAGAATTCCCTCCGGGGGGGGGGGGGCTAGGAGAGGAGAGGGTCTCACAAAATGAGGGGGACGGGTGATGGAGTGGCAGTGTCTGGATTTGGGGTGAACACAGGCCCCCAGGTAGAGAGCTTAGAAGGCAAGCAGAGCATGTGGGCTCCAGCTGTGGGGCAGGGAAGAGCAGCAGTGTGTGGGTTCAGGGCTAACCCCTTGAGGGCAGGGGCAAAGCCTAGGGCCATCCCCCTCTCCAGAGCCAGACTGCGGGGCCCGCAGCAGCCTGCACTCTCAGAGAGCTGCCCCTGCGGTACTGAGCCCACCCATACTGGATGGGAGGGAAGCCTCGCGTCCCTGGCCTGGTCCCCCGGATGCTGATACGTGGGCTGGGTTCTGCTGCCGACGGGGCTGGGGCGGGAAGCTGGGCTATGGAACAGGCTCAAGCTCAGGTCTCTGCTGGTGTCTGGAGCGGCCCGTGCCAGGGAGCTGAACGACGCCCTGCCATGGTGCCCGTGGTACGTGGGATGGGTCTGGTTCCACAGCACGGCTCCAAGGCCCACCCCAAAGGGCACTGCCGTCACAGTCCCCTCGTATGGAGGACCCTGGCTGGTCGAAGGCGCCTCCTGGGCTTTTCTGCCAGTTTCCAGGAGCAGAGACAGGGAAAGCAGCTGCCAAAGGGGTGTAGGCTGTGGGGGGTCCCTGCCCAGCCTGGCCCAGGGTCTTCACAACAAACGTTCTGGTCCTGACTCAGAGTGCAGCCGCCCACCATCGTGGGTGCCGCTCTGCCAAGCCCGCCCATCTCGGCCTCCCACAGCCCTTCAGCGAGACCCTGCCCTGAGGAGGGCGTGGGGGGGTCGGGAACTCACCAGCTGTCTGTGGAGTCCCAGCTGGGAACCAGAGGCAGCACCATTCCCAGGGTGAGGCAGAACTCACCCCCCTTCTTCAGGGTCGGGGGCTCCCAGCCGCTCCATTTCCTTTCCCAACAGCTGTCTCTGCCCCTGCAGGCCTTCCCCCCCAGTGCTCAGGCAGAGGGGCTGTCCGTCCCGGAGCCCAGCCATGGCCTGAGGAGGCAGAAGAGAGACTGGGTCATCCCCCCCATCAACTGCCCGGAGAATCAGAGGGGGCCTTACCCCAAGGAGCTGGTTTGGGTACGGAGTGTGCTGGCCGTGTCCCGGCCCAAGCAGCCGGGTTTGATGTGTAAGGGGAGCTGTGGGGCAGGGGGTGAATTTCCAGCTGCCAAGTTGAGGGCAGCTCCAGGTATGGCGTGTATGCAAATCAGCTGAAAACCTAATTTGCATATACCTGATTTATTTGCATACAAGTGTACACCTCGTCTTTAAGAGAATTGGGAGGTGCGGGCAAAGACA
This sequence comes from Pelusios castaneus, assembly GCA_007922175.1. Taxonomy (NCBI): domain Eukaryota; kingdom Metazoa; phylum Chordata; order Testudines; family Pelomedusidae; genus Pelusios; species Pelusios castaneus. Next base: position 2,237,844 of record ML685950.1, read on the forward strand.
TTTGTCCATTTGACCCCTCTGGGGGAAGATGCCCTGGTTCTCCTCCAGCATGGGTGCAAGGTGAGCGTTCTTCCCCTCTCCCATTACCTTGCTAGCCTGCCTCGCCCTACCTGTGGGGGCTGGCCTTCCTCCGGGGCAACAGGGTAAAGGGCAGCCGTGACAGTGGGGGCGGCAACTCCCTATTTTTTCCCCTCCCAGTGCATCCCTTTTCAGACCTGCCCCTTTTCTAACCGCCCATCCAGCCCCCTTAATGCCCCTCTGCTGGCCACAGGGAACTGCCTCGTGCCCCCGGCTCAGCCTAAGGCCTGGGAGCCAACTGGACGCTGGCACGGGGTGAGAAAGTGCAGAAGGCTTTGAAAGGAAGGGCGTGGGGGTGAAGGAGGCAAGTGTGGGGCAGCCTGGATATGAGCACTTCCTCGGGGGATCGGAAGAGAGATCTGGGACGGAGCCAGTGCTCAGAATCCCCCCAGCCGACCCATCTCATTCTCTGGCACCAGATCAAATCCAACAAGGACAAAGAGACGAAGGTTTTCTACAGCATCACGGGGCAGGGCGCGGACACCCCGCCTGTGGGCGTCTTCGTCATCGACAGAGAGACGGGGAAACTGAGCGTGACGAAGCCGTTGGACAGAGAAGACATCAGCCGCTACGTGGTGAGTCCCGGGGTGCCGGGATGGGCAGGGGCGTTGTCTCAGGGCACAGACGTCACCCGGAGCTTGGAGGTGGCCGTGCCGTTCCGTTGGCTGGGAAGGGCCCAGATGCTGAGGTAATCTGGGTCTTGCTCCATTTCTTGTATGGCAGCTGCCTTCTCCCCCTCACGGTGCCTTCCCCGACGCCCGACAGGCAGGTGCTGACCCCAACTGGGTCCAGCCTCCAGTTCTGCCCGGCCCCTTCAGAACCTGGCCCCGAGGCCTGGCTTTCCCCCAGGTGCTGAGGGGCCCAGGGCCCCTGCTGCTTGGGGACACACTCAATGCACCGCTCCCCCCACCGTGGCATGAGCTAGGCTGGGTGCATGGCTCTCTGCCAGGCAGAGCAGGGCTGGCGGGTGGCTCCATGTCTGTTACTGATTTCGGGGATGGCCCAGTGGGGAGGAGAAACTACAAATCCACATGGGTCGGGACAGCCCAGCCTGGCACCTCAGGGTAACAGGACCCCGCTGTCCACGTCACAGGCAGCGTTTATCCTCCCAGAGGCGAGGGGAGCTGGGTGGGCCCCGTGACGGCTGCTGTCTGGACCCTCGGCTCAGGCCGAGCTGGCCAGAATTGCCCCGTGCTGGGTGCATTGCGTGTGGCCTCCTGCCCTGGTGTGCGAACTCGGGACCCCAGTGGGGCTGGCGCCAGCTGCGGGGGTAGGGGAATCGAAGCCAAGTGTCCTTGGTAAAGCCAGACGGGCACAGGCCCCTGTGTGGCCGGAACATGTTGAGTGCCCTCAAGCCAAGCACGGCCACCGCGTGGAATCAGGGCAGTGGCTGGGCGTGGATCGCGCTCCTGATGGGGCCTTAAACAGCTTGCTGGCTTTGCAGCTCCTTTCCCACGCTGTGTCTGTGTATGGGTTCCCCGTGGAGGACCCTATGGAGTTCATCATCGATGTGATCGACCAGAACGACAACCGGCCAGAGTTCACCCAGAGCGTCTTCACAGGCTCCGTAGAAGAAGGAGCCAAGCCCGGTATGTGGGCAGAGCAGACACGCACCCATGACTCGTCACGAGGCCTCGGAGAGCGAGAGGGACAAGGAGGCTTTGGGGTGGGTTAATTTAAATGCCAGAATAAAAATATGGATCTGCTGAGCAGCCTCGCCTTGCCCAGAGCGCGCTGCTATTGCGGACGGCTGGGTTTGGAGCAGGTTCTCCCTCCCCTTCCAGCTCAGCAGCTGCTTCCACCCCTGCCTGCAATAGAGTCGCGGTCTTGGGTTGGCACTCACGTCTCTGCAGAACCCGCGGAGGTGATCAGCTACCTTCCCAGAAGGCCCTGGGGCCGGCTGCGGGCGCTGGAAGGGGACAGAGCAGCTCGTTTGCCAACAGTAAATGTGGCTCCAACTTGGCACTCTGTTTACCTCTGAGACGCTGCTCAGGCTTGGGATTGCCGGCTATGGGCAGAAAAGTCAGCCAGCCCAGCCCTGCCCCGCCGCGTTTACAATCTTACTCTTTCCTTGCTGACTGCAGAGAAGAACGTGTAGACACCAGGGATGGAAAGCGTGTGTTGGCTGGCCTAGTCGCCTTCCCCCATTGCCCTTCATGGGCCAGCGTGGGGTTGTTCCCTGCAGGACGTTCCGGAGACTCTTTGCCCATCTAATTTTACCCTAGAAGTAGAAAAAAATAGGATTGTTTGACTTGTGCCAGGTACGTCCGTGATGCGAGTGACAGCTACAGACGCGGACGACAGTGTTAACACCTTCAATGGTGTCATTGCCTACTCCATCGTGGAGCAGACACCCGAGGAACCCAACAAGAATATGTTCACCATCAACCCTGACACTGGTGTCATCAGTGTGATTGCAGAGGGGCTGGACAGAGAGGTGAGTGCCCGTGCGCTGGGTTGGAGGCACGTACGCACTAGGCTTGCAGAGGGGATGGGGACGGCTGACGATGTTGATGTAGATCGAGATGCGCCATGCTGTCATGCTGCAGGATGTCTTTGAGAAACTTCCGCTGTCTCCCTTTCTCCTTGGCTCTTGTGCCATGTTAGACCCGCCCGTCCAGCCCTTGGACCGAGTGAATTGTGCTTGCCGGGGATGCGATGGGGGTTCACTGGGCGTGTCTGCAGCACTAGACATGGACCACGCTGGCTGGGGCCTGTTCGTTCAGATGTGTTCAATTAACTGATTGAAGTGGATCAAAAGCCCAGAAGGAGAGTTCGCACCGGGACCCTACTAGGCACAGAACGCTGCCTGGGGACGTGGCAGATGTGGCCTCTGTACAGATGGACAGGCCCCATCCTGTTCCCATTACTGGACGTAGCAACATGGGGATGGGGGTGCAGCTGGCAGATTCATGAGCCCCTCACCCTGTCTCACCAGCATCCTCCCAGGGAGGAGCCCGATAGTGCATCACAAACAATCACACGGCTTCTCAGCCTGCCCCGGTGCACGGTACCACTCTCCCTGCTACAGCAGAAACTGAGGTACGGTAAGGGAGGCCACTACTCAAGGCCACAGGGGAAATGATGGGTCCTACTGGAGCCCCTCAGCCAGAGCGTGCTGCTGAGCTGGGGCAGGCGTCTCCAGGAACTTCAGCCAGAGCACGCATCCAGTAACCATCTTCCTCGTCAATCAGACCCTCTCACACCCGCTCCCCCTCGCCGGCTGCTGTAAGGGGGCAAGGACCAAGTGAACCGTGACTCTCTCTGTTTCCCAGACCGCCGCCCAGTACCAGCTGAGAATGCAGGCTACAGATCTGAAGGGCCAGGGGCTTAGAACCACAGCCACTGCTGTCATCAAGGTGCAGGTGAGGTGCCAGCCACTGTGGTAGGGTGGTGGGAAGTGCCCTGGAGGACAGGACTGGGCCTCTAGTAATGCAGAGAGCAGAACCGGGGATGCTGCCTCCCTCTTCCACCGCTGCCCTCCAAGCCATCCCTGTAAGCAAGCTTGCTGCGTGGGGAAGCAGAGCTGGGCTGGGCTGGAAAGCCACTGCCCCCAGGCTGGAAGGGGATGAAATGGGTCTCTGCATGCTGAAAACAAGCACCCAGTCACCCATCTGGAAGCCCTTTATCATCTCCCAGGCAGGCCCAGCAGCAACACTCTCTGCCACAGGACCATCTGCAGATCAAACTAGAGGGAGGCCTGCTCTTTAAATAGCCCTCCAGAGCCAATCGGTGAAAGTCACCCTCTTAGTCAAAGCAGGCTGGCCAATCATTTGCCTCCACTCACTTTTTTTTAAAAACCATTGCAGCCCATTGGCTGTCAGGGGGGTGGGGCAGGCGGAATGATCACAGCAGCTGGCCTGGTGCCCTGTCTGGAGCAGGCAAATATGCCCACCCGCCAGCCAGGGAACCAGGCACAGACCTGCCGGCCTCAGGCCCAGCTTAGATGCTGTGAGTTCCAGGTGGCTTTCTTTGTGCTCCATGGCTGCAATAGGCACAGCATGTGAGGCCTGGCTGGGCAGGAAGAGGGAGCAGCAGCAGCCAGCGCCCCATAGCCTGGGCTGCCCTGACTCCTGCTTATCCAGTGCCCGGCCTCTGAGTTACAGCAGTGCCAGCGGGAAAACCAGCGCCTCTGGGACTCAGGACCGTGAGACGGCATCCCACAGCAGGGAACCCCCCCCCACACTGCAGGCTCAGCCCAGCCCATGAGCTGGTTGCAGCCCCACAGCAGGGGACAGGTTCCCAGCCCATGGGGCAGCCTGATCACACACCAGTGAGGCACTCCTGCCCTGGGCTTCCTGGGAATGGGGGCATCAGGCCAGTTCCAGACACGTCTGCCCGCACGCGGGCTGGATCAAGCCAAGCCAGGGGGGAGATGCCCCACCCTGACTTCTCACCTTCTCCTCCTGGCTGCCCCGGCTCTGGGGACAGTCTGATGGGACACGGGCTGGTGAGGGTACTCGTCTGCCACTGGGTTGAGCCCGGCCACAGGTGGCTATGGAGACACACTTTCCCTCTGCAGCCCAGGGCTGGCCCTGCTCCCCGGCCGCAGGCAGTAGGGTTGATGGGGGCGTTGGTCCATTGTATGCGAGGGGCAGGTGGGCAGAAATCTGGTGCCGGGGGTGGATTTCTTCCAGCCTTGAGCACCTAACATGTCATGGTAGAGCAGGCCTGGATACGTGGCCCTCTGCTCCCAGCTCCAGCCACGTGCCTGTTCCCTGCTGTTGGTATCAGCACTCGGCCCCTGCATGACCCGTGGGTTGGGGGAGTGTCTGGGGGCCCCAAGGGCCAGGCCAGAGCTCATCAATCTGTCCCCCAGGGCAAGGACGAGTCTGAGGCCCCAAGCAGCTCCCTCAGCACCCAAGTGTTGAACACTCTGACAGGCCGGCCTGCAACAGCCCTGGCCGTGCACCTGTCCCGGCTCGAAGGCCCCTCGCTGCAGTGGAAGGAGCTGACACAGAGGTGGGTGCAGGGAGGCAGATGGGCTCCTTAGGAAGAGGAGGGCCACCCCACAGCCGCCCTAAGAGACCTTCCTGCCCCACCACACACCTGATCCCAGCCCACAGTGGAACAGTTACCTGATCCCTTCTAAACCTCCCGCTCTCGCTCCCCAAAGTCCCAGCCCCCTTCTCTGGGGCGGGCTCAGTGAGGCCTGGCTAAGCCAGCATGGGAATGCAGGCTGGGGGATGGGATCTAGCAGGGGGGAGCACAGACGGCTGGAACCTGCGGCAGGAGAAGTTCCACCTCCCATTTGCCCCCAGCCAGACAGCTGCCCCGGCCAGTGCCCTTGAGCTACCCCCAGCCAGGCTGTGCAGTGCAAAGCGGATGAAAGGGGGCCTGTCTGGCCAGACTCCAAGGCAAGCAGGGTAAATGGAGAGGCCATTTCCCCAGGGACACCCGAGACACACTGCGCCCTTCCTGTGTTTTGGGAGGCTCTTTCCCTCTGGCTGTGGAGGGGAATTACTTCCTTCTGGTCCCCGGCCAGGCAGCAGGGACCATGTCCTCCAACAGCTGGGCCTGGCTGGCGGCCAGCAGGGAGGCTGCCAGGAGCTAAGGGGGGACTTGGGGCAGCTGCAGTTTCAGAGACTTCTTTTGTTTTCAGCTCTACCAACGCGGCTGGGCGCTGCCCGTCCTTGCTGGCGCCTGAGCAGGTGAGGGCTGGCACCTACAGGCTGCGCTTCGACACTGGGGCTTACTGGCGACAGCAGGGATACGCCAGCGGCTACCCCTACGTGGAGGTATGTCTGCTACAAAGGACCCACGGTTAGTGCAGGAGTGAGGGGAACCAGACGTGCGTTCATTTTGCCATCCCCAGCATGTGCAGACCCGGCAGGCGGCGAGCATGCCCGGAGCCCAGGAGACGGGGGCTGTGACTGCCGCCCCAGAACCATCCACTAAGCCAAATGCACCAGAGCCCGAGGTCCTTGTGGCACAGCTCCGCCCTGAGAGCAGTAGGGAGCAGCACGTGGTCCCGTGTCCCCCTCGCCAGGACAGAGCCACTGGACACAGCTGCTCTGTAGCAAGCGGGCCGGAACCTCTCCTGGCTCTAGGAAAGGGTTGTTTCCTCCCCTCCTACGGGCCAGGCTCAGACTGCTGGGGGCTGAGGCTCCTTCAAGCCAGCACACTGTCACACCCAACATGCTTCTCCCTTGTCTCTGCCAGGTTGTCTTCACAGTCACAGAGGAAACCCAGAAGCTGCACTTCCCTCTGCTGATCAGCCCGTTCTCCTATACCACCTACCAGGGGAGCTAGAGCGCAGGAATGGTGCAGGAATTAGCCCCCTTCTGCAGACCCAGCTGGCAGGCTTGGCCATCGCTCCAGAGGTGGGCGAGCGGGTGTGAAGGGCCCAGCTCAGTGTGATCTATTCTACGCTATTAAAGGATTCTGCCTTCCCACAGCGTTTGCCTTCGCCCGGCGCACTCAGCTGTCCTTTAGCGAGCGACAGGAACTCGAGAGATAAAGCAGCCCAGGAGGGCGCACACAGGCCCTTCCAAGCCAGCAGGACTCCTCCTGACGCAGAGGGCTGTCACCAGCTGGAGGAGCACCTAGCTGAGAGGCTGACGGGTGCAGTACCGGCTGGGAACGGGCTCGCAGGGCTGCCACAGGCATGGGTCTGGAGTGGGGAGGGCCTGCAGTACCCAGGGGCCCAGCCACCAGCTGTCTCTGGGCAAGGGAACCGGGGCTGCTGAGCAGGCTCCTCCACACAAGTGGGAAGTGAAAAACGGTTCCTTTGCAGCCTGCTTCAGAAGCTTCCTGGGTCTGTTTAATGATGGCCGAGACGCAGTGCCTGGGACTGCAGCCTCCCCCCCTCCGCAGCCGGGGCCGGGGCACTGGAGAGGCTGCTCTGCTCAGTGAGAGCCGGAGCGGTGATGGACGGGCACACTCCAGCAGCGCTAGGTGGGGGTAGCAACGAGTCCAGCCGGGCCCTGCCCCAGTGTCTGTCCCATCACCGTGGTCTCCAGCGGTTTGAAGCCCACGTTGTCCAGCGGGATCCCGAAGGCTGCGAGTTTGGCCTCATAGGTGCGCAGCAAGTCGTTGTGTGCCTGACAGGGAAGCATGGCATGAGTCCCAGGGAAGTGCACACCTTGTTCTGCCCACACCAACCAGCTCCTGCCAGCGCAGAGTGCCCACTCCCGCATCATCCCCCTTATGCTTTTCCCGGGGTGCCCGGCCAAGGCAAAGGGGGGCTGTCATCCTCACGACAAACCCAGAACTCGGCCCCCCAGCCAGCCTGCGTGCTGGGGCTCCCGGCTAACTCCCAGAGACAGAAGCAGCACTGTGGGTCTATTGCTGCCACATACACAATGGGAGATGCCAGCGTGGCAGAGCGCTAAACTGCCTGCCCAGCTCTTTCTAGCTTTGCAACAGAACAAAGAGGTTAAAATCCTGAAACAAGGGAGGTGCCGGGCAAAGGTGGAGAGTCTGCACACGTGTAGGGAGCAGAAAATGCCCTTCCACACTCTCCTCTCACTGGAGAGATGGCGTTTAACAGCCATGTAAGAGCAGGACTCCTTTCCCTTCCTGCAGGGCACAGACAGCAACGGGCCGGCCTGGCTCCTGTGGAGGGGGGCAGGGGAAAGATGGGGGCACCTCCAGCCCCCTCTCCTCACCTTGCACACTCGGGCCAGCTCGTACTGCAGATCCTTGATGGTGTTGTTCTTGGAATCCAGCACGTCCTGGGAAGGGAGATCAAGGCTTGTTCACTTGGGTCAGGGAGAGCCCAGCTCCGCGCGGTGCTGTGGGAAAGCAGTGGCGAGCGGCTGGCAGAGGAGGTGGGGCCTGCAGGCTGGGGCTGGTTTTTTCTTGGGGCGGGGAGGGGGTTTCACCCTAGAGCCCCACTCGGTGTGACTGGCCCAGAGGCTGAGATCCCTTCTGCTGCCTGCCAGTTCATGTCGCGTCTGGTGGTGGATTAGGCATGGTCCCCTGTTCTCCCTTCGGTGCCCCAGCACTGCTCCCTGGGGAGCTCATAGCCACTTCACCCCACTCTAGCCTGGTCTCCCCCCAGCCCCACGGCAGAGGGAATCCTCAGGCCCCAGGGAAGCATTAAGAGGCTTTGAAACCTTCCCATGATAAGCAGCCTATCCCTGAGCCCCGGAAGCCAGCCCTGCCGGGTGAGCAGTGCCCACTGACAGCCGCCTGAGCATGCCCTGGGCTCACTCAGCAGCTGGGGAATGCAGGGCGCTGTGGCTGAATGGGCCTCCCGTCTCTGTGGGGGCCGGCTGAGCCCCTTGCCAAACTGTGCCTGGCCTGGCAATCTGGGTTCAGGAAGGGGTTCGTCCCTTCCTGGGAGCCAGCTCAGCAATCCTGTCCCTGCTGGCCAGGGCTGACGAGGGCAGTGTCCAGGGTCGGGGCCCTGCTCCAGGGCTGGCCTCAGGAAGCCAGGGGCCCTGGGTTCAGGTAATATTATGAAAGAAACATGTAGGGAGGTGCAGTATCCAGCTGTGTGCTGCCTGGCCTTTCTGCTCCAAGAACCCACCAAGGGCCCCTGGACCTGCCTGCTGCTGGGTGCCGTTGAGAGCTTGTCTGCACTGGGGAAGTGGGTCCCGACTCCCGAGATGTACCAATGGTGCCACTCCACTAACAATAGTGAGAGGGGAAGGCCAGGGCTGCTCTTCGCCAGCACCCGGGCTACATAGCACCGGTGCCGAATTACAGACCAGGCGGCTTCCCAGCACCATTGCAGCCTGGGACAGGCAGCTGAGCAAAGGAATTCGGAGACCCCAGCTCTGCAGACAGCTGTGGGAGAGGTGTCGCCCTGGGGGTGTCTGAAGAATGTTTGCTGCCCCAGGGCCTCCTTCCGGCTGCGTCTGAGCGACCCTCACAGCACGCCAGGGAGGGAAGGAATTTCATCTCCATTTTGCTGCTGGAAGCTGAGGTGGGGGTGGAAGAGGCGACTGGTCTGAGGTCTAACAGGGAGCCCATGGCTGAGCCAGGAACCCCTCTCCCGAGAGCCGATCCCCTTTCAGCTGGGCTCAGACAAAGGCAGACAGCAAGTGCTGCGTCTCCAGTTACTGCGGCCACTTGCTCCTGGAATGTGGACTCGAGCCCTTTCTCCGCTTGCACCAGGAGCTTCTGCAATGGATTTTTATGGTGCCAGACATCGCAGAGCCAGCTGGGAGCCACCGAGCCAGGAAGGAAAGTGGGTGGTGCGGGGGGACAGAGTAGTAAGATTCATCCTACGTCCCATTGGTCCTTATGTTCCCACAAGCCCCCATGGCCACAGAGCACCCCGAGCTGGGCACGTCTGCACTACAGCTGGATGGTGTCGTTCGACCTCGCCTGCTAAAAGCAGCGGGAGGGGTGAGAACACACCAGCGGGGGAATGTCACTGAGCTGGGAATCCCAGCGGTTAGCTCCAAGGGCTGACAAAGCTGTAGTGCAGTCCGCCTAGATTCCCAGGAGAGGGGACCCCTGGCACAGCTGGCCAGAGGAAGCCGGGGTGCAGCTCAGTAGTGGGTCCACCCCTCACTTTCACTAGCCCCCATTTCCAGAGTAGAAACAAGTCCAGTGCCCAACCTGCAGCTCACCAGTTCTCCTGTGGGGTAGGGCTTGACACAGCCCTTTCTGCAGCCGAGCAATGAACCAGTGCACCTCAGCCTGCCCTGCCCCTGGGGTCACACACCCACAAAAGCCATCCCGGGAGCGACTGAGGAGACAGCTGACCCCCACCCTTCCTTCCCAGAGTGGGATCCTAGGGATTGTGGCAAGACAGTGGACCGTGGTCGGGACTTTTTCCCACGTGTGCCAGGGCTCTAGCGCCACACACACATCTTAGAGGAGAAATCCTCCTGTCCTCCCACCGCCTGGGCCTCTCCTCCTTCACCGCAAGCCTGGGCCTGCTCCTTACAGATCTACCAGGTTCAACTGGGCACCTGGCGAGAGTAACAAAGGAGGTGGCCTCCCCAGGGCTGCTTCTCCCTCCCAGGGGATGCAGGGAAAGGTAGAGGGCTCCTTCCTGATCAGAGAGGGAGGGACCAGTCTCCCCTGACTTCTCCAAGCCTGCCCACACACGAACACCTCTCTAGCCACACAGACTGCTCTCAACCCCTGGTGCCTGAGGCTGAAAGGCCATGGATGGATCCCACATTCAGCCCCTCGTGCAGGCTCAGCCCAATCACACCAAGCCCCGCATCCCTGCAGTGGGGAACAGACAAGCCCAGAAGAGGTGACCAGTCTGCTCCCATCTCCCCCAAGACCGCGACGCAGGCCCAGTACCTCCAGTTTGCGCGTGACCAGGGTGAGGGCGCTGGGGTCGAGGTTGGAGGCTGAGAGGATCTCATTGAGCTGCACCTCCTTCTTCTCCAGCATGCTGGTGAGAGCCCTCAGCTTGCGCTCCAGGAGCAGGTTCTTGAAGCCAGTCTTCTGCTGCACCTCATTAATGGCTTTGGTGAACTTCTGGTAGAGCTCATCTCGTTCTGCCTGCACCTGCTCAGAAGGTATCAGCATAACCCGATTAGCCACGGCCTCACAGCTGCCTGCTCTGCACTGCACTGCGGGAACAGCCATATTGGGACAGATCAAAGAGCCACCAGGCTGGGTGAGGAGTCTGCAGCATTTCTCCCTTAGCCAGCATCACCCCATGTCTTCTTAAGCACCGGCACCCTATGGGCCTGACTTTAATAAGCAGAGGATACCTGCCAGTGGCAGGAATGTCACAAACTACCCCCCACAAACCACTCCTGCCCCAGATAGATTCCGTCTACTTCCCAACTTCATCCCACTGGACTATAAACAGCGTGAGTGCCAGCTCCTGGACAGTTTCCACATCAGCTGCAATGCTTTGTGCTTATCCAGCCCGCGCTGTAAACATTAGCTGAGGGCAGGTATTGCTAGCCCATCTCCAGACTGACTGGTTGGAGACCTGCCCCAGGTCTCTCAGTGAATCAGTAGCAGATATGGGAAGAGAAACCAGGAACCCTGGCTCCTAGCTGAGTGGTGAAGTGGGAGCTTGCTGGGTCCGGAGGCCGATGGATTGAAACCATCCTCTGGGAGCCACGGTCTCTTTCTTTTTAACAGTGAGGAGAAGTAACCCTTGGATCAACTGACCACGGGGCATGATGGATTCTCCATCACTGGGAATCATTACATCAAGACAGGTGCCTTTCTAAAAGATGTACCAAGCCAAAGTTATGGCTTGATGCAGAAACCCCCAGGTACGGTTCTCTGGTCTCTGCTTTGCAGGTCAGCTTAGACAGTCATAACGGGCCCTGCTGGCGGTGTGATCCCAGGACCTATTCCAGCCCTCAGAGTGACTCCACAGGACGTGCATAGGGGTGTGGTGTGGGCAGGAACGGCAGCTGTTAGCAGAAGCCACTGGAGAACCTTGCTCTGAGCTAGTGAATACGTGTCCGGATACAGACATTCCCCCCTCAAGCTTATTCCTGAATATGCTGCTGCCTCAGTGACAGATTGTGAAGGGGGCTCGTATCAGTGATCACATTGCTGGGATTCTCAACGAGCTGCATGCGGGTGAGAGGGGTGACAGTGTAAGACTGTTCCCTGGCAGCTGGCAAGCCAGTGACAGACTGTGTTTTGGCAGAGCAGGCAGAGACAAGGATGCTGCTGAGGGAGAGGGTGCGGGATTCCACAACGGGACAGTCTCTCTTGTCTTCCTCCTGGTCTAGTGCTGCAGGCGGCCAGCCACAGCCAGGAAAGGACCACCAGAGCGTGCATGACTGTTTAGTCAAGTACAAAGCGGGGACAGTCGGCTTAGCAGAGCAGAGAGATATCGAGGGAGGCAGCAGCTTGTCCAGAACTCAAAGAACAGAGCTCAGGACAATCCCAGGCTGCGCTGAGGCCCTACAGCTCTTATCCCAGGATCCCAGCTGTTCAGAGAGGGCTGTGGAGGGATGGGAACTCCCAGAGTCTGCCTGCCCTCTGCCTGGGTCCTCTCACTTCATGCTCACGGCTCTCACCTTGCTGAACCTCTGCTCTAGCACTTCGTGTTCCCACTGAAGGTCTTTTAATTCCTTCTGGGCGACTTTCAAACGGGCCTTTGTGTTCTGCAGATGGGAGGAAAACGGGAATGAGCTTAGATGTGTGCTCTGGGTTCCTGGGGAGGGGAAAGGAGGCACAGGAGAATACCAGACTCAGCTCCCCAAGCTAGGCATCAGCTACCCAGAATCCTTCCTCTCTGAACAAGACACGTGCAGATCAGGAGAGAGCTGCAGGGGGGCAGAAATCCATTATTCCCCTTCCGCCACTAGAGTGAGATTCTCTACACCCAGAGTTAGGGGAGTCCCATCACATCCTCACCACCTCTAGCTGCTACTCTGTAGACACCAGCACGAAGTAGGCAGGATAGAAAGGGATAACTTTGGAGTCTGCCAGTGTCATTCCCAGATGAGCAGCGGCGGCCACTATTCAAACCCAATGTGTAGCCGGGACACAGCTCAAGAGAGCTCTGAGAAGAAAAGGGAGACACAAGACATGGGAACTCACAGCCAGCGCCTCCTTGTCCGTCTCATAGTTAGCCAGCTTCTTCTGCAACTCAGCCACCTCCTCCCGGGCCCGCTGCAGGGGCTCTGTCTGCCTCTTGTTCTGAAGCAGCACTTCCGCCATCTCCTTTTCCAGGTGGTCCTCCTTCTTCTTCATCTCTTCCATCTGCTCCTGTTCTTGTGAGCAGATACACCATTACTGAGGGGCTGGCAGTGTGGGGCAGCACAGCGGGAGACCCCAGACCTGCCTGGCTCCCAGGTGTGGCAGGTATCGCTGCCATGGCAGGTTCCCAGCAGATGGCTCAGAACAGCCATGTTTATAAAGCAGCTGCCTGATCTTCATCAGTGTGATTCTGTCAGAGCTGCCCCGTCCGTGGGACTGGCAGTCTGGTGCTCACAAAGCACATGAACTAGCTGCTGGGAAATCCCTACAGTGAAGGCACTCGATGGGAAGCCAGGACTCACCAGACATGAGAGGATCAGTCCTCTCCAGCACTTGGCTTCTGGCCGGCACAGGCTGGCGTTACCTTGAGAGTGTTGATGAGTGCCAGGTTGTTGAGGGTGACGTCATTATAGTAGTTCTTGATGTCACTGAAGGCCTTCTCGTGGTTCTTCATCAGTGTGTTGATCTGGCCATTTTTCCTTTCCTCGATCTCGTGGATCTCCGTTTTCCTCCGCAGATCCAGCTCATCCCGCAGCACACGCATCTTCTTGTCGTACTTGGCCTCAATCTCTGAAGGAAGCAGCACACATGGCTGACTGACCACCCCCTGGGCAGACCAGAGAGGCGAGGACGCAGAGCTTGGGCACCCCTTTGCAGCTGTTACAAGTTGCTGGGTTCATTCACACTGGGGGATGGGAAAGGGTGCCCATTATCAGCTCCCATTAGTGTATGGAGCAGTTACATCACAATCACGCAAGGGCGTCCCAGAAGCCCTGGCTAATGGAGGTGCTCCCATCCCATGGGCATGGGAGCACCAGAAATGCTCAGGTAATCAGCTACCCCAATTGCAGCACATGATAATAAAGGGGACTAGCGCAAGGCCTACCGACCTGTACGGTCTCCTTCAGTCTCAGAGCCCTGCAGCTCAGAGGGCCAGCAGGCACAATAGGAAGTGCCCACCAGACCATAGTGTTAAAGGGGGAGCTGGGCTGTCCTGCCACACCAAGACGGGCGGTACAGAGTGAGACCTGAGCCCATGCTGGAGCAGCAGCGGAGCATCCATTGTTCTGTATGCATACACAAGCCACTCCTGGGAATTCAGACAAGTGGGACAGGTCTGCAAGCCGCTCAGCCTTCCAGCCCACAGGCATGAGCAGGGAAGAGGAGCATGGCCAGCCACCAGCTAGCTCCGTCAGGCACAAGGCCTTGTTCGCTCCACGGATGGATCCAGCAGAGGCAGTGTGAGGAGGCTCTGGGTTTCACACTGGGTCCAAACAGGAACTGACCTTTCACTTGTCTCTCAAAGTCACTGCGCAGCCGTGTGATCTCCTCCTCTTGTTTCTGATGGGGGGAAGCTGCACGTTAGAGCTGACTAGCCAAATGCAGAGAGAAACCCTCCCCTACAGAGGCTCAGAGTCATGGCCTCTACACACCTGGCTGCAGATAAAAGCCATCATAGGAAGGCTTGAGGCTGCTGACATGCTACACCAGTAATGTCTGCTCTGCTAAAGTCTGCTGTGTGTGCCCTGGATATATGGGCTGCATTCAGGCCTCTGGAACGTGCAGGGAGCTGCAGGGGGTGGGAGGGGCTCTTATGGACAGCTGCTCACTATCTCCAGTGACTTTGGCCATTTCTCTTCGACAAACACCCATCCGAGCACTCTCTCCGCCATGCTCCAGGCTTCCTCGTGTAGCACACACCTCCAGTGTCCTCTTACATCAGGGCACCAGCAATGGATCTGCCAGATCAGATGAGACCCGTGGTCTATCCCACCCAATACCCTGACCTAGGAAATTATGAACTTCAGAGGACACAAATTCCCACAATGCACCTGGCCATGCCAGAAACCCTTCCTGACCCCCTGGAGATCAGCTGATGCCCTGGAGCATACGGTTTGACTATCCATCTTACTGCAGTTTGCACAGTGACCCATCCAGTTACTGATCATCGGGTTCTCCAGCCACTGTGTTGGATTCTAACACCCGTAGCTGACTACTAGCCCCGGAAGGACAGACTTCCTTCAGTGACCGTAAACATATCTCCCCCAGATATCACGGGTGACCCCTTTGTCTCCCATTATGGGCCTGGTGCAAGGATCAGAGACAGATCAGTCTCCATTCAGTCCCATCAGAGCCTGGATGTCTTGTCAAATGCCCCCTCTCTTCTCTTTCTCTGACAAGCCAACGTCAGGCTCTCCCATTTCTGTCATCTGCCAGTCTCACCCAGATCTCAGACTGGCTTGGTCGTCTCTGCTGCCCTCTTCTTCCCAAGGTGAGGTGGAGAGGGTGGACAAGCCCTGACGGTAAGATGTCTCGAGCCCCACTATTATGTCTGAGAGCAACGTACCATGCGCAGATTTTTCACCACCACCTCATTGGCTAGCTCCTGCTCCTTTAGTTCCACTTTCAAGGTGCGCATATCCTTGCGCAGCT
This sequence comes from Pelusios castaneus, assembly GCA_007922175.1. Taxonomy (NCBI): domain Eukaryota; kingdom Metazoa; phylum Chordata; order Testudines; family Pelomedusidae; genus Pelusios; species Pelusios castaneus. The sequence goes on from ML685950.1 coordinate 2,252,955, forward strand.
CAGTCTCCTGGGTCCGGTGCTCCTTCTGCACCAGCTTCATGGACACAGTGCCCTCTGCCTTCAGCTCTGTGATGTTGTTCTGGTGCTCATACAGCAGGTGCTTCACTTTCTGTTTGTAAACCTGAAAGAACGGAAACCAGAGGCCCAATGGTGTAAAGCCCCGGCCAGGGATGGGTGCAGGAGGGCCCAGCAGCAGGGACTCATCCCTTTGCAATGGCCTGGGAATAGAGGCGTTAGCCGACGCTGGCAAGAACACATTTGAACTTGAGATACTGCCCGAGACTGCTAATGTCCTGCCCAACTCCCACAGCCTCCTCCTTTTGTCCTGTGCTGCCCAGGGATCCCTCAAAGAACACACGTGTGCTGCTAATTATGGGCACAGCCAGGTGGGAAGCTGCAGAACCAGCATGGAAAGCTGGACTCTACTAACTATCTTCCTTAGCCTCTCACCTTAATTTCCACTTGATGCCGCTCCTCGGCCTCCTCCATCTCACGGTCTTTGTTGCGCAGCTCTGCCTTCTTCTCATCCAGCTGCCGCCGGGTGATCTCCCAGAAGGTGTGGATCTTGTCACGTTCCAGCTGGAAGTAGTTGCGCTCCTCCCGTTCACGGTCCAGCTCCTCCCGGAGACGCACAATGTGTTCCTCCAGCTGCGCGGCCAACAAGCAGAGCCAGTGAAGGCACCTGGGGAGGGGTGCTCCCCATACACACAATTGCCGACTTGAGTCTCTCTAGCACCTTCCACCCTCTAGGGGCCCAAAGCTCTTTCCAAAGTATTTCCAGCAATGGCTACAGTCGCCCCTGGGGTGGAGGGTGGCAGCTGTCTAACATGTACAAAAGTTTAGAACAGGAAGTGATGATGCCTTAACAAACAGAAACCACAGGGTATTCAGGGCAGCAGAGGGTAATTAGCCATTCAGATATGGGTACTAGGGCTAATGCCCTGATCCCTAAAAAGGGAAGTAGGGCATCTTTACTGATCAAACGAGGACAGACCCTAAGACATATTTCTCCTCTGGAAGAGCAGTGCTGCATCCATTAACCAATTTTGACTCAGAATCTCAAGCTTCTTTTTTAGACTGTGGGGACATTGGGTTAAGGATCAGGTCTTCATACGGACAGCAGACAGCAAAACAGGGCCCCTGGGCACTACCACATTAAATAACAATAATAGGGAGCAGGGTTCCCTCCTGAATCACTGGTGCCCCTTCCTGCAGCATCTAGTCTATACCCTTAGCCAAGCATTGGCTTCACTTGAGATTGATGACAGCCCAGCAGATAGCATGAGGGCCGATAATCAAACCACAGAACTGAATCTGAATGCAACACCAATTTGGGGATTAATTTGCTTGGGCCAGGAGAGAAGAGGAAAGTGTATTCACAGCATTGAGTGTATGAATGCCCTATACCAAATCAGTTTCTGAGGGGATTATATTATACACCTGTATCAGATTCCAAAGGGGTAGCCGTGTTAGTCTATTGTAGAAAGACAACAGAGTCTTGTGG
>ML685950.1:2254858-2285263 GCA_007922175.1 Pelusios castaneus
CTCCCCCATCACCACCAGAGACCCCCTCCCTCCCCCATCACCACCAGAGACCCCCTCCCTCCCCCAGCACCACCAGGCGCCCCCCCCCCCAGGGTCCCCCCAGCTCTGGGCCGCCCTTCACCATGGCTCCTGCCGCTCGGCCTCAGAGTCACTCCACGTCTCCCAGGCAACCGCCGGGAAGTCTCGCGAGAGCTCCGGGCTGGCCCTAGCAACCGCCGGCGGCCGGCTCGCGCTGTCGCGGCTCCTCGCTCTAGGCTCCGCCCCTGACCGGTCCTTCGGGGCCAGCCGCACATGCGCGGTGCGCGCGGGTCGGATTGTCCAGCCGTGGGCTGGGCGGCCTGGCGGAGGGAGGCGGTGCTGGGGCCGAGGAGGGACGGACGCGATGCGGGGGGTGTGAGTGCATGGACGGGCAGACGGACAGCCCCTCTTACGGATGCTCGCTGTATTGATAGACGACTTGGAGCTGTGCACATCAGGGCCCCCAGCTACATCCTAATTTGAAGGGCACCGGCCCGACAGTGGGACAAAAGCCTATCAGCCCTTAAATAATAACTGGGGAGTCCTACGTGAGCAATAGACTATAAGCTGTAACATTCAGGCTTCTCTGGTGGGGACACATCGGCACTGAAAACATGAGCTGCAGTTCTGGGTGGTGCACAGGATTTTCCTGCTTGTCAGCCTCACTATCTCTGGCTCCCAAGCTCTGGCCACTGCTGTGAATTCACCCAGTGCAGGAATGAGCTCCGCCCTGCTGGAGCCCTGTTCTCAGGCAGCATCTCTGCACTGGCCATGCTTTGGGCGATCCACGTTTATTACTATAGTGCAGAGTTTGCTTGAAAAGAGTTTCTGGATAGGTCCCAGCTGTACACTGGACAAATTCACTAGTCAGGCATCGACTTCAGTAAGAATTGAGCAGCTGGTAACTCCACAATAGATGGCTGCAATTCACACCAATTGCCCTGCAAGGCCTCCTAAGCAAGAATTTTCAAATACAGGGCCAGGTTTTGCAAGGTATGACATCCCCACAGCTCCCAGAGAAACAGACCACTGTGATTTAGATGTCTGCCTGTAATTTATTTCAGCTCCATTATAACTTCATTTTAGGCACCTGGTTTGGACAAATGTGGCCTAGACTCCTAGACAGTGACCTGCCCTGGGTCCCCACTGCAACTAGCCCCTGTCACATTGTCACTTTGCTGCAGATTAGAAGGGTTTGCTATGTGTTTGCTGGTGAAATATGCTGTAACTCTGGGAAACGCCTGCAGAGTAGCTCCTCAGAGACAACAAAGGACTGACCACAGGTGTTAGAGAACAATTAACTGCTGAGGCAACCATTCACCAGCAGGGGAGACTGAAAACAAAGAATTTACATACCATGTCCCAGGGGCTCAGACTTCACACAGAGAGATATATATAAGATATAAATAAGGAATGTAATGGACACACAATCTAAACGATGTTTCAAATCTCATATACACAGGGAACAGTTTTGTCTACACCTGAATTTTGATAGTGGGGGTGCTGAGAGCCATTGAACAAAACAGTAAAACTCATGTATGATGAAAACCATTTCAAGCCAGGGGCTGCCACACCCCCCAGCACCCCTAGTTCTAGCACCCCTGTGTCCTGGCAGGAGTAATCTTCAAAGAGGAGAAAAAGGTTTAAGAACAGAGAACTCACAACACACAGATTACCTCTCTTCCCCCATCTGTATTCATGGCAGCAGCAAGGATCACTTGAAAAACTGAAAGAAGCACCATTGATCTGAGGGTGTGGTCCTGCCCTGGGGGTTTCCAGCCAGTACAGATGGCTGAGAGAAACCTTTTTAAAACTATCAGCCTTGGGAATTAGCTTGTGTGTTTGTCCTTTTATTTCTTTCGTAACCAATTCTGACTTTTCCACCTTCTCACTTATAAATGACCGAACACCCACCCTGTACTCTTCTCTCTAATCCAGTGTGTGTTGAAGTGTTTTAGGGAACTCCTTTTCAGACAGTCATTCCCGATGCTGGACTCTCGATGGCCTCAGACTGTTTAGTGGTGTGCTGAACAGAGCAAGAGGCACATTTCTGGGGTGACAGGCTGGGGGCTGGGGCTATGCAGGCGTTCCCCTATCCATGGGTGGCTGGGAGCACATTCATGCAAACACCTGGGAGAGATTTTACATGCTAGCGGCGGTGCATGGGCAGGCCTGGCATGGTGGTTCTGGCTGCAAAGCAGTGTAAAAAGTACCCCGGCAAGAGAGTTCAGGGACGCAGCCATTCAACAGTCTACACTGCAGCCCGGGGAATGTTGCAGATGCCTTTGAATGTCATGTATTTATGAGCCCGTCTGGCACCAGAGCAGGCAGGGTGCCCCAAGCACAGTGCCTACCCCAGGGCCTGCCTGTACCTACAGCATCTTCATTGCCTCCCACTGGCCTGTTCCTTCCTGCTTCATGCCATGACAATAAGCTCCTCTTCCACCCAGTCGGGATGGCTCCCTGTCCCTTGCCTTCCAGGGCTCCATCGAGCCCGTGTCAAAGGTTCCCAGAGACGGGGCCACCCCGACCTGGGGTTGCACAGCCGTTCCTGCTGGAGCAAGGCAGCTTGGGGCTGGCAACCGACCAGAGGCTGGGGCCAGTGAAGTGTCCGCATGATCCCTGCTCCATCCCTCCTTCATTCCAGGACTGCTGAGCCCCCCCCCATTTCTTTCCCCCCTTCTGGGGGCCCAGCCACCGCCAAGGCCCGGCTCTTTCCTGCAGGGGGAGCCAAGGTGGGGTCACCCTGCCGAGAGACACCCCTCCCGTGGGGATAGGGGGCGCCTCCCCCCTGCCACCAGCACCCCAGGGGCCCATGCGCCTCTGCAGATCGGAGCGGGGAGCCGGTCTGGTGCGCTGCACCTGTCCTAGCCCCCCCCCCGCCTCCCGCCAGCGTCTGCACACCCCTGCCCCTCCCCCTGGCGGGCCCCGCCCCGCTCCGCGGCTCGCTCGGCTCCGCTCTGGCTCGGCAGCGCTGGCCGGGCAGCGGGGCTCGGCTCCGGGCGCTGATCGGGGCCCTGGCCCGGCCATGCGGGCCGCGCTGCAGGCGGGTTCGGCCTGACACTGCCCCCTCGCTCGCTCCCCGCCGGGCCGGCGGCTCTGTCCGACGCAGCCCGGCCGGATGGAGGCTCCCGCTGGGGCGGGGACCCCAGGTAGGTGGCCGCTCCCCGAGGGATGGCGGCTGCAGGAAGGGGCCGCTCCGCTCCCGGGGCTGGGGGGGCTCCGAGAAAGTTGATGCGGGCGCAGGGAACCGCGCCCCCCGGATCCGCCCGCCATGCGCTGAGTGCATCGGTCTCAGCTCGGAGCTCCGCGCCCTCCCCCCGGCCGGGGTCGCAGGGAGCCGCCCCCCATCCGGTGCCGGGCTGTGCGCCCTGCGGGGGCTGGGGTCACGCACAGGCCGGACCCACACAGGGACCCCCGGCCCACTGGCGCAGGCACCCGTGGGCGTGGCCCGTGCTGGACTAGGACTGGAGGCGCGCGTTGATTGTGTGGCTATCTGGTGGGGGTGTGGCACGTGTGCAATGGGGCCGTGCACAAGTGTGAGGGGTGTGGGTTGCACAGTGGTGCGTGTGTGTTCAGGTGTGCACGATTTGCAGGCTGTGTGCACGTTGGGGTGGTGCCTGTCGTGTGGGTGGGTGTGGGCTGCAGGTGGGTAGGAAGAGGATGCCAGCTGGCACAGCAGAGTTAAGCCCAGCCCCCCGAAAACAAGCCAACCCACTGGCGTGCCTGTTGTATAGGTGTGGGGATGGCACGTGGCTGGATGTACACCAAGCATGTACTTGGCATGGGTGTGGATTGGTGCCCGTGGTGTTTACCTTCGTGGTCCCGTGCTGGATTGCTGAGTGGCTCAGGATCCAGGGAACCACCGTCTATCCCAGATGTGACCATTCCCTTCTGGAACAGGACAGGTGCCAGCGGGCCTGAGCCATAAGGGAACAGAGTGCCTCTGGGGTCTAGAAGAAACAGGGCAGAAGTGGAGGGTTCTTGTGGGGCTCACCCCTGCGCTTGCCTGGAGCATCCTCACAGAGCCAGCTCATGCTGCAGTTTAACATGAGTCAGCACAGGAGACACATTAGTGTAACAGCCATCCAGCCCCTCCCCTTCCCTGAGCACCGCTCACTAGGATGCAGCCACGGCGTCACGTGCGAAAGTGCAGGGATGGCCAGAGGTGGAGGGCAGATGTGATTCCTAAAGCTCTGGTCAGGGCCTAGCTGGACCGAGGCACCAGCCTTTCCCCTCTGGCGTCAAACCCTGCTGGTGGGGCTGGTAACCTGAACCCGGGCCCGGTTCCCAGCTTCATTCTCTGCACAGAGCCTAGGGCCGGGGAGCAGGTGGGCCGGAGGGGCACTAACCCCATTGCGTGGGGGCTGCAGGGGGGGCTACTACAAGGTGCTGCCAATCTGGACTAGCTGCTTTGGCCAGGGTGTGAGACTGGGAGGGCGATGGGGGCTGCTGGCCAGGCCGGCAGTGTGAACACAGCTGGCTTGCGTAGCCTTGTATGTGCCGGGCTGGGCTGTCCCCCTGCTGTGAGCATCTCTCTTCCGGGAGGGACAGAGTCCGCATCGTGAGAGAACAGGACAAAGCCAGACCAGCCCTGCATGGATTTAATGAGTGATTTCATCAGGGTTTCTGCCTGTAAATTAGGGCCCTGGCTCGGGGCTGAGTGTCAATTAACCAGGCTGCTTTCTGCTCGGCCTGGCTCCTGCAGAGCGTTGTTCAGGCTCTACTGGCTGGACTGATGAGGGTTATAATGGGCATCACGGATGCTCACAAGGGCTGGGGGGTGCTGGATGCAGCAGGTGGGGGATGTCAGGGCTGATCTTTAGCTGAGCTCTGGAAGCCAGCTACCTCGGGCTTACTGTAGCTAGTACAGCAGGACCTGGCTCTCCAGGACACGGGCATCTCCTTCTCAGCAGGGGAACGTGCTCTGCACTCCACTGCGGGGTGAGTTGATCTGCCGTGCACCAGGTTTCCTGGGCCGAATCCCCGCACTGGGCTCCTCACCAGGAAGGAGGTCCTGGGGCTGTGATCTGAACTGGATGTGCAGTGCGCTGTGCCCGTGTGCTCACCATAGTGCTGGTGCGTAGGAGCGGGCATGTCCCCTACTCGTTAACAACAACAACGTGAGCTCAGGAACGCCCTGCACGATGGCTCCCAACCCTGATTACAGCCTCTGGCACTGTTGTCAGGAGGGTCTGGCCATCTGCTGTTCCTGGGATTTGGCGGAGCACTTGTTGGAAGTCTTAGGGATGTGGACGGGCAGTCTCCCCTGGGCCCAGCAGGCAGGGTGGGGAATCTTTCACATCAACTCTTTTTCTCCCAGGGGTTTCTCCAGCAGTTGAGTCAAATAGGGGTTAACAAACACAGTCTGGTTATGTTCCTTCCCTCCCATTAATCAGCTTTCTCGGGTGCCGCGATCCAGACGCGACCTGAATATCCAAACAAAACAGGCACAGAAAAAAAACCCTTAAAAATCCTAAACAACCACCCCTCCTGGTCCCTCTTTCCAGCCCCCAGACCCACAAAGACCCGAGTTCCAGCCCCATTCCCCAAGCACCTTAAAACCCAGCGACCACTCCACAGCCACTTGCTTGCCCACACAGCACAGTGCTGGGCCTCCCCCTGCATGTGGCCATGTCCAGCGCGTGACCTGTGCCCCTCCCCTTCCATAGGCCCCTGCCCAACATGTCTCCTGTCCCTCACAAGGGCAAGCCGTGGCTCCTGGCTCCCTGTGGGAAGGCTGCTGGCCTGGCTGGCTCCCTGCCTGCCTCTTGCTCCCACTCGGGACTCACGTGCTCCTAGGAGCCCACTGTCACGTGCCTTCACCCACTGGACATGTCGGACTCTGTGGTTCTGCTCACATCAGACTGGTCCACGTGGTGCTGGGCCCTGGGCTGCGCAAGTCACTGTGCGTAGATGGTGGCCTTCCACTAAACGGGACAGGCTTGTGGCCAGATCAAGGAGAGTGGGGCAGAGTGCTCCAGGCAAGGAGCAGAGGGTTAACCCTGGGCTCTTGGGCGAATAGCCGGGGTGGGTCACCGTGGGGCTTCCCGCACGTGCTGCTATCAGAAGGGTCTGTCTGCACAGAGACGCACGCTCTGGAGAGACAGACACCCCGGTGCAGTTAGACGTGGAGCCGGTCCCAGCTGGGAGGTGTTCGGCCTCATGCCGAGCACCACATGGGCTCTCAGCACCAGGCCCCCACCTACACACACTCGCTGTAACACACGCAGAGACCCCCACACTATTACAACCTCCCACCCAGACTGCCGTCCTCTCAGTGATCCCCTGCTTGGAGATGCTGTCGCACGTCCAGCACCCTCAGCTGGGTCCCCGCTGGGGTGGCTGAGCAGTGACAGGCCAGCTGGGGAGAGCAGTCGGTGCTGGGTCTGGCTCAGCACCATCAGGCCTTGGACATTGTTCCCCCTACCACAAACTGCCTTTGTCTCCGGCTTCCCGGCCTCGGCTTTTGTTTTCACTGACACAAAGGGTCTCTGTGCAGGGCTGAGCAGGGTGTTGGAGTTGCTGGGGCCTGGCATCCAGCCCCATGGCGTCCTGCAGCTGCCCCCCGCCCCACCAGGGTAGGGTTCTCATCATGTCTGACACAGAGCTGCGTCTGCACCCGTCTGCCCATCATGCCATTCCAGCTCCTGTGATGTGCTCCCCTTCCCCAGCCCGCACAGGCTGGGCTCTCGTCTACCCATGGCCGCGGAGCTGAGCACCATGGCCGGCGCTCTCCGAATTGCTCCTTGTCCGCAGGAGGGCAGAGACTTGCCTGCCTGAGCCAAGAGGTCTTCGTCCCCCTCCCTGTCCTGCCTCCTCGCCCTGGAGTGTCATTTCAAAATGGCTTTCCTTGCCTTGGAAAGCTGGGCTGGAAAGGTGCTCCAGAGCCATGACTCCCTCCGGGGGACTGAGCTGGATGCGGACAGCTCAGCCTCCATGACTCCTCGCTGCAGGGGTCCGGTGGAGACAGCGACACCCAGCCCAGAGACTCTGGCTTCAGGCCCCGTGCAACCTGGGCTGGCTCACAGCCAGTGCCCCTGTGGGGAGAGGCTCTGTCCCACCAGCCCCTGCCCCACCAGGCACCTGGTTCCCAGGGAAGGGGCCAGAGGTGCCAGTGGAGGGGTCTCTCCCCAGCCCCTGCCTGGATGACGGAAGTCCCAGAGGCAGGAGCGTGCTGGGGTGGATGTGCCCATTGGCACTTTGGGGACTGTTGGGGGGCAGAGGAGGGCTCATACCAGCTTGAGCGGGGAGGGGGGCAGAGCCCAGGGCTCTGGCTCTGGGCATCTAACAGTGGCAGCTCTTTGTGATTATAGAACAACTGAAAGAGGCCCAAACGCTGGAGCGAGCTGCTGGCATCCCGGCACGTGGGCCAGTGGAGGAGCCCCCCAGCCCCCCTGCAGAGGAGCAAGGTGGGATCCCCATCCCCAGCGCTGGCCTGCTGCAGGTCGCCGAACGGAGACGTGAGTACAAGGCAGCAACCGCCCACCTGTCACGGCAGCGCAGCCAGCTGGGCCTGCTGTGGGGCTCAACCCAGCTAGGGGGCTGGGTCCCGGTCTTCCTCCCCTGCCTGGGGCCCCCTACAGCCAAGGGGCCTGCCCCTTGGAGTCTTCTCCCACCAGAGATCCAGCTTGGCCCAGCCAGCTGTCTGCCCCCCAACAACCCCGGGCTCCTTCCTTCCCTGCCTGGGGCTCAGCCGGGGGCCCAGGGCCAAATCCCTTCCAGCCCTGGATCTGACGCCCAGCTTGGCCCAGTCAGGGGCCTGCCCATTGGCGCTCCTTCCCCACAGGATCCCTAGTCAAGGAGGGATGGTCTTGGGCCCAGGTGGCTCATCTCCCAAGCAGACTCTGGGGGGGGGACTCCCCAGCTGTGGGTACATGGGGGCAGCCTAGGATCTGCGATGGGGCAGAGCAGGGCATCCCTCCAGCCCCCAGTCTCTGAGCTGCCAAGTCTGTTCCTCAGAGCCCCTGAGCAGCGTCTCTTCGCTGGAGGTGCATTTTGACCTCCTGGATCTGACTGAGCTGACGGACATGTCGGATCAGGAGCTCGCCGAGGTCTTTGCCGACTCCGATGACGAGAACGGAGCCAACGAGTCCCCTGCTGGTGAGTGTGCCCAGCCCTGGGGTGGGCTGGCTGGCCTGACACACACACAGTGACCCCCCCCCACATCCAGCTGTCCCTGCCCCTCCCCAGCTGGGCCTGGGGTGGACAGTGCCTGGCGAGCTCCGTCTCTACACACAATAGCGGGCGCTATTAACAGCCGGGGTTCGGTGCTGCCGACCCAACCCAACAGCAAGGAATCAGCACATCGCTCCTGGGTCCATGCTCCCCCCAGCGCCGACTCTGCTGCTGCCTGCCTGAAGAGCAACTTGCCTGGTTGGTAAAGCAGCAGCGAGGCCCAGGAGCAGTGGGGCAGGGACAGCCGTCAGCTGTGCGTCAGTTCCCCCAGCATCAGCCCAGGATCCAGTGTCTCTGGGGCCAGACAGCCCCCCACCCTGCCCCATAGCCTGCGGGAATGTAGCAGGCCTGGGAATCTACTTACCCAGCCATGCCAGGCGGCCTCTTTACCCACACAAGCTCTGCTACGTGTCACAAGCAAATCACTCTCACTTGTCGAGCGTCTCTGAGGGCACATGCTCCGTGGGTGGGAGCTCTTCTGTTGGAGCCTGTAGGCCCCTGCTGCACCCGAGGGCAATGGGCCAAGGCGTGGGGCTGCACGAGTGCCAGGGATGGATGAGCAGGGGGCAGGTCTGCAGGCCTGTGCTGGGGGTTGGACATTGCATGCCTTGGTGTGCAGCTCTGCCTGCAGCCGTGAAGTGCCATTTCTGACATAGGCTCCGGGCTGCTTCCCTTTCTGGGCACTCGCTCTGCTCCGCTGCAACCGTTTAACGGTCTGGGGTGGTTCCGTACTGCTTTGCAGGGTGGGGAGCACAGGTGAACTGAGTGCGTCAGGCCCAGCCCCACACCTGGCAAGCTGCTGCACAAAGGGGAGGCTGTTCCCTTGGAGAAAGGGCCGGTGCTTGTCCACTCTATTGCACAGCCCCTTAACATGGCAAGAACACGCGTAGCCCTGGGTGTCCCGAAGGGCTCTCGTCCATTCTGTTCCCCCTCAGCCTGTGGCTCCCACCTGCGTCCCACGGAGACAGAGCAGCTGCAGCCTGGTGAAACAGATTGAGTGACTATGTAAATCAGCCCCTTGAGCAGCTTCAGGGGGACACGTGAGCAGAATGAGTGAGTGGAACTCCCCGGTGAGCCACGCAGGGAGCTGGCTGGAGGTAGCCGCCTGCTGCTGCTTTGTTCCTGCAACAGCACGTGGCCATTCGTGGCACCGCCCCAGGGGAGTGTGGAAGACGCACTTCAGACACCACAAAGTCCACACGGCCGTGCCCTGGAAGGAAGGGGATTCAGTACCTCCCAGGCCACGTACCCGCCCCACGTGGGCACAGAGATCTAGCCAGGCAGGGATCACATGCAGTTTCTGGCTCCCTGTCACCAGGCTGGCCCCGGCTTGAGACTCAGCTCCCCTTTGCCCAGTGGGGCCCCAGGACTTACCCACAGCACCACCTCTGCTCACACGCTGCCAGCCTGCCTGGAAGGGATTGAAATTTCCCTCCCCTTCTCCCAGCCTGTACCAGGTGCAGATTTAAAAGGGCCAGCCCCCAGGCAGGCTTTTCTGCATCAGCACCTGTTGGGGCTCGTAGCTTGGGGCACTGGCTGGGACATTCGGGGCCTGTGCCCCATGGCAGAGACACCCACGCTGTGAACAATGTTGATTCGCCCTTTGGGGCCTGCGTGGAAGGCGCTGAGGGTCTCGCGCCAGTTCCCAATGGGGCGAGGCCCCTAGGCACGCATAAGCAGACTGACCTGTGGTAGGATGGAGGGACTGGGGCCCAGGACCTGAACGCTCCCTCACCCCCGAATTGGTCCTTGGGAAGGTGAAAGGAGTTGTCTACACTGCATGTGTCCTGGAGCTGCCTTTGAGCCTGTCTGTCTCTCCCGCAGGTCTGCACCCGCAGCCCATCCCTCGGGCAGGGTACCTGAGATCCCCCTCCTGGACAAGGACGAAGGGCGAGCAGGGCCGGGAGAAGAAACACCTCAGTGACTCGGAGCTGCAAGCAGGCGTTGTAGACACTTTCCTCACTGTGGAGAGGCCGCAGGAGGAATAGGGGCTGTGCCGAGGCAGGATATTCACTCCCACTAACCCCAAAGTCCAGAGTCTGTGACCTTAACAGACCCCGACCTGAGAGAGATGTTTGCTGGCTCCGTGGCCTCCCCCCCAGGTCGTCCCCCCCTTAGCAGCCATTATTTACAAGACATGGAGCTGCTCTTGCTTGGAGAGCAGCCGTGCTAGGGCCTGGCCAGCCCATGCCTGGGGAGCGATAATATCATAGTCAGGCACTTTTTAACCCTTTCCTGCCCGTCTGCACCAATCCTGGCCAGGCCAGCAGCAGTGAGGGCTGTGACGGGATTGCACAGAGCAGGGGGCAGAGACAGGCCAGCTGCATAGAAGGGAAGAGTGGGTTTGGAGAAAAGCCCCCCTGCTGCCAGTAGTTAGCGAGGTGGGGGAGCCCCATCTCCTCCTGCAGGAATCAAAGGGGAGACGGCCAGGATGGCTCTTGGGCAGATACCAGCCAAGCATGGAGAGCCCTCCCTCTCTAGAAGCACATTCTCTTCCCCATGGCCTTACGCCTGGGCGGTCTCAGGTCTGCTCTGAATGCCAGCACCGGAGCAGCGGCCTGATGTCCCACCGGGCCCAGGCCCACCGACCCCTGCACAAGGCGCTTGACCTTGGAGACCCAGCTGCTCTTCACTGATCTGGTGGCGCTGGATGTCAGGAATCACGACAGCTTTGTCCCCAGTGCCGGTAAAAGGAAGCAGCCTGGGACACGGCCCTGGTCCCTGGGAGCGCTACGGGGCCGTGGCCGTGGGACAGACCCCAGTCGACTGCAGGGAGCTGGACCATGGAAACATGAGCCAGAACGTACAAGTCCTGGATGGGGCCTGGTCACCCAATACTTCCACCACTGCCAAATGCCCCTTGGTGCTAATGAGCGGAGGTGACTCCAGGACCCCGCTGCTTGCAGAAAACGAGGAGAGGCGTCCAGCACGTTGGTCTCTGGACAGCTGCCCGGTCCCCCTCAAACCTCAGCCCGTTCAGTTGTCACCACTCTCCTCGCCCCCGTTGTCCAGATGGAATTGGACGTGTTACCAGCCTTCTCCTGCCTCTGCCTTTGGGGCATTTATCATGGGGAACGGCTGCACAGAACGATCTCGCTCCACCCAGCCGTTCTCGCGTGGGAGGGAGCTGGCCGGTGCGGGAACCGGTTGGCACTGCTGTTCTCCACCCATCCGAGCTGTCTAGGGTTTAGCTCAGAGCACCAAATAACGCCAAACCTGCCTCAGTACCCACGACAACTCCCTTAGAAGACCGTTCCAGAGGAGGGTGAGGGGAGTGGACAGGTCTCTCCTTCCCGCAGCCCTGGTTCACTAGGCGCATCCTCCTTTCCCACCACTGCTGAGCTGAAACTCTCCTGTGGTACCCATCTTCATGCTTCTTGTCCCCGTGCGCACACGCTTACCTTGCCAGGGCGATGCTGGCCCTTCCCTTCTGCTGAGAAGCAGCCCTGCCTGCTCTGTTCAGCTTCTTCCACCTTGCATGCTGCACTTAGCAGCCAGCTGGCAAGGCCCCTGGCTCCAGCGCCGAGTTCACGCCCACGAGATAACGCAGACGGATCATCCCCGTGGGAGCTGCATTGGTGGCTGGCAGTCAGCCCCATCCAGCCCCTGCAAAGCTCATCTTCAGTAGCACAACGACACGCCCAGACCTGTACCAGGCTGGGGGGACCTGTCGGACAAGGGACTCCGAAGAAGGCTCCCTGGTGGTTTGTTCGTCTCCCTTCCCTCCCAGTTTGGGAACGTTCAGAGCCAAAGCTCGGGTGTTTGGAAAAAGCCAGCTCATTTGTGCTGCATGGGAGCCCAGCCTGGCTCCTGCTCCTGCTCCCTGGCTGCACTGAAATTCTGCCCCAGCCTGGAGAAGGGGTCACAGCAGGACACCGTTTGCTGGGCTGAGCCCACAATTTCCTGGCCTGAGAATGGAGCACACTAGGGATTTGGCAACAGCTTAAAGATATCTTCCCTGTGTCCAGAGCCCAAGGGAGCTGGTGGGGCTGGTCTGCAGCGTTCAGATACATGATCTGAAAGTGCCAGCAGCCCCACAGGCCAGGAAGGCCGGTTTCCAACTCTGATTTGTGCATGGGGCTTGCAGCTGAGGGCTGGCAGCTCCCCCCAGCACCAAACCAGTCAACAGCAGCACACTTGGGTCGCGATGCTGCTTGCAGAGCAGGGCCCGGCCGACCGGCCCAGGTTTTAATCCAAGTCCTGAGGCACTTGCTGGCGTCCAGGACACGCGCACGCACCTTCCAGCTGTTGAGATGTTCTGTCCTTGTCCTGGTCTTCTCATTATGTAGCAGCTTTCTGTACTGTTAGAAAACAACCATATCCCCAACCGCCCAGCCGGTGTGTGCCGTCGTCTTCTTGGTCTCTCCCTCGCTCCGGCCAGCTGGAGTCCTCACAGAGGGACCTGCTCCGAAAAGCACAACTCCCGGGCCTCACTCCTGCCCGAGGGGCGGCCCGGCTAAGGGCCTGGCTGTTTGAGCATTCACCCCGTGTCCCTTGGCCCTGAGCAGGCATCAGCTGACGCTCTTCGTTAGCCCCAGAGGTGAACCCCTCGGAGCGCTGGTGGGACCCACCGGGAGTGAAAAGTGCTTGCTCATCACAGCTGGGTTTGAATGGGGCTTCCCAGCTCCACCCTCCCCATCCCAACCCCGCTTTGTCCTGCCAGACAGCACCTGCCAGGAAGGTCTGGGATGCGCACCTGTGAATCCTTGCAGGGGGCAGGCAGGCCCCCACTGGGTGGAGGTGGGATCTGACGGCTGCAGCTCTGCAGAGGGGACCAGCACTGGCCAGAGCTGGGGGCAGGACGGAGGCTGCCCCGTAGACCTGGCTCCTCCCGTCCTGTCCCCACTCAGCACCAAGGGCATTGGGGCCAGCTGGGCCCAGGCCCACTGCCCGATGCTGGAGCGCAGGCCGGTGCTTTCTGACCACCCGCGGCTGTGGCGGAAAGGAAAGCGCAGACACACAGCGAGCTGCCCCATACCACACCAGGGGGTCGGTTTATTCGGTGACCTGCTTTAGAAACCACAATGCTAGTCTCACGTGGCCCAGGAGAGCCTAAAGGGTCTGGCTGCCCACCCTAATGTGAGCACAGCTGGCTCATCAGAGACAATCCTTCATGCTCCCCCCATTACCCCCCCCAGCTACACCTTGTGAAAAACGTATACATAAAAACAGCCCACGGCCCGACGCCTCCCTGAGCGTTGCTGCTGGTGCCATTAGGGGAGCCCACCACGTGGCCTGTGTTTATGTGGACCAGGCCAGACAGGCTGGTTGTGCCCCAAACTCAGCCTGGGCTCTGCCTGTCCTGCGGGGATTGCCCCTTCCCTCAGCCAAGGAATGAAGAGTCCAGGGAACGTTATCAGCCGGGCAGTTCCCCGCCCTGATGGGGCCGGGCGGCACAGATTGACTGGCGTGTGCAGCACCGGCCCCGGTGGCTCCCAGGCCCTGCAGTCATAACTGTTGTCGCTGCTGCCACACACCAGCCCCCCCGTAGCCATGCAGGTGCCCACAGCTAACGGACGCCAGAGGCAGCAACCACCTCTCCCTTCTCCAGACTCCCCCCCCCCACCCGGGGGCCGCTCTGCTGAGTGCTTTGTCGGCTGGCATAATGCAGCGTGCTGCGTGGCACCCGCCCTAGGCTTGGGACAGGGCAGGTCAGAGACGATCTGCAGACGCCAGCTGGCAGACCAGGGGGGAAAGGGAGTTCACACGGGTGCGTTGCCCAGCAGAGTTACGAGTGTGAGCTGCTTCTGGGAGGGCCCAGCTGAGACGTGGCTCCTGCATGTGGAAGGAAGGCCTGCGTGGTGCTCACCAAGACCCTGAGAACAGTTACAAACCCAGACTGGGGCTGCCTCCTGCAGGACCTAGCCCCAGCCCATGGGGCACACTCAACACAGTGGCTGGCTGAGCAACTGCCTCCCTGGGGCTGGGTTCTCGGCTGCAACGTGACTAGCCCCGGAGAAGGGAGAGGGATGGCCCACAAGGGCCCCTCTCTGGGTTTCCCAGAGCCAGGCACAACCAGCTTGCTAGTTTTGGGCCCCTACCACCAGCCTGAGTCAGATGACTTGGGCTCGGAGAGCCACTGATGCCCACATTGGCTGCTGGCCCACCTCTGCCCCACCAGCCAGAGGCAGTGGCTGCTGAAGCCAGCAGGTGCTGGTGCTGAGGAGCGAACTGGCCTGTGACAGCCCAGATTGCAGTGCCCTCCCCATGGGACCGGGTCATTCGCCACCCCGTGGCTAGGGGACATGAGACAGTGGAACCCCCCGTAATGGAACAAGAACAGACACCCCTGGCCAGACACTGATGGACGGACAGACAGCTTCCCTCCCCGGGGCCTGGCTGGAACCGCATCCTTCCAGGCCCCAGGGCTGATGAGGCAGGAACAGGGCAGGGTCCTGGGGCCAGGAGCTGGGGAAGCCCAGCTTGCTGGAGGGGGTGGAGGGCACAGGCCATTTGCAGTTTCCTACCAGCTGTCCTGCTTTGCATCACATGGGCAGGATTGTCCAGGTTTGCTACAGCTGCCCCTCCCCTGCCCACCCACAGTGGCTGGGGCACCGTAGTGGGACCAGGCGTGCTCAGACCCACAGTAAGAGGGCTGGGCACAGAGGGCTGGGGCATTTTCCCTGCCCTGGCACTGGAGTGCACGTCTTTGCCAGGACACATCTGAGCCACTGTGCAGAACGGGTGCGCGCTGGGTATGCAAGGCGGGCAAACCCCTTGCCCCGGGCCCGAGAAAAGGGCAGGGCCCAGGCTCGCCCCAGAAAAGGTTCCAGCAAGGAGGGACGTGGCAGCTTGGCTCTTCACCAGCAGGCCTCTTTCCCCAGCCCTGGCCAGAGAGGATGGACCCACAGGCTGGGGGGCAACAGCATCTGTGCTCTGAGACGCAGCCCCGGCCAAGACCTGCTGTCTGGCCCCCAGGACGACCAACCGCTCACTGCCCCTCACCCTGCCCCCGGGCCAGAGCAGGAACTCGTGCCCACACCCAAAAGGGTGGCCAGGACCGGACGGTGGCAGGGGCCCGTGAGTAACACCCTTTTGTTAGACAGTCCAGGCTGGCAGAGCCCTTGGCTCCCCTAGAGCGGGGGCCTTTCCCAGCACCTCCATGCTGTCTGCAGTGACTGCCCAGCCCCTGCTCTCGTTCAGACACGGCTCAGGGAGAGGAGCACCGGGCAGGGCCGCGCTGGAGTGTAGCTGCCCACCTGTGAAGGCCGCAGTAAAGGCACTGAGGACACAAACTCCTAGGGGAGATCTCCCGGCCTGCACACCCACCCCTCTCCTGGGAGCGGAGGGGAAAAGCGTCCATGTCAGCTCTTCTAACGCACCGTGGAGCGTACGGCACAGCTGATGCTCGGCCCCTCGTGCAGGGCTGGCTGGGCAGGGCGGGTGCTGTGGTTAGCACTCGGGTAACAAACACGGAGAGCAGGGCTGGTTCCTGGACATCTCACCTGTCGGCTTACCTTGGTTCCCAGCCTCCCCCCGTGTCTGGAGAGTGCTGGCCATTCCCCTGCACACTGACCAGCGCCCCAAAGACTGGGCTGTGAGCCCCAGGAACCATCTGCTCTGCCCGCCCGCTCAGCCATGCTCTAGGCTGCCCCTGGGGAGAGGAGAGGGTGGGAACTGCAGCATCAGCAGGAACGGCGGAGCATGGGCCCTATCAGGCCCAGCCTGAGTCACTGTGAACAGGGGCCTAGCCTGCTGTTCCTACTGATAGCGCTATCCGCACTCCTGTCTCCGCCTGGACGGCTCAGGCCGCTGTTACCAGCAGGAGGCACACAGGAAGGGAAGGGTCCCTGAGGACTGGCACTTGTCCAGCAGCTCCGCCATGATCCTCCCCAGCTGGCCCTCGCTGCTAGGTTTTCTCCTGCGTTCTCTCCTCCTCTGTCCTGCAGCGCCACTCCTTCAGGCCCTCTGGGAGGGAGATGTCTTCGTCCAAGCTCTCGGTGTCCTCTACAAACTCCTCATAGGTGGATTTCTCTGCAAAGGGCCTGGGGCCCAGCAATTCTACCATGTCTGCTTTCTCCAGCACTTCTTTCTCCAAGAGACGCTTTCCCACCTGTGGGGAACATGAAACCATCTCAACTCCACTCTTCTGCAATCCAGCCTCTGCAACACGCTCCCCATCTGCATGCTGCAGCATTCCCAACAGGCCAAAGCTGTCCGCAGTTCCAGCATGCTGTCTGCCAGATGGACCCATCTGTCCCTCTGCCCTCCCAGCGTGGGAGAATCTAACCAGCCAGCTGCTGCTGGAGAATGTGCTGCCTCTCTGGGGCATGGAGCAGGGCCCGGTCACAAACCTTTTCCACCTGGTCACGACACTGCGTCAGTAGCTCCAGGGTTCTCTCGTAGGCAGAGCTTATGAGACGGCGAACCTCCTCATCTATCAGCTGGGCTGTTTCCTCACTGTACGGTTTCTCTGAAAAGAGCTCATCCTTCTGCGGGATGTTGAAGGAGACCTGGCCCAGCCTGTCGCTCATCCCGAACTGGACAATCTGAAAAGAAACAGCCCACTAAGCTGGCTGGCCCGTCCCCGGCCAGCGGCGCTACAGCCCAGCGCCAGCCCCGTGCCCCTCACTGCGGGCGTTACCTGGGCGTAGGCGCTCTGCGTCACTTTCCTCAGGTCGTCCTGGGCGCCCGTGGTGATGCGCCCAAAAAAGAGCTGCTCAGCCACTCGGCCCCCCAGCATCACGCACATGCGGTCGAACAGCTGCTCCTTGGAATACAGGTACTGTTCCTGGGGCAAGTACTGGGCGTAGCCGAGACCCTGGCCCCTGGGGATGATGGACACCTGCAAGACGCAAGGGAATGATGGGGAACAGGCCCCCCACTTCCAGAATGGGGACTGCTGGGCAACTGCCCATCGCTCTCAGGCTTTCGCATGGAGACACCAGAGCTGGCCAGCAGGGCCTGAGTGCGAGTTCGGCCTTCACAGAACCACACGGCACAGCACTCCCGCACTGGGCATGGTGGTGCAAGGGCAGAGTGGGGACGCTGGCTGTGTGGCGTCCAGCAGAGCGCCCTTACCCTCAGCCACAATAGAAATGTTAGACAGCCTCTGGAGCCGTCCGGGCCCCGGGGCAGAATCCAGTCCCGGGAGCTGCCCCACCCCGCTCTGACCCGAGCCCCTAACCGGTCACACATGGGGAGGAAGCGCATTAGACACAAACCTTCAGCAGCGGGTCGGCGTGCTCCAGGAACCAGCCCACCACGGCGTGCCCAGCCTCGTGATAGGCTACCGTGGTCTTCTCGTTCAGCTGCAGAACTTGGGACTTCTTCTCGAGACCTGGAGACAGGGTTGGGAGTGAGCAGCACTTGTGGGGAGACAGGCTCTGGATCCCCGCCCTTGCCTGCCTTGGAAAGATCCTGTAGCTGGGAGCCAGGAAGGAATAAACCCAGCCGAGCCCAGAGCACACCAAGAACGTTTGGCTCCCATCCCGGGTTAGGGACGATTCCCAAGGCCCAGCCTGCTCTTTGGGGCCCCGGGGCCTTTTGCCCCCAAAAAAACACCCCCCCCCCCCCCCCCGAAGGACGCGCCAGCTCATGGAACTGGCCCGCTGCCTAGCGCCTTCCAGCCAGGGTCCCCGCTTCGTGGGGCACAGGCTCTCCAAGAGCCTCCTGGGCCGCAAGTCGATGCTGTGAGGATGGGAGGCGCCACACAAGGGAGACAAGAGAACAGCCTGGTGACAAACCCGGACACACCTGGCTACGTGGGAGGACGGGCCGCGGATTGTTAGCTCTCACGGTCCCCTCTTCTGGGGGGCTCGAACAAGCTCCATCCAAAAGAGGCGCTCAGGACCAGTGAGAGAAGCTGGAATCACTCGCCCGACAGGCGCCAGCCAGGCACTGCGTGACTGTTAGCTGCCCTGGTGGCCGTTGTATGAAAAGGTTTCAGTGACGCGGGCCAATATCTTAGTCCTCACGTGGCCCTCGTGGTGATTCGAGTTGGAGACCCCTGTAGATGTCTTCCTTTCCCGCAGGCCTGGCAGGCCCCACGCATCCTCTGCGAGCAAAGGGCCTCCCTCAGAGACCCAAACCTCCCTGTTCAGTCTCTGCGCTAGCTGCTGCTGAGCTGCCTGGCTCTGCGTGGGGCCAATCAGCTCTGTCCCACAAACGCTGCAGCCTCGCCCCCACTGGCCTCACCTGCGATGACTCTCTCGATGGCCTGCTCAAAGTGCCTCTCGGCCACGCACGGCTCCAGGTAGCGAGCGGCAATCAAGGCAGCCTCGTTGCAGACGTTGGCGATGTCGGCACCTGTGGACAGGCGGGCCGGGCCGTGAGCCCCACGCATGCTGCAGGAGCCCGTGCGAGCCATGCGTTGTTCAGGACTGTCACAGCGAGACACGCCCCGGCGGGCGCTGCCGCCAACCAAAGGTGCTGTCAGCTGCCCCCAGCAGGACAGTCACCCAGGCTACCAGGCAGTGGGCACTGAGCAGTGAACCCAGCACCAGGGCACAAGAGGCGCTTGGGATTGGGATTTTGCAGAGCTGGGACCCGGCTGAGTCCCCTGCCAGGTGGGCTCCTCCAGAGAGAGGCCGCTGGACTCCTCGGCCACGCTGGCGCCTGTGGAGCTGGACTCCCACGCTAGGCAGGAACGGCTGTGCAGACACAGGGGCAGCAGCTCCTTGGCAAGGCACAGACAAGCGGACAACAGGCTCATTGACCTACTCCCGGCCCTTTCCCAGCACAATTCCCGGCCGACCAAGGCCCTCGGCTCAGGGATCCCGTCTCCAATCCCAGGGGCCCCTCACAACACACACCTGACTGCGCAGTGCTACTCCCGGGGAAGGGGCTCCCTTCCTGACCCTTGCCCATGATGATCTCGTGCCCTGCAGCCTGCGCACTACTGGCGTTCGCCCTCCCTCGTGGCATCTGGGCATTCGGAGGTGCAAGTCTGCTGGTCTGGCTGCATTCCCCCCCCGCATGCACACCCCACCAGGGAAGGGACAGCAAGTGGGCGACGTTAACATTCACAATCACACTGTGGGGCAGCGCAGGGGGAAGCTGGGGCAGCACACCCAAGTGCTAACTCAGCAGGGGAAGCAGCGACTCCAGTGCCCTGCCGGGGCCGGGAGTATTTCCTGTGGCTCATTGCCATTTCTGGGTCTGTCCATCGAGGCAGATGTTCCTCTATCCCCAGGGCTTCACAGCACTGCTTCAGCTCCTCCCCCCGCCCCCCCATTTCCCTGGAACGCACCAGTGAATCCCGGTGTCCGTGCAGCCAATTTCCTAGCCAGGCCATCTCTGGGGATGGTCTCGTCCAGTTTCAGGGGCCGGAGGTGGACCTTAAAGATGGAGGCTCGGCCTTTGATATCTGGTGGGCCTGGTGGGGAACAGAATCGGAGACTGTTTCAGAACTGAATGGTGCAGGGCTAACTACCGCCAAACAGCTCTTTGCATGGCCATCTCTTCCCCCAGCCCCCTCCTCTCGCTAGCTTGCGCCCTTTCCTGCCCAGCGGTTCCTGGCTGGGAGACTCGGCAGGGCACAGAACGGGCCCAGTGACCGCGATCACCCGATGCTGGCAGGGCTGGGCTGCCTGGTGACAGAGACCCACTTACAAGAGCGGCTTTGGGGGCTCTAGCGATGAGCCGTCTCCGTGACAGCGTTGCTAATAACCCACCTTTGGCAGTGGGGACAGGCACCCTGGGAGCTCTCTCACCGCACCGCATGAGCAGGGGCTACAGCTTTTCCGAGCTGCCAGCAGCAGAGGCTCTACCAGACCACGGCTGCTCTTGCGTCCTGCCCTGCACATTAAACCGTCAACCCCTGCTGGATTCCCCCTGCCTGGCCAGCTCCCCCGGGACTCCACGAGAGGCGAGATGTGTTCTGCACCTTCCAGCCAAGCTGGGAACCAGGGCAGCAGGCTCCGCACACCCGGCAAGGCGGGGAACCGCTCCCCACACTCACTGTCTTGGCAGCTGGTCTGCCCGCCAGCTTTTCAAAGGCAGCGTTAGCAGCTGTGGGGCAAGAACAGACCCACTTTTTTCTACCTCGAATGAGCAAGTTCAGGCTGGGGAGAGGAGGAGCGCGAGGCGTGACAGCCATTACCGACGAAAATCTGACGGTCAAAGCGGCCTGGTCTCATCAGCGCGGGGTCCAGGACGTCTGGGCGATTTGTACCAGCAAGCACCACCACGTTGGAGCTGGAGCTGAACCCTGAAGAGAGCAGAGGAAGGTCGCAGCGAGACCAGGGATGGAGGAAGCAGTAAGGAAAATGCAGGAGAGCAGGTGCCAAGGGATCACAACGCCATTGCTGTGCAGGCTCAGCAGCCAGACACGGAGTCCACGCTGGGGCCGGACCTGCTTTCCCTAGTCACCAGCGCCTTGCTCAAAGCTATCGCGTCTCCGAGCAGCGACCCTCAGACGTTGGGGAGCCCCTGGGCGGGGCCGTTAACAGCCAACTTTCTAAGCTGCCAGCACAATGCCGCTCCCCACTCACCATCCATTTCCACTAACAGCTGGTTGAGGGTGTTCTCCTGCTCGCTGTGCCCCCCAAAGTGCCCCTGACCCCGCTTCCGGCCGATGGCGTCGATCTCGTCGATGAACAGGATGCAGGGGGCGAGTCTGCGGGCCATGGCAAACATGTCCCGAACCTGAAAGAGCCACCTGCAATGTCAGGGGCCAGGACGCAGCAGAGCCAGTCACCTTCTCAGCACCACGGGGCCCAGTGGCTCCCCAGGCACGGCGATGGCCGGAGATGGGAGGGGCAGGCCACACAGCACCGGAGCCAAGCTACTGCTGTGGCAGATGCCCTACAGCCCTGCTCCCCTACTGTCCCTCCCAGCCAGGGAGCCCCACTGCTCCCCAGCTCTCATGGCAGCTCAGAGCTGCCCCCAGCCAAGGCGGGGAGCTAGTCTGACCCCACAAGCAGCCACCCACAGAAGGGACAGGCACCGACGTAGGAGGCCCAATGCCCAGGCCTGCTGCAGACTTACCCGGGCGGGCCCCACTCCCACAAACATCTCCAGGAACTCTGAGCCGTTCACTGTGAGGAAGGGAACGTTGGCTTCCCCTGCCATCGCTTTGGCCAGGAGGGTTTTCCCGGTCCCCGGGGGGCCTGTGAGCATAGCTCCCTGCAGCAGAGAGGAGAGACCAGTGTTGGCTCTGAGAGGGAGACGTTCAAAAACGCCCCAAGGCTGCCCCACGGGCCTCGTCACCCAGTGGTGTGAGGCCCGTCCTCTGCCAGCGGCCTCCATCAGAGCAGGCCTGGCACGCAGGAAACGGGGATCGCCTGAGTGTGCACACGGGGCTCCTCCTAACAGTGCCAGACACGCCGAGCCCAGGGCCTGCGAGGAACCGAGTCACTAGCCTCCCAGCTGGAACGCCAAGGCTGGCACCTACGCGACACCTCCCGCCCCACTGTGCAAAGCCAGCGCCCCATGCCTTGCTCAGCAGGTACGCCTCGAATCATCAGTCAGCGGGGCTTACCCTGGGTCACAGATGCCCCAAGTCCTCCCATACCAATGACACCATCGTCCCCATGGCAACTAACCCATGCGGGGGCGAATCAATGCACAACCAGCCAGACAAGGGGGGCAGGTGCTGCGTGGCAGGTGGTAACACTGCTGTGACCACGAATCCAGGGGAGCCCCCAGCACCCCCTCTCTGCTCTGTGCTGGTGTCTGCAACAAGGGAAAGGGGCTGGCAGGTGGAGGGTTACTTGCTCACATGGCGCAGGCCTGGGCAAGCTGCCCTTTGCCGTTTGCTGGGCCTGCTTTGCAAATCTGAGACACATTTCATCTCACAGAGCTCGGACCTGGGCTACTGGCTGTTCGGAGTCCCTAGGACAGCGCCCCAACGGCTTAGCAGCTGGGACCCAGCAACCCCTCCCTCCGAGACAGCACCTTTGGGATTTTGGCCCCAAGATCCTGGTATTGTTTGGGGTTTTTCAGGAAGTTCACAAACTCCATGATCTCCAGCTTGGCTTCCTCGCAGCCAGCCACGTCTCGGAACGTCACGCCGATGTCATCTTTCAAAATCTTGGCCATTGTCTCGCCAACGCTGAAGAGCCCGCCCCTTCCTCTTCTGCCCCCAGCTCCCATCAGCCCTCGTCGCAGAGTGAACAGGAGGAAGCCAGTCAGTAGCAGAGGGGACACCATGCTCTTGAGGAAGGTGCTGAGGGGAGACACAAATGCAAGCTGACCCATCGTACCGGTTGGTGACCCAGCTGGCACGGGCACCTCTCACGCAGCCACTCACCCATCACTCTCCGTGGTGTACATCACAGTCACCTGGCGAGCGTCCTCGGTTCCCCGCTCCAGCTGGGCGTTCTCCAAGTTCCGTTCAAACGTCTCAACGCTGCCGATGTTAAACCAGACGTACCTCTGCCGGGCCCAGGGACAGACACAGAGCCGGTCAGTCGCCGCCTCGGATGCCGTACCCCACGTGTGGGCAGGTCCCGCCCATGACACGCCTGGGCCCAGCAAGCCACCAGCGGGCTTCAACGCTGCCATCTGCCCACCGCGCTCACGCTCTCTGCACTGCCTCCGACCCCAAACCCTCCGTGTCCATAGCAGTGATTTGCAAAGCGTCGCTGCCTCCACTTGGGTGCAGGGAACTCTGTGTCCCCCGCATCCTGGTGTGTAGACATGGGGCACGCGTACTTGTGCCTTCCCTTCCCTGCTTGGGTCCCAGACCCTCCTCCCCCATGGAAAGGTAACAATCCCTTACCTCTGAGGTCGCACCCGGCAGTGGAATCACACGCACAAACTGTTTGTTGACCACTTCCAGACGGTCCACCTAAGACAGACAGACAGACAGCTGACGGGCACAGCACCCTGCTAGGCGTGCAGGTCGCATTCTCAGGGAAGCTGGTGTTAAGGGGGTTCAGGAAAGGACAATAAGTCGCACATCTTGGCTTTCCCACAGAAGCCCCCTGCCGTCCCAAGGCCCAGTCCCAGCTCACCACCGCTTGCTTTTAAAGGGGCAGCTGCTCTTCTACTGGAGAAATGACCAGACATTCGGGTAGCTGGGAGCCAGAGAGCTGGTGTCCAGGGAGCTGCCTGTACTACACAGGCCAGCCTCATCCCACCAGTCCCAACACACACCCAGCAGCAATCCCACAGCAAAACGGCGTACAGACCAGCATCGGCAGCGCGTGGTGCGATGCCCAGTGCTGGCAGAAAGGACAGTCCTGTCCCAGAACACCCCCACCAGCACATAGCGATGGGATGTCTCCACGTACCACCTAACCGAGAGAGACCCAGGCGGTTTCCTAGAATCATGGGGGCTTGAGAAAGCAGCGCGCAGAGCCAGTCTCCGGGGAACACTCGGGAGACGGTGGGTCACATAATATGCAAGCTTTAAGGGAAACTCTGCAAGGCGCACAGGGTGCTGGACATGGACCCAGCCAGAAGCCCCCGCATCCCGCTGTACTCTGGGGCCTGCCCGGAACACTGCCTGCCAGAACAGGTCTGCGGCTCCCCTAACAAGAACAGATGGGAGAAGCCCCAGAAACAGGCTCAGACAGCTGCAGACACACCGACACCTGAACCTCAGAGGTGTAGAGAAATGCTGGGCAACAGGAACCAAGCGGAAACGGACACAGAGTCTGCAGAAAGCCTAAAACAATAGGTCAGAGGTGCAAACCGCCCTGGTCCTCTCAGTGGAGTGGCTGCTCTGAAACCCCAGGTCGGCTCTTTGTGCCCCAATGAGAACCGAAATTATGGAGACAGCATAAAATAAAGAACGGAGGGCCTGGCAAGGCCCAATTACTCATTCAGGTAGCCCCACCTAGTTCTATGTAGTTGCTGAACTTGCACCAGAGGCTGCAGGATCTAGCCCAGGATGGAGAGGCAGCTGGCACAGGACGCACAAGGCCTTCCGGGTTACATGCTACTGTGACGCCAGAAGAGACAGGCTGTGCTAGGAGCCCAGGGCACGTGTGGAGAATCACTTGATGTGCAACGCCCTCCTGTCTCTGGGAACAACCGGGAGGCAGTCGGCAGTGGGGACGAAGGGGTGCCCAGACTCCGATAACAGGCTCTCCCTGATTGAAACAGAAGCTGCCCCTCTGACGCCAGCCCTGGAATTGTGCCTGAACAGTTACTGCTTTCCAGTGGCCTCTGGCAGTGGTCTCCCGCTAGGAACACAGTGAGTCAGGAGAGAGCCCTTCTCTCCCAGACACCGCTGACATTTCCTCACCAATCCAGGAGCCAAGTAGTAATGGACAAAATGCTTCCAGTTGATTTCTCTGCTGCGATCCTGCCAATAAAAGTAGAGGAAGGCAACGACAACGCCTGCCGCCACGACAGCCAGGTAGTGGAATTCATTGTCGCCCCAGGGGAACTCTCCCTGGGTGGGAAGAAAGGAACAGAACACGCAAGTCAGCCGTCGGATTCCAACCGGGAAATAAAGAAACATGCAGAGTTGGCCCAAGAGACGCAGTCGGTTCCTTCCCGTCGCTGCCGGCTGCTGGCACAGCGGGTTGGAAAGTGGTGCGTGACCGTGCTCATCGCAAAGACACAACCAGCCCCACCCCCATCTCAGATCTCTAGACAGAGCGCTCGCAGGCTGGGGTCGCTGCCTGGATCTGCACTGCAGTGTAGCTGTGCCTGGCCCCCGACTGCCTGACAAGGCGGCCTGCTGACAGCCTGAGAACGGGTCGCACGTGCTGCCAAACTACAGCACAGGAAACGCCGACCACTGGCACCTCGAAGAGGGAGGAGCAGGTGTGGCCTGCAGAGCACAGGTCCCAGCAAGCCTTGCTCTGCCTTGGACCAAGAAAGAAGACAGTCCCTAGCGAAGGAGGGAGAACGGCTCTGGGCTGCACCCAACATTCAGCCACTTGTGTGTCCCACTATAGCCAGGCAGGGCTAAAAAGCACCAGCTGGATTCCCAACCCCCCAGCTCAGGAAGCTACTGTCTGACCCCCAGAGAAGAACTGTCCGCAGACCCTGGCAAGAGTGCGCCCCAGCTGGGCGGTTAGTTACTTTAGCAGGACCCTGAATTAAGGAAGCGGATACAATTAGTGACTTATGTCACGTCTCCGACGACAGCCCTGCTATTAAAAATACCCAGGCAGAGACGGACTAGTTCCGTAATTCCTAGAAACACGCTGTGACGCCGACGGCGGATACGTCACTAGACAGCTGGGAAAGCACTTTGCCCCGACCCAGGCAGGCCAACGCACTCTGTTCAGACGTCCTGCACTGTGTGGTGGGCCTGGCACCGGGAACGTTTTCCCTCAATACCATCGCTAGTCAAGGTAACGTTTCCTGTCCTCTCTCGTTCCCGGTCTCTTTGGGACTCCTGTGGCTCAGCGGCAATGCTTTAGTTAGCACGTCACTATACGGTTACTTCCGCTGCCTTGTCCCCAAGTTCATCCGTTTCTGTGTAACCCACACGAGAAGCTGGGAGACTATGGCTGGCAGAAATCCTTTCATGTGCTGAGCACTGCCGGTCCAATTCTTCCCTGTGCTGGTGCTGAGCCGGTGCGGGGCATACGAGGCGATCCACCTACCTTCCCAGCCCTCAGAGGCTGCCCTAACTTGCGCCTTGTCTGGAACTGCCTTTCGCTGCCAGTGGGGCCCACGGAGTTAGCGGGGCGACGGAATACTCCAGCCACACCCCCTCCTTGCCCCAGGCACTCCTGTCAGGGATGCTTGCCAGGAAGAGCAGCCTCTGCTGTAGGAATTATCTTTGGGTGGGACATGGGGGTGGGGGGTAGAGGTCTCTGCTGCTTCGT
This sequence comes from Pelusios castaneus, assembly GCA_007922175.1. NCBI lineage: Eukaryota > Metazoa > Chordata > Testudines > Pelomedusidae > Pelusios > Pelusios castaneus. The sequence continues at coordinate 2,280,736 of ML685950.1, forward strand.
GTCACCCTGCACTACGAGCTATTCTCCGCCTGGCTAGCCGCTTGGTGCCAGAGACACCGTGGGGCGGTAGGGACCTAAAGACGGCCGTGGCTCAGGCTCGAGCCGTGCAAGTGTCAGAATGCCAGCACGTCCCTGCAGCCCCCTATGCACTCTGCTGTGGAATTACAACATCTGCATCCCCTGGCTGCTTCTGGGGCATGACCAGAAACATTTCTGACAGGAGCCAAACAGGAGAGTTTCCTTCTATTTAACCTTTCCCTTTGTCTACAGCCAATCGTGGCCAGCTGCCCTCCATGGGCCAAGCGACTGCGGTGAGCCGGAGCAATCTGAAGGAGAAACACTGAAACAGGGAGGCCCACGCATTGCTAAACTAATGAGCGGACTCACACAGGACCTTCTGGACACTTCAGTCTGCCCTGCAAGAATCAGGGTGAAGACACTTGTGAGGACTGAGACTGATTTCCAGAATAAACCAAGGGACCTCTTGGAACCGTAACTATCATCCTGGCCCCTGTCACAGAACGACAGACCTTCTGAATACGCCTCCACCACCCAGAGCCTTCCGTCTTCCTTCCTCTCTCTCCACTGCCACCTCCGCCAGCTGGCTCAGGACCATCTAGGGAAAAGAAAGGGGAGATGGGGAAGACTATCAGCTTTGAGGAGACAGCCTGCAACTGACCCAGCTGCTGAACCCTCAACAGACTCTGACACACAGCCTCTGGCCCTCCACTTACAGAAGTGCCCCCATGGCATTTACCTAGTGGGGACCGGCCTGGCTTTTACTTTGCTCTGCTGACGGTGCTGGGTGCGGGTGGGTTTCTAATGGCAAGGGGAGCCTGGTATAAGGACTGCTTTATCCAAAGAGACCCCTGGACCCAGCAGGACTGATCTGGCATCCGCTGACAGCATGTGGACGCTTATGCACCAGGTCCAATGGCTCTTTCTGTGAGAAGGGGTGGGGTGCCCCATCCCTCCATTAATATACTGTGCTCTGCTGGACGAAGGGGGCTCCGCTGTAGCAGTGCTGAATGTGGAGCTGTCGGGACAGAAAGGAGGCCGATAGAGAAGGGGATGTCACAACGTTAAGACTGAAGAAAGAAACGGAACAACCTGGTGTAGTCCCGTGGCAGCTGGAGATTAGGGGCAAAGAGAAAAGCAAGGGACACCCAACAAGAAAGGCTGTCAGCGCAACAGAAATGAGTGCTGATTTCATTAAAGGGAACAAACCCTGCGAACTGGGTAATAATGGAAGCAGAGAGAGAACCCAGCAGAGACATGAAGAAGCCAAATTTCCCCACTTGGTTAAACTGGCCAGCCCCCTTTGGAATGAATAAATAGCTAAAAAAAAGGCAGACTGGGCAAGAGTGAGAAAGCCAATTGTGCCCAGAAACCTACCCAAAGCAATGGAAATTTTACAGGTCTGGACTGATCCATCTATGGAGGAGGGAGGGACTGGACTAACCGAGAGGGCTGAATTCTCAGAATCCCCAGGGCAGGAGGAGAGGAATGTATTGACTCGCGGTCATGAGAGCATTTCAGACTCACACTGTATCAATCACTCTCCAGGGCAATCAGCCCCTCTCTACAACTCACCAAGCTGCTGAAAACCTTTATCAAACCTAAGGACCAGCCCTGGACAAGTTGGGATCATTTACCTTTAGTCTTGTGAGCCTCCTCTGTTGGGCTTGGACTCCTTCCATTCTTCTTAAAATACTTCTCAAAGCCTTAGAGAAAAAATGATTGCACTTTGGGTGTTTAAAGCTACAGTGACACTGTGTTGGCAGAAACTCCCCCATTTATGGGGCAAAATTCTGGGCAAACCAGGAAGGTACTAAACCAAAGGTGACAGCATTTTGAATGCACTGCAAGGGGCAAAGACTAATATCTACAAGACAGGAGGTTACAATAATCAGTATCAGATATGATTAGAGCACATCGCAAACAGCATTGTCCAAGCAAGATCTGCTCTGCTCTGCTCTGCTCCCTGAATCTCACTTGGACAGATTGATCCAAGAGAAGGAAGAAACATCTGCTAGCTGGTATGCTGCCGCTTCTGTTGACGGAAGGTTTTCTATTGCACTCTTTGAAAGCCTACACAAAACACCTCCTGATCCCCTCCAGTAGGGGAGTCCACATCCCCCACTTTCTCTGGTTCAAAGGCTGTAATGTAGACTAAGTCAGAAGAGGTACTTGCTCGGCTCATGTTTATCTTCTACTATCCCCCTGCACAGGGCAGGGAAGTTCTGAAGACAGAGTGCCCAACATCTAGGTTTAACTCCCACCTCCTGCCCTTTTCTGCAGGGATATAGGTCAAGGCATTGGGCAAGAGCCCTGCAATAAAACCCTTATCAAAGGGCCACAGCCGGCCTGAATCTAAGTAGCTAAAGTGAGTTACAGTTCGGTTTGTTCCCTGCCTAAGTCTCCCTGCCAATTTGCCTGGATTTCTAGGCAAATGAACCTCAGGTGTTACCTGAAACACATTAAAACCCCACCCTCAAAGAGAGGTGTACTTTTTACGCTAATGCCTTTTAAGGCCAGTAAGGGCTATTGTAATTACTGGCTGTATTATCAGATTGCCAGAGAGTCCCAATCATGCCAAGCCATGTACATTATTAGGTGTTTTATGGTAGCACTTAGGAGCCCCCGGGGCCAGATGTTGTACAAACCCAGAACAGAAAGTTGGTCTCTGCGCCAAGAAGTTGAGCCACATCTCTCTTCCCCACTGTTTTAGATCATTAAAACCCCTTCGACCTGCAGCAGCAGTCCGCGCTCTCTGCACTCTTTCACTCAGGTCTCGGATTCCCTCCCTTGCTGTTTAATGTCTCTAGCCCTCTCTGGCAACCACCGCTATGCCACGAAAGCTTGCAAAAGGCCCCACCGAGAGCCTTGCTGGAGGGACATACCTTTGGGTGGCTTTGAGCAGAGGCAGTACCAAGAGGATGCTATGCTCCCTGGATTGACCTGCTGCTGGGTGCACAGCCCCGTGAGCCACTGGAACGGTAAAGAGCATTAGTTTCCTGCACACCACTGACACACGACTGCACTGGTCCTCCGAGGGCAGGCATGTCTCAGAACAGGCAGAGTGCGGCTGTGCTCCAACTACCTTCTGGGACCACGGGTGGCCCACGCCTAGTTTAGAGCAGCTCTGAGGTTGCTCTAATCAACAGCAGGGCCATGCAGGCCCAGTGTGCCAGGACACACAAGGTAACCTTTACCCTAGCCTCCCTACTTCTGCATGGGATGCTCCTTGGTGGCACCCAGACCTAGAACTCGGCCCTGTGCTAGGGGCGCAGCAGAAGCCAATGGGTTCACCTGGAGGTGTGCATGGGGGGGCACAACCGGGCAGCTCTGGACTCCCCTGGGTCACCTAGGAAAAAAGCCTGGCTCGGCCCAGGGTGCAGTGGCACATGGGGGGGAACAGCTGGGCAGCTCTGCTCCCCACCCCCTGGGGTCAGGCAGGAGCAAGACCGATACAGCCCAGGACACACTGGGATATGGGGAGGGGGGCGCACACAACTGGGACCCCCTGGGTCAGGCAAGAGCCAGGCCATCCCGGCCAAGGCATAGTGGCACATGGAGGTGGGTGGGCACAGCCATGCAGCTCTGGGGTCCTGGGTCAGGCAGGAGTAAGGCCGACCCAGCACATGGGGGGGGGGGGGCACAGCCAGGCAGCTCTGGGGTCCTGGGCCAGGCAGGAACAAGGCGGCACAGCCCAGGGAGCAGTGGCACATGGGGGGCGGGGCCAGCCCAGGATGCCCTGTAGAGGGAGGGGCCCAAGGCACGCAGAGGCCGCACGGGGCGGGGCCTGGCCGGGAGGGGCGTGGCCAGTATTGACAGGCAGGGCGCCTCGTTCGAACCACCACACCCCCTCACTCGCTCTCCTCCATCACGAGGGCGATGACATCATTACCACAGCGCGGGCCCAAATCGGTGACGTCACCCCGGGGACGGCCGTGCACGGACCGAGTCGCGGGTCTCGCGACAGTGCCAGGAGGGAACCGCCGCCTCTCACCTGCCGAATCGCGGCCAGGTCCCCGGGCCCAGCCGGTCTGTGCGCGCGGCAGCCGCCCCGCCATAGGGCGGCCAGAGGCGGCGCCAGAGCACCGGACGCGAGCCGCTGAGCCATTCCCTGTCTCCAGTCCACGCGCCGCCCAGCGCTGTAGCGCGCAGGTGCGGAGTTCACGCGCACACAGTGCGCATGCGCTTTGCCGCTCCTCCTGGGCCGGGCTTGGGCGGAGGCTTCCGGCGAGAGGAGGGGCGCCGCGGGGGTCCCAGCGAGACGCTCCGGGTAGGGACGAGTGCTGGAGCCTGTGGTTCCGGATCCGGGCGTCTCAGTCCGTGGGACTTGGGCGGGGCCTGCGACTTAGTTCGCCTTGTCGGACTGCAACACGGATCAGACCCCGCCCGGCTCCTAGCCCGACTCCACCACCCCTGTCCACACTGCAGGGGGATGGTGTGACTGTAACACGGGGTCAGACCCCGCCCGGCTCCTAGCCCGCCTCCACCACCCCTGTCCACACTGCAGGGG